>JBBBDQ010001117.1:500000-525000 GCA_037127315.1 Ascarosepion bandense | reverse complement strand
TTTGATTATCAATATTATCCATCTTCTCCACATCGGGCAGTTCTTCAAGATATTCCACATTTTTATGCCAAATGGCATCAAAATCAACGTTGTTCTGCTTTGCTGCAAAGGCGATAATTTTCTTGCCTTCTTCCAATCTTCCTTGCGCAAAAAGCCAACGAAAAGATTCCTTGATGTACCTGGATTATTAAAAAAAAACAGAAACATGAAAAGAGGCAGTTAATTTTGAACAATATATCTAAACTTATTTATAAATGGAACTTTGTGTGTGTGTGTGTGTGTGTGTGTGTGTGTGTGTGTGTGTGTGTGTGTGTACGTGTATGTGTCTGAGTATCCATTACCTATAGACTCCGAAACGGCTGAACCAATTTTCTAGAAAATTTACACAGTTGTACTATAAGCGTCTGCGAGTGTTCTTAGCTAGGTTTTGTGTCGAGGTACCCCCAATAAATATCGAAAATCGATAATCAAAAAAATCGGGTTACAGAAGGAGTGGTCCGATTTTAATCAAATTTGATACACTCATAGAAAAAGACATGAGAAACGATATTCAGAAGTTTCAAGGTTGCAGTTCTTACAATAGTGCAGAAAATTTAATATCGATACCAGGAAACCAAAATTTGATTTGCATCTATTCATTTTTCTTTCAGTCTACGGTTTTGCTTTAACTGGAAACAACTATTGCTTTTTAGTCTTTCGTGCCAACGTCAAAATAGTCTGAGCTCCAGGACCATGGATTAGTTTTAAAACAAAAGTTGGCCATCAATATAAAATTTATTAAGATTTCAAAATTTTAAAAAATAATTAAAGTTACTTTAAAGGCTCCTGTGTCTATTGTAAACAACAAAGGCCAACTGAGTAATGACCAAGGGTGTAAAAAAGGCCAGAAATTTCGTTATTAGGTCGCGGGATACAACAAACCTACCTATTTTTATTATATCAGGATGTGCGTTGTGGTGCAGTGTATATCCGCTTGGAACGAGAAATCGGGGAGCCGAGTTCGAATTGCAGTTAAATTCATTGCATTCACTTACCCGCAAATAACCTTAGGAAAGGTATTAATCTGTCTCTTTCTTCCAGTTATGGGTTAAATAACAGGACAGATTGGGTTCTATAGCCTTGGCTGGCAACCAGTCTACCGCAGAAAGCAATGGCAACCTACTGCGAAATAATCTTATACCCAGTCAGTCATGTCTCTTTCGAGACATGATCACCCAAGCGTGTATCACGTATGGTACTTAACTGACTGACTGAATATAATAGTTGGAATCATGATTAAGGCTTCTACTGGTCATAAAGTGGGGGATCAGTTTTATATTGTTATGAAGTAATAAACTGATCCCCCACAAATTACTACTTAATAATATAATACGTCTCTTCTCCCTCTAGTTCTGAGTCAAATATCGGGACAGATTGGGTTCTATAGCCTTTGTCGGCAACCAGTCTACCGCAGTTAGTAATGGCAACCTACTGCGAGATAATCTTCTTCCTAGTCAGTCATGTCTCTTTCGAGACATGATCGCCCAAGCGTGTTTCACGTATGGCACTTAACTGACTGACAGTACACACACATATACACATAGCTTAAGCTGCTGCTACTGCTGCTTCGGTTCCTGCTACGCTCTTACTCTTTTCTACTCTTCCGTTTGGCAAAGGTGAGAGAAAGGCTGAGGAGTGTAGCGTTTAAAAAGATAGAGGGGAAGGAAAAGCTCGTATAGAGAGTAAGTGTCGTCACGGACGGATGAAGTAACTAAGAAAGGAACAAGCACAATTATAATATGATTAACACTTCTTTTGAAAATCTTGTTTCTTGTTATATTAATACACTGTTTTGAATCTACCTTCTTGTAGTTAAGTTCCATACGCGATACACGCTTGGGCGATCATGTCTCGAAAGAGATATGACTGACTGGGCAGAATATTATTCGAGACATGATCACCCGAAGCGTGTATCACGTGTGGCAATTAACTGAATGACTATAAAGGAAAAAATCTGGGAAGATGAAAAAAAGAGTTCAGTGGATTTGAAAAAAGAATCCAATAAACCGTGGAAGGAGAGGGAAGATAAGTTGTGACCAACTGGGGCGACGGTGTTAGCGACTGGTCGAGTCTGTTATCTTTGGAGATGAGGGGTTGTTTCTTAACGAGCGTGTGAACTCGGGTCGAGATGCCGTCTGCCTGCCAAATGTCTTGTTGATGGGCTTTTATGTTCTTTTTGAGGCTCAAATCGGCTCCAGTTTTTATTTTGTGTCATTAGGCGGGAGTGGGTGTTATTAGGGAAATTATGGTCTGTATTGCTTGTTTTTCTTTGACCGTATGAGCAAAAATATGTCAGCCTTGAGCAGCTGACGGATTCTTAGTTGAGTTTTGGGCGTTCGGAGCGTTCACCTCCGGCGAGTGAGAGAAATTAGTGTAGCGTGAAGCAGATCTGATTTGGGGAAGAATGTAACACTACGCTGTTGTCAGTCAGTTTAGGTGCCATACGTGATACACGCTTGGGCGATCATGTCTCTAAAGAGACATGGCTGACTGGGCAGAAGATTATCCCGCAGTAGTTTGCCATTGCTTTCTGCGGTAGACTGGTTGCCGACCAAGGCTATAGAACCCAATCTGTCCTGTTATTTGACTCATAGCTAGAGATGGAAGAGATGTACTATATTATTAAGTAGTAATAAGTGGGGGATCAGTTTTATATTGTTATGAAGTAATAAACTGATCCCCCATTTTATGACCAGTAGAAACCTTAATCATGTTTTCAACTATTATATTCAGTCATTCAGTTAAGAGCCATACGTGAAACACGCTTGGGCGATCATGTCTCGAAAGAGGCATGACTGACTGGGTAGAAGATTATCCTGCAGTAGGTTGCCATTGCTTTCTGCGGTAGACTGGTTGCCGACCAAGGCTATAGAACCCAATCTGTTTTGCTATTTAACCCATAACTGGAAGGAAGAGACGGATTAATACCTTTCCCAAGGGTATTTGCGCGTAAGTGAATACAATGGATTCAGCTGGAATTCGAACTCGGCTCCCCGGTTTCCACTGTACCACAATGCACATCCTGTTGTACAGTGACTAGAAATGTAATCTTAGAAACCGATACCATTGTTGAAGGTTTTATATTAAGTGCCCAATAGTTGTGTCCTTGTGTTAAACTAATCAAAGCTTAGTAAATACGATAAAATTGAATTGACAGTGTTTATTTACTTACCACATCTCAAAAATGCATATAGATGCTGTGGAGGCACACACAGCAGCAAGAACTCTCCAACTGTAATTCTTGAGCAAGAAGCCAAAAACTCCGAGTAATGTAACGCCAATTCCCCAGTTCACCGCAATGAGACCAGACATTAACGTTCTTTTGTTAGCAGGAAAAATTTCACAAGCGAGCGACGTTCCTGAAATAAGACATGCCTGGAAAAAAAATACAAAAGATATAAGGGTTAAACATTCACGTGGTATCAAGTCTGTTAGACAAAGGCGAGAATTGTTGGGGACAAGACAAACACCAAGGCTTTAATCGTGGTTAGGTATATTTGCACACATAAAAGTCAATACATTTCCTTAACTATTTCACTGCAGAATTATTAGTATTAGTTAAATTACTAGTAAATAGTTGAATTAAAATTCACTCAGTTATAAATATTCATATTATTTTGGTTACCAACTTTCTAGGGGCCTAAGTGTCCTTAATTTAAATTATACGGCGAATTTGGTTAAGTCTGCATCGGCTTTATAATTGCTTCGTGAAACCTACTCGTTTTTTTCTCTTTCTTTTTTATTTTTAAACTAGCAGTATAGCCCGGCGTTGCTCGGGTGTAATGAAAACTTTAAAACTAATCCATGGTCCTGGAGCTCAGATTCTTTGGACGTTGGCACGAAAGATTAAAAAGCAATAGTTGTTTCCAGTTAAAGCGAAACCGTGTAGTAGAGACTGAAAGAAAAATGAATGGATATTATTAAATTTTGATTTCCTGGTATCGATATCAAATTTTCTGCACTATTGTAAGAACTGCAACCTTATGTCTTTGTCTATGAGTGTATCAAATTTGATTAAAATCGGACCACTCCTTCTATAACCCGATTTTTTCGATTATCGATTTTCGATATTTATCGGAGGTACCTCGACACAAAACCTAGCCAAGAACACTCGCAGATGCTTATAGTACAACTGTGTAAATTTCAAGAAAATCGGTTCAGCCGTTTCGGAGTTTATAGGTAACGGACACACACACACACACACACACACACACACAGACAACGTTCCATTTATAAATAAGTTTAGATTTAATTCTCGTTTATATTGCTACTGATAATTATTTTATTATTTCCTTCCTGAAAGACAAGATTCAATAGGGGTAGATACGTTCGTCTATCGCCCGGTTTACACTCTTCCCCGTTGTTTCTTAACAGCATTAGAGGTTTATCTCTTCTTCCCTCTTTAGGATTGATTTTCTGGTTCCTTAATAAATCTTTTCATGAATTCATATCCTGTAAGTAAAGTACTTTTTATTATATACCACTTCTGACTAGAATCCTTATCTTGATTTTTATTAGCATAACGTTTCAGCCATGGTACCTGCTGACCTTCTTCAGCTGTTTGTCATCATTGGTAAAATTTAAATAATTTTGAACCAGATTTTTTATTCAGTCCAAGAGGACAGTATGTGCTTGTTGTGTCTACTAAAATATATAATACAACAACTTTACGTCTTAAAACACACTAATTAACCCGTACAATACAAAACCATAAGGGCTTATGGCCTATCACGCTGAATACACCGGTTCTCGCTCAATCACCGAAGTTAAGCAACGTTGAGCCTGGTCAGTACTTAGATGGGTGACCGCTTGGGAATACCAGGTGCTGTAAGTGTTTAGTGACGGACGTGCCTGCTTACGGCCTATCACGTTGAATACACCTAGGTGCTGTAAGCGTTTAGTGACGGAAGTGCGTTGTGGTGCAGTTAATATCGGCTCAGAAAGAGAAACCGGTGAGCCGAGTTCGAATTCCAGTTGAATACTCTGCATTCACGTAAGCACTGGTACCCTTGGGAAAGGTAAAGATATTAATCCGTCCCTTCTCTCCAGTTATGGGTTAAATAACATTAAAAACAAATCCTAATGAATCTTGATACTCGAAAAGAAAAAAATATTGTAAAAATAAAATAATCTTACCCCAAAATCATTGGTTATGACCTTAAATGATCACATAAAGGATTGATAGGTCGTTAAATCTCGAAACAAACAAACAAACAAAACCATAGAATACAAATCTGAAAAGCTGTTTTATTAATTGTTGTAATTTAGCTAGATACCACCAAAATATCGTGCGGGCGTATTAGTAGACATACCACGTGGTATTTTAGGGCTAATTAGGAATAAATAGAATAATATAATTCTGGGTCCAATTTCTTAGAAAAAAAAGGTATAATTATCAGGAAGTGGCTCTCTAAAAAAAGAGACTCACAAATCCTACCAATGTCTACGTCACTGTAGCTGCTGATATTCAAGACCTCATTCACGTCTATACAAAAAAGCAACGCTCAACTCAGCAGTGGCCAAACTACAAAAAGGCCGATTCAAACTATAGTGCCACTGTCTCTATTCGGTGCTAAGTCAAAACGTCCAAATTTGCTTCTCCCCTTTCAAAAAATACTTACTGTACATAAACTTAAGTTTGAGATATTAGCGACACCGAGTAGCTTATAGATTTTTTTTTGTCCTTGGCCCCTTTTATCTTTGGGACTTTTTTGTCTTTGACCTTTTTTGCTTTTGGACATTTTGACTTGTAACTCTCTATTCTACTTATATCCACGCTACTGACTCTTTCACATAAACACAGATTTCATTTATTTGTTCATTAAGTTGTCGTTTTTCTATTGAATAATCCCACAACTTTCATGGAAATTATTCTTCCATGAAATAGTGTGGGATTATTCTAAACAGATGAATTACGAGCAGTTCCGCAATAATATTTTATTTTACGTCATCGAATCCCAAAATTGGAGTAGATAGACTAAACTATCGCCCGGTTCACACTCCACCCACGTCTATTGAACAGGTGAAGAGGCTCATCCCTTGTTCCCTGTTTAGGATGTGGTTTCCGGCTTTCACTTTTCCAATCTTTTTCACTTTTACGTAGCCCCCTGCACATCAGTGGCGTTACCGCCTTGCTCGGGGTGATATGATTAAAAAAAAAATACTTAGAGTTTTGACGCTTAGCAAAAACCCGAGTAGAAGGATTCCTATATTGTTATTCTATTGCCTATGCTGGAGAAAATCTCATAGCAGTTAATTTTATCTGGTTAAAATCGCGGGAGTCGCCAGCCTGAATGGAATCAAATCAGAATACAATTTAATAGGAATAAATAGTTTCGCCTATCATCCGTTTTGACCTTTTGAACAGAAGTAGGGTTTACCCCTTGTTCTCTGTTTAGGTTGGTTGTTTTGTTTTTATGGCATATCAACCTCTGTGGGTCATTTATTGCCAACTAAATTTTATTTATTTATTGCTGGTAATACCTTTTTCTTTAAATAATTTATTGTTTGTTTTTTTTTATAGAAGTTTTGTGTCTAGTAATACTTTTTTCTTGTCGTGTATCAAGATTCATTGGGATTTGGTTTTAAGGGCAGGGTTCCCAAGTCCTACCCTGTTATTTAACCCATAACTGGAAGGAAGAGACAGATTAATACCTTTCCCAACAGAATATATGGTTGCCAGTGACGGACACGGTGAGCTACGAAAAGGAGATATCCAAAATCAATGAAGTCAGTCAGTTAAGGGCCATACGTGATATACGCTTTGGGCGATCATGTCTCGAGACATGACTGACTGGGCAAGAGATTTTCCCGCAGTAGGTTGCCATTGCTTTCTGCGGTAGACTGGTTGCCAACCAAGGCTATAGAACCCAATCTGTCCTGTTATTTAACCCATAACTGGAAGGAAGAGACGGATTAATACCTTTCCCAAGGGTATTTGCGCGTAAGTGAATGCAATGAATTCAACTGGAATTCGAACTCGGCTCCCCGATTTCTTGTTTCGAGCCGATATCCACTGCACCACAACGCACATATTCTTCATTATCTCCCTTTTTTTTTCGTCTAAAAAAAGCTTTCAACCGATTGTGAAAGTAATTATGACGACTCCTTGGTTAAAGGAAAGTCTTACAATTCTTTTTTTTTTTTTTTTTTTTTTTTGAAACATAAACAGTCATGAATGAGTTATCTGATGTAGGGCCCATAAGAACTTCCCACTCCCTTTCAGGAAGATGTTAAGATGTCGAGTTACTGACTCAGTCCCTTATAAAAAAAAAAAAAAAAAAAAGAAACATATCCTGTTGTTTCATTCTCTGTATAGCGACGCATAAATAACGATTATTTCGTTCACCTCTTCCATAATAACAGACCCAAAAGAAAAATTTCAAACATTTACTTTTTTTACTGGATAATAAAACTAGCGTTATTTTCCAGTAATTTAATCTGTAAGTCGGGACAGCACTTGATCGGAAGTTCAAGTGAGGAAGCCAATTTATTACCAGACAGTAGCAACTCACTAAAAATAAAAGCGAAACAAAAATAAACAAAATTACCTGTTGGCAGATTCCACACAATAATCTGGTTGGGGCAAAAATCCAGTAACTTGGAGCCATTGCAGAAATTCCTGCAGAGATCACCATTATGAAGTTGCTTAGTATATGAATCGGTTTACGTCCATAGTGGTCAGCGAAAGACGGAAAAACAAGCGCTCCAATGCCTTGTCCAGCAATAAAAAGGGATTGCGTGATTTCTCCCATTCCAGATTTTGAACACACCAGATCCCACTACAAAAGAGAAGAATTTAGTAGTTACTATTTTTACCTAATATACCAAAAATAATATTGCTTATCCCCAACATTTTTAGCATTACAATAAAAAAAAAAACATGGCAATTTTAACAATTTGTTTTTATTGAAATACACAGATATGAAAGCTGTCAAAATTCAAACTTTTTGAATGTAGTTAAAACTAATTGTCCCTGAAGCCACCTGACAACAAAAAACGTTTTGGTCAAGCCAAGAGTTTCCTATCTTTTTTCTTTTTTAACATCTGCCTCTTTTTAGTAAAGTCCTATGGGCTCTAATCAACTTTAAATAGGTTAAATGTCTCACCCCTCCCAGAGTCCTTTTTCAAACTATATGGCTTTTGTTTCTCTAGGTCAACTACTGATATATTAACGGTTATGACTGACATATCAACACCTCTGTGGGTTATTTAATGCCAACAAAGGTGGGTTTTCCTTTTTAAGTGTTTAGTTATGATGAAAAAGTTATGAATAAGATATTTGAACTGCATAAATACAATATTTTAAATTTCAGTAAACAATATACAAGGTGCATCAGGTTTTTTGTTTTTGTTTTTGTTTTTTTCTGAAGAGATCCGAAAGCGAATTGGTATGGCGAAAAAGCATTCCAGAAGTTGAGTAATGTATTAAGAAACAGGACAATTTCGCTAGAAACTAGGAAGAGAGTACTGGATTGCTACGTGCTGTCCGTCCTTCAATATGGCAGTGAATGCTGGATAATACCATCAAAGATGAAGGAAAAACTTGAAGCAACTGAATGTGGTTCTACAGAAGGATGCTGCGAATATCATGGATCGAGCATGTGAGTAATGGTGAGGTTTTGGAAATGATGGAAACGAAAAGGATATTAATACTGATCATCAGGATGAGGCAGCTGAAGTTCCTGGGACACGCAATGAGCAAGGACGGCCTGGAAAACCTGATGCTAACAGGCCAGATAGATGGGGAAAAGAGACAGGGAAAAGCAACGGATAACATATTTGAAGGACCTGATCAGGTGGATGACAGAATGAGGATTGCACGGTGTAACAGGAGAAGGCGTGCTCAGAGCCACCAGGGATAGGGAAACGTGGAAAGCCATGATCGTCTACGTCCTGAAGGGACAGGGCACATAGAAGAAAGAGATATATGCCAACTGTTTATAAGAAATTTTAATGTGAATATAAAGTGGGGGATCAAATCTATATTATAATCAATATATAAACTGATCCCTCATTTTCTGGCCATGCTAGTTTTTATACATTTATATTCAAGATTTATGGGCTTGAGCTAGTGGATGGCAGAGCGGGGTTTGTGTGGTGTAACAGGAGAAGGCGTGCTCAGAGCCACCAGGGATAGGGAAACGTGGAAAGCCATGATCGCCTACGTCCTGAAGGGACAGGGCACATAGAAGAAGAAGAAGAAGAAGAGGAAACGTCTTTCAAAAGCGCTGACTTATTTTTATTCTCTTCTTTTTTTCATATAAATAATGTCAAGTATCAAGTTGACTCAGCAAATTAAAAGGTGCGTTGTAATAGTTGCCTTATAAGCGGAACATGTAGATAACTCGAGTTGTCTGATCTATAGCTACGAAAGTTAGAAATCTAAGGGTACTAATGCCATTTGAACACCAGGTGACATCTAGGTTGCAGTGTGTCATCATTATAAGAGGTGTTAATGAGGGCATCCGTTACGAATCGTATGCGATCCGGAGAGGCCAGTTATGACCGAAGAAACCAAAGAGAAAAGTTTCATTCGTACGAAACGCTTGATAAGCAATCCCCATAATCATGTTCTCGCAACTCCGACAAGCATATCTCCCTGGTACCTCCTCGACTTGAATTTACTCGTGCTACTTGATTGGCAACTAGGTCCCACCCTTTTATAGTCAAAACAGTCAAATGTAGCCGCTACTTTTACTTTCATGTAAGCCCCTACGCACCAGTGGCAGTACGGCCTTGCTTGATGTGAAATGATGATAAAAAGTATAATAAATATTTCAAAAAAGTATATTACATATGCGGCGTACTTTAAAAGCGAGAAATCAGTCAACGCTTGCATAACGCCATAATATATCTCAAAACCGCTAGAATCAAGGTTATGTCCAGATCATCTTTTTTACTTACTTAATTATTTCACCCACGCAAGAAGGGGGTCCCCATTAGTGCGCAGGTGGGGGCTACAGTGAAAGAAAAGACTGGGTACAGTGGGTATTGAAGAAAAGATAAAAGATGGATGGGATTCGAAAAGATAGAAGATGGGAACTGACGATGCATTTACATTTTTGGAGATTGTAGCTATGAAAACCCAAAGAATTTTAGGTGTCTTATACACCTAAAATTCTTTGGGTTTTCACCGATGGAAAAAAAAACTTTCTTCAGGTTCAAAAGGTAAACCATCCCGATTTTTTAGTTAATAGTAGACATCAGAATTTATAGTAAATCATAACTTAATATGAATTCCTTCATATTTTATACGCTTTCTTTTTACAGATTAAAAGCTGTAGACAGGCTCACCTATCATCAGGTTTACATTACTTCCATGTCAATTGATCAAGAGTAGAGATACACCCCTTGTTTCCTGATAAAGATATGGTTTATGGGTTCTCTTTTTCTTCTACAAGGGCCACTATGATTTATTGTCTTAACGTTTTGGTGATCAGACTATCTGTTTGCGTCCATAGTGGTCAGCGAAAGACGGAAAAACAAGCGCTCCAATGCCTTGTCCAGCAATAAAAAGGGATTGCGTGATTTCTCCCATTCCAGATTTTGAACACACCAGATCCTACTACAAAAGAAAAGAATTTAGTAGTTACTATTTTTACCTAACATACCAAAAATAATATTGCGTTAGGTTTAGTCTTTTTCAATTGGTTTTCGGACATGCGGTTAGGGGTCCTCTAAGACTTCTAAAAGTAAAATGGTTGAGTAAACAAAATGAGATGTATCATTGTGCGTGTATCAGGTTAGCAGTTAACTGGCTATTGGTACTGACTGGTAATTAGGAACTTTTTGATAGCGCTTAGAGAGGCTGCACTGAACAACAGTCAGATAATATAGGGGTTTTTGTAATGGCATGTAACGTATGGGTAGATGTTCCTGTATGTATTTCCAGTGGGAAGTCATGAGGACACACTATACTCTGTTCTCTGGTTAATTGTTATTACTATTGACGACAGATAGTGACGATTACGCTAGTCTTTTTTTTTTATCTCTGTCCTCAAAAGAAATTTCATGGAAATCCCAACACAAAGAACCGCAACTAAACCAACAAACAAATATCATCTACTCCCCCCCCCACTCCGATTTTCTTTCTCCAATATTCTTGCTATCCGTTCCAACCTCTGCAGCGTGGAACCTTTT
This sequence comes from Ascarosepion bandense, assembly GCA_037127315.1. Lineage (NCBI taxonomy): Eukaryota > Metazoa > Mollusca > Cephalopoda > Sepiida > Sepiidae > Ascarosepion > Ascarosepion bandense. The sequence goes on along the minus strand of JBBBDQ010001117.1, from coordinate 513,819 downwards.
CTTATGGAACAGTCACCCGATATATCTAAACTTATTTATAAATAGAACTTTGTCTCGGCGTGTGTGTGTGTGTGTGTTCGTTACCTATAGACTCCGAAACGGCTGAACCGATTTACTTGAAAATTTACACAGTTGTACTATAAGCGTCCGCGAGTGTTCTTAGCTAGGTTTTGTGTCGAGGTACCCCCAATACGCCGGGCTATACTGCTAGTATATAGATATAACCTCAACATTTTTTCTCTGTGCTAACCTATATTTTTTAATATTCTGAATTAAATTTAAAAAATATACAGTAGCGAGTTTGAATTACTCTGTATTAAAATAAAAAAAAATATCACTCTAGAACCTTGATGTGGCTTCCCTCTGTCTTTTTTACAAGTATTTCCATGGCAACTGCTTTGGCGAGTTTTTTTCCCTGGTTCCCCGACCACATGAATTTACTTGTGTTACTAGATTGGCATCTAGGTCCCACCATTTTACGGTCGAAATAGTTGAATGTGACCCTCTTTTCTACTATATTAGTTTCTTTTCTCGCACTTCCTGTTTGTGGGACTCTTTTCCATTTGCTTGCTTCCCTGATAGCTACTGTCTCGAAAAGTTTAAATCGTCAATCGTTATTTTTTATCTAATTGATTTCCATCCATCTCTTATCTTTTCTTCGACATCCCCTGTACCTTTTTTTATTCTCTTACTGTAGCCCCTAGCGCACCAGTGGCATTTCTCCCTTGTTTGGGGAGGGGGGAAATATTCAACTTTTTAAATGAGATTAAATCAAAATTCAGTCAGTCAGTTAAGTGCCATACGTGATACACCCTTGGGCGTCCATGTCTCGATACAGACATGTTTGACTGGGCAGAAGGTTATCCCGCAGTAAGTTGCCATTATTTTCTGTGATAGATTGGTTGCCAGCCAAGGCTATAGAATCCAATCTGTCCTATTATTTAACCCATAACTGGAGGAAAGAGACGGGTTAATACATTTCCCAAGGGTATTTGTGCGTAAGTGAATGCAAGGAATTCAACTGAAATTCGAACACGGATCCCCGATTTCTCGTTCTGCGCCGATATCCAGTCGTTCCATTTCGACTGTATGAACCAGGTTACTTTATAAAATCTTCTTTTTATATTTCTGTTTATGTCAACTGCTAAAACAAAATATTCATTTTGAAAACCGACGGGCTTATATTTTCTGTTCAAGGTTAATTGTCAAAATTTGTTTTCTTTGTGTTTTTAAACAATTCTAATATTTAAAACATAATTATTATCACATGACAAACTGAAAATCAAAACAAATCATTTCGTAGTTAAATGCTTCATCTCATGCAGCCGTAAGATTCTTTGTCTGGAAATATTTTAATCATTTGCTGTAAATATAACCTAACACGGTTACCTTATTTACCGTGAATTTGTCCAAAAGAAAGCCTATTGCGACAAATGAATTCGGTAGCACATTCTTCATATATGTGTAAAAATGCATACAAATTAGTTCCTACCTCAGTTATGATGGATGTATCCAAGGGTGCATCATATTCGTATCCATTAATACAAGGCATCGTTTGTAGAAGCTTCGAACTGTTGAGCGAATTATTATAGAGTCGGATACTGCAGGTGTCGTATACTGGAGCTACACTCTCATCATTTCTTGCGTACTTCGAGAATTGTAAATCTGTCATATTCTTACATGTATGTTTGGGAGGATACCCTGTAGATAAAAAAAGAATATGTTGTTAAATTTGTGAAGAGAGAATAACAAGGTTGTATATATGCAAAGCTCAATTTAATAACTGACCTAAGGATATGATAATGAGGCGGCATCTTACGGAAGTTTGTTCAAACGATGAGTACAAAATAATAAAATATAGTGATACGGTTAGATAAAGGTCAACTGATGCCATAAACGTTCTCTAACAAGACTGATCTACTTGGCCATCATGTATTAATACATACATACACACATACATACATACACACACACACACACACACACACACGCACACACACACACATATATATATATACGCATCGCTCATTCTGTAATGAATTAGAGCACACTGGCTATTGGGCGTGTATGATGATAATATACATGCTAAAAAGTATGCCTTCTTCTACCGAGCGCCCATAGCCCAGAGGTAGAATGGCCGACTGAAGCCACTTCAGTCAGGTTTCAATCCTGGGTTAAAAGCAATCGGAGTCTAACCGTACTGGTGAGCTATGATACAGCGAAACAGGTCTGTCTGCGGATGACTATATATATATATATATTTTTTTTTTTTCTGAGATGAGGTATTTATATTATTTACATTGTTCGGGGTGTTGTCATCATCTTTATTGTCATATCCACGACGTTTCGACAGTTGTACGCTCCGACCTTCTTCAGGTGACAGGAATTTTTAACCGAAAGTTTGGTTTCGGTCACTGGGTTAGATTGTTCTTGTTCCGTGAGGCATTCCACTTCCGGGTGTCCTGAAGGACACATGGTCCAGTGAATAAAAGCGTTGTTTGTATCCAGTGACTTGACTCAAAGAGTTGGGAGTTCAATACCTGGCAAAAGTAGTGTAGAGCAAAACCTTTGAGTTGAATTAAATGGAGATAACTAAGACATCCGGAAGTGGCATGACTCAGGAAAGGAGAACAATCTTTCCCAGTGATCGAAATAAAGAGTTTAGTTCAAAATTACAGTTACCCGAATAAAGTCGGAGCGTCCAATGGCCGAAACGTCGTGAATATGACGATAAAGATGAGGACAACAATTCAAACATCATGTCATGAGGATGGATATCTTCTTCTTCCTCTTCTATGTGCCCTGTCCCTTCAGGACGTAGGCGATCATGGTTCTCCACGTCTCCCTATCCCTTGTGACTCTTAGTATGTTTGCTCCTGTTACACCTCGCAACCCTCGTTCCGTTATCCACCTGATCCGGCCCTGCAAATATGTTATCCGCTGCCTTCCTATATATGATAAAATATAGTTTTAATGTGTGCTATATTAAAGTACTCAGTATCAATGATAGAATGCATGTAACTATAAAAATGGTTGTAGGTTGGTTGTTTTTGTTTTATGGCATATCAACCTCGGCGGATCATTTATTGCCAACTAAATTTTATTTATTTATTGCTGGGAATACCTTTTTCTTTCAACAATTTATTGTTGTTTTTATATAAGGTTTGTGCCGAGTAATACTTTTTTTCTTTTTCGAGTATCAAGATTCATTGGGGTTTGTTTTTTTAAGGGCAGGGTCCCCAAGTCCTACTCTTGTTATTTAACCCATAACTGGAGGGAAGGGACGAATTAATACCTTTCCCAAGGGTACCAGTGCTTGAGTGAATGCAGAGTATTCAACTGGAATTCGAACTCGGCTCACGGATTTCTCTTTCCGAGTCGATATCCACTGCACCACAAAGTACATCCGCCACTAAACGCTTACAATACCTGGTATTCCCAAGCGGTCATCCATCTAAGTACTGACCAGGCTCAACATTGCTTAACTTCGGTGATTGAGCGAGAACCGGTGTATTCAACGTGATATGGCCGTAACCACGCACATCCGTCACTAAACGCTTACAGCACCTGGTATTCCCAAGCGGTCACCCATCTAAGTACTGACCAGGCTCAACGTTGCTTAACTTCAGTGATCGAGTGAGAACCGGTGTATTCAACGTGATATGGCCGTAAGCCTATAAAAATGGACATCAAAGTCAAAACTCATTGGTGACGGTTTGTTTCATACTAAACGCAATCGTCAGGATGTGCATTGTGCTTTTGCTCGACTATTTTATAAATATTGGTTAGAAAAAAAATGTAAGGACATACATCATATTTTACAAATAGTAAATGCGCAAACAGCACAATTCTTTCTAAACATATCTGGGTGTTTAAAAACAAAAAACAAATGATACCAAAAATTTCATCAACAACCAATACAAAAACTATAAATTCTATGCTGTTAATAGGAATTTTTGTCTATGTTGTTAATAGAAATCTTTGTCTATATTGTTAATAGAAATCTTTGTCTATATTTTGAATAGAAAAATCTTTGTCTATATTGTCAATAGAAATTTTTATTGTTAATAGAAATCGTCGTTTCTATTGTTAATACAAATCTTCGTCTATATTGTTAATAAAAATCTTTGTCTATATTGTCAACAGAATTTTTCTTTACATTGTTAATAGAAATTTTTGTCCATGTTTTTAATAGAAATCTTTGTCTATATTATTAATTGAAATCTTTGCCTGTATTGTTAATAGAAATTTTTCTTTACATTGTTAATAGAAATTTTTGTCTATATTGTTAATAGAAATCTTCGTCTATATTGTTAATAGAAATCTTGTCTATATTGTTAATAGAAATCTTGTCTATATTGTTAATAGAAATCTTCGTCTACTGACTTGGCAGACCGGCTGCAGCCGCTCTCACACCGGCGTGATGTAGCTTCCCTGTGTCTCTTCTACAAGTACTTTCATGGCTTCTGCTCCGATGAGCTTAGATCACTGGTGCCGCCTAAGCACGAATTTACACGAGATACTGGATTAGCAACTAGGTCCCACCCTTTTACAGTTAAACAAATAAGATGTAACCGTAAATTCTACTCCAACAGCTTCTTTTCTCGCGCTTCCCGCCTATGGAACTCCCTTCCACAAGTCTGCTTTCCCGACAGTTACAATCTCCAGGTGTTCAAATGTAGGGTCAATAGACACCTCCTATCACACTAACTCCCAACTATTCTCACAACACTCTCATCTACCCAACCCTCATTCTCGGTATCCTCACCCGCCTATCACCCACTCTCTGTTATTTCCTATATTTAATCAGCCTTTCTCCACTCTACGTAGCCCCCTGCACAGTAGTGGCAGTGACATGCCTTGCTCGGGGTGAAACGCTTATAAAAAAAAAAAAAATATTGTTAATAGAAATCTTTGTCTATATTTTGAATAGAAATCTTTGCCTATGCTGTTAATAGGAATTTTTGTCTATGTTGTTAATAGAAATCTTCGTCTATATTGTTAATAGAAATCTTTGTCTATATTTTGAATAGAAAAATCTTTGTCTATATTGTTAATAGAAATTTTTATTGTTAATAGAAATCGTCGTTTCTATTGTTAATACAAATCTTCGTCTATATTGTTAATAAAAATCTTTGTCTATATTGTCAACAGAATTTTTCTTTACATTGTTAATAGAAATTTTTGTCTATGTCTTTAATAGAAATCTTCGTCTATATTGTGAATAGAAATCTTCGTCTATATTGTGAATAGAAATCTTCGTCTATATTGTGAATAGAAATCTTCGTCTATATTGTTAGTAGAAATCTTCGTCTATATTGTTAGTAGAAATCTTCGTCTATATTGTGAATAGAAATCTTCGTCTATATTGTGAATAGAAATCTTCGTCTATATTGTTAGTAGAAATCTTCGTCTATATTGTGAATAGAAATCTTCGTCTATATTGTGAATAGAAATCTTCGTCTATATTGTGAATAGAAATCTTCGTCTATATTGTTAGTAGAAATCTTCGTCTATATTGTTAGTAGAAATCTTCGTCTATATTGTGAATAGAAATCTTCGTCTATATTGTGAATAGAAATCTTCGTCTATATTGTTAGTAGAAATCTTCGTCTATATTGTGAATAGAAATCTTCGTCTATATTGTGAATAGAAATCTTCGTCTATATTGTGAATAGAAATCTTCGTCTATATTGTGAATAGAAATCTTCATCTATATTGTGAATAGAAATCTTCGTCTATATTGTTAGTAGAAATCTTCGTCTATATTGTGAATAGAAATCTTCGTCTATATTGTTAGTAGAAATCTTCGTCTATATTGTGAATAGAAATCTTCGTCTATATTGTTAGTAGAAATCTTCGTCTATATTGTGAATAGAAATCTTCGTCTATATTGTGAATAGAAATCTTCGTCTATATTGTGAATAGAAATCTTCGTCTATATTGTGAATAGAAATCTTCGTCTATATTGTTAGTAGAAATCTTCGTCTATATTGTGAATAGAAATCTTCGTCTATATTGTGAATAGAAATCTTCGTCTATATTGTGAATAGAAATCTTCGTCTATATTGTGAATAGAAATCTTCGTCTATATTGTGAATAGAAATCTTCATCTATATTGTGAATAGAAATCTTCGTCTATATTGTTAGTAGAAATCTTCGTCTATATTGTGAATAGAAATCTTCGTCTATATTGTTAGTAGAAAATGATCCTGTAAAGATAAGTGTAGAAAGTGGCAAGAAAATATTTGCAGATCCAAAGGTTAGAAAAGAATTGTTGTAGGCCGGGTAATGAATGTTTACTTTAGCTTGTATTAAGTTGTTTGTCGTTTTAACAGCATTGTTTTTTTGCATTTTATTTTGGTCTTCACTTGTTTTTCTTATCGTTTTCTTTTTTCTTTCTTTCTGATTTTTTTTTTCGGTTTTACTTCATGGGGTACTTGTAGAATAACTAAAACTCTTGGGCGCCCTTAAATTTTAATAAGTCATGAAATTTGAAAATAGGAAAATAATAAAAAAGTTTCTTGAAATAAGCGTTTTTAAAACATTACGTTCGTGTTTCTAACAATTTATGTTTTTCTAAATATAAAAATAATTTATTAATTACACTTCTGTTAACTTGGGACGGACATGACTGAATTTGACAGCCGTTGAGAAACGCTAGAGAAAGAAATTCGATTCCAATGTCTATTCCAGCATAATACTACACTCCTTTACTCTTTTGATGCTTTTATAAGAGCGCAAAGATTTATTAATTTACCCTCTTAAGAACTTGATACACGTAGGAAGGTAATACTAAGGTATTAATTGATATATTTCTCGCTCTTTTGAAAACATATTAATTCATTTACGGGTTTCCAAATGACTTCAAAACGCGAGAACTAGGAGAATGAGCTTTCGGCATCTAGCGTCTTGTATATTTTCTTTTCACATGAACTGATGGGTTAGAAAATATGGTCGACCTCATGACACTAAAAATATCTTCAGTTCTTTCTTGGGCACTTAGAGTCTGCGATAATCATCGTGTTGTTTTCAGCGCCATATCTTGGCCGAAAAGATAATTTCGTCCTGACCGATATGCTGGATTCCAAGGTTGTATGTATTAACATATATATCAGGTAGAAAATGGTTTGAGGTCAAGGATACCTCTTCGGTGCTTATTCCATGGAAGCCATTACTTAACTATCACATCAAACTTGAAGAGAAAGCAGAGTGTGGGGGGACAAGGAAAGTCATTTTTCAATTGTCTTCATTGCTATAAAGAACGAGATGATATCTTAACCAAAAATCATTAACGGTGTGGTGATTTTCTAAGCGCAGCTTACACGTGGCTCAAGGCTAAAAGCACGGAGCACCCAATGAGAATCGAACTCCCTAGTCGATTGTTGCTAATCATTACACCAACCATTAACGTTATGTAGGGATTTGAATTCTTTGTGAGTGTCTATTTCTTGGACTTGCACATACAAAAATACAGACATAAACGAACATTTAAATTCATACATATATACACACACGCACCCCCACCGCCCATATATATATATATATATATATATATATATATATATATATAGGAAAAAACTAATAAAAAGGTGTAAGTTTAAAAATAAATAAATCTGTCGCTTTCTGCGTCACGTGATGTAAACAATCTCGCGGACGAACGCTCCTCGAGAAAACGCTTCTAATTTAAATTTTAAAATCATTTGTTTCTAATGAAAGGCCGAGGAGAGAATGAAATATCAAATATATATATATAATAGAAGTAAATAAATGCTGTCAAAAAATACATTTTTAGACTTATAACTTTTTAGTAGTTTTTCCTATACATATTAAGACAGTATACGTAGATCATCACTATGTTATATATATATATATATATATATAATAACGTGAATTAATAAATATACATAAGAGGGTACACACGTGTATAGTATTATTATTCAGGCGTTAATAGAACGGTGCTCAATGTAGTATAAAAAGAGGATGACTATATATATATATATATAAACTAGCATTATAGCTCGGTGTTGCTCGGGTGTAATGAAAGCTGTAAAACTAATCCATGGCCCTGGAGCTCAGACTCAGCCTAAAGAATATTTGTGTTAAGTTTGGTGAAAATCGGATAAAAGTTGTGGATTTGTATAAAGGACATACAGACAGATAAACAGACAAAAACATCTTGCCTTTTATATATATATATTTTATCGATTTTCTGCACTATTGTAAGAACTGCAACCTTGAAACTTCTGAATATCGTTTCTTATGTCTTTGTCTATGAGTGTATCAAATTTGATTAAAATCGGACCACTCCTTCTATAACCCGATTTTTTTGATTATCGATTTTCGATATTTATCGGGGGTACCTCGACACAAAACCTAGCTAAGAACACTCGCAGACGCTTATAGTACAACTGTGTAAATTTTTAAGAAAATCGATTCAGCCGTTTTGGAGTCTATAGGTAACTGACACACACACACACAGACACACACACACACACACAGACAAAGTTCCAGTTATAAATAAGTTTATATATATATATATATATATATATATATATATATATATATATATGGGGGTCTGTGCGTTTATGCGTGTGGATACACGTGCACATGTCCGTATATATGCATTTGTACGGTTATGTATGTACGTGGGCGTATTTAAATGGGTGGACATTCAAAAGAAATACCACTTTATAGACATATTCACTCACATATGCACTCGTTCAGATCTGATAAGGAGATGTTTTATTAACACATTTATGCCCACCGTTATATCCGGTATTAATTATAAAAATTAAAAGTAAAAATCCAGTATTAATTACAGGCTTTTACGTCATTCCTATAAACGCTACTTTTAATGGGTACACATATTTTGACATCCTTACTTCATTTTTATAATCAGTGAAATTAGTTTTCAACCGACTTACAGACTTCCTACGAAAGAATGATGTACCTTCGACCGACAGGAATCGAACCAGTATCGTTTTTTGTTTTGTTTTGTTTTGTTTTTTTAGTTTTTTGTTTTTTGTTTTGTTTTTTTTAAATCAGAGAAACCACACCCATAGCCGATTCGTGCCATTAGCAATTTGTCGATGAGGGGTGTCAACATTTATAACAATAATTATTAATGGCGGACTAAAACATTCGTTTAAAATTACCAGCCTTTTATTTATGAGTCATTAGTGACCAACGCCTTATTATTTGGACGTTGGTCCTTAATGGGTTAAAACAACAGACGAAAATCATTTTATTTTTATTTTACGATATAGATATATATATATATATATATATATATAGAGAGAGAGAGAGAGAGAGAGAGAGAGCATATGTTTGTAATCAATGAATATAGATCTTGTTTGAAGATTAAACAAATTTACCACCGGCTTCGAAAACCGTCTAAGGGCGGTCTGCTTTACGTATGAGAACTTGATGATACGCACATTTTAGGTCTAGTTTAGAGTACAGACTCTAATTTGCTATTTCCGAAGCCATCGTTGTAATCTTAGGTAGGGGATAGGCATCTTTTTAGGTAAAACGATTTATCGTTTGTAAATAATCTATGACTAACTTTTCTTTTTTTTTTTTTCGTTTCCCGTCTTTAGTTACCCCCTACTTGAGATCTCCACGGAGATCTACTGAGCTCAGTGGTATCTGAATCCGACTAGCTTTTTATTTCCTTCTTTATAAATGCTTCTTCTGCTCTAGAGCATCTTCGTAATTTCACAGATATAGGCCTACTGTCAGGTGCCAGATTTTCAAACAGAAGAGGAGGTGAAATTATCGTGCTAGCCAGTACACACAGTTCATATAAAATGTCTATTTTTTGTTCAGGCCTTGAAAGTTTTGTCCGAGAATCACATGAGCACAAAAATTATCCATTAACGATAAATTAATGTTTTTTGCAAGTTTCTGTACCCGCAGTAAAGTTTGCTCTACATTTTCCTACATTTTTCAAAAAAAATCAGACGAAGCCATGCTGAAGGTTTAACGTCCAACCCCATAGAATGAGCAATTTTGATTTCTATAAATGACTAATTCTCGAATCTACTACTCTTGCCCAGCTTAGAAATCTTAGAAAACGGCAATGATAAGTTTGAAGAAATAATTTTTAATTCCTCCATTCATTCCATAGAACTTCAAAATCTCATTTAACTTCAATTCTGGTTAAAAATACGAATTGGAAAAAAATTCTAATGCAGACCGAAAACTGAGTATTTAAAAGGAATTTAAAAGGAATTTAATTGATACATTATCTGATAAATAGAATGTCAGTCGGTGCGATAATGTAGTTGTTGTGCAACCAAAGTATTTGCTGCTTGAGTTATTATTAAAGAGAAATACTCCAAGTGGGCAAACAAATTCATAGCCAGCATTGATTTGTTAAAGTCTTAAGTTTTTGTGAAGTGTGGATCACTTTGTCTTTGTTAGTTTTGTAATAAGTAATTTGTTTTCGTTACGTGATGTGTTTTATTTATTTATTTATTTTATTGTAATCATATCGCCCCAAGCAAGGCATTTTACTGCTACTGTTCTGCAGGGGGTTAAATAGGAGGAAAGTTATGAGAAAGAGTGACAGGCTATAGGGGGTGTCAGGAAGTGGATAAGAGAAGGATGAGAATACTGATGAGTGTGGAGTGGACGGAGAAAGGAGCATGAGATAAAAGGATGCAGGTTAGTGAGATAGGAGATGACTATTGACTGTACATTTTTTTTCATAATCATATCACACCAAGCAAATTGAAGTTAAGCAACGTTGAGCTTGGTCAGTACTTAGATGGGTGACCACTTGGTAATAACAGGTGCTGTAAGCGTCTAGTGAGGGATGTGCGTGCTTACGGCCATATCACGTTGAATACATCGGTTCTCGCTCGATCACCGAAGTTAAGCAACGTTGAGCCTGGTCAGTACTTAGATGGGTGAACACTTGGGAATACCAGGTGCTGTAAGCGTTTAGTGACGGATGTGCGTTGTGGTGCAGTGGATATCGGCTCGGAAAGAGAAATCCGTGAGCCGAGTTCGAATTCCAGTTGAATACTCTGCATTCACTCAAGCACTGGTACCCTTGGGAAAGGTATTAATCCGTCCCTTCCCTCCAGTTATGGGTTAAATAACAAGGGTAGGACTTGGGGACCCTGCCCTTAAAAACAAATCCCAATGAATCTTGATACTCGAAAAGAAAAAAGTATTATTAGACACAAAACTTGTATAAAAACAACAATAAATTGTTGAAATATAAAAGGTATTACCAGCAATAAATAAATTAAATTTAGTTGGCAATAAATGACCCGCCGAGGTTGATTTGCCGTAAAAAAACAAAAAAACAACCCTGATTTCAACACTGATTTCATATCCTTCTAAAACATTGGTTCTCGAACTATTTTAGGATTTTTTTTTTTTTTGCATGGCGGTCTCTTTATAATGTTTTAGATGGCTCGCGAACCCTTTTATATTAACCACAGTTAACATATATATATATACTACTGAAAGAAAACATTTTTGGCAAACAAATATCGAATACAAATATTTTTTTTATTTACATCTCGATCCATGATTTCCATGCAAATAAACGCTTTGTTTTGATGTTTTCGTCAATTTAAACCGATTTTTTTTTCAAAGCTGATTTTAAAATATTTCCTATGCGATTTTAATTTTTTAATTATTTTTATTTTGTTATTTGGTCATTCTTCTTTTGTGAAAATCGTGCTGAAAAATTGTATTTATTTTGATTTTAAATGTTGGGGTAGGGAAATATTTTGGTACAGTCACATCACTGATGCAAATGGCGTATGAGTACTATAGCCGCTTCCACGAAGTCTGGAGCAAAGATTTTAACATCTGAACTGCCCCTGCTACAGGCCTATTTAATCTAGTGATGCTGGCTATATTTTGGAATCACTGTTACACCTGTAATCAAAGCAATTCAAAAATAATCACGCAATTCACCTCACCTTCAGTCAAAGCAACTCGAATAAAATCATGCAAACTGTAGAACACGAATACTTTCTTCTTCCTCATATAGATTAGCGTACCTTTGCAACGGCTTCTTCCCCTTATTACATAACTAAAACATAAGCAATGGTCAAAATAGAACTAAGGAAGGTAACTCAAGAAATAAAAATAATGCATACAAAAGGAAAAAGGAGGCAAATAAGGAAGAGTTGGAGATGAAAAGATATAATTTCCCTTTCCAACAACAACGCTGCCATTATGACTTGGTCAATTAAGTGCCATACGTGATACACGCTTGGGTGATCATGTCTCGAAAGAGACATATCTGACTGGGCAGTAGGTTGCCATTGCTTTCTGCGGTAGACTGGTTGCCAGCCAAGGCTATAGAACCCAATCTGTCCTGTTATTTAACCCATAACTGGAAGGAAGAGACGGATTAATACCTTTCCCAAGGGTATTTGCGCGTAAGTGAATGCAATGAATTCGGCTGGAATTCGAACTCGGCTCCCCGATTTCTCGTTCCGAGCCGATATCCAACGCACCACAACGCACATTAACAGTCTCAAATACCCAATAATTTCCTGACCTCTTCGTGCTCTTCTCGAAACACCTTCCCGGATCCCCAGGGGACCGCTGGTCTCAGTTTGAGAACCGCTATTCTAGTACAAGCATAATGCACTTTTATTACAGGAATGGAAGTATAAGAAGGTTTTGTGTTTTTTTTACATAAATGGTGATGTTCAATGTTCCCTCCACAAAGCCCAAAGGTGAGTGAGTGTTGTAACTTATGACACATGACACAATGATATTTGTGGCTGTTCTTGTTTTTCCCGGGATAAAAGAAAAACCTGAAATATATTGCTCTACAGGTTTATATCATATACACATAGAACCATCATTTGCATGAAAACAAGATCTGCACTCGTTAGTGAAAACTACAGGGCGTCTTTTGATCCGTTAAGTGCTTCCCTCGTAATACCACTGGGGACGTTGTGGCATAATCAATAGTTTTGCTAAAGGCACCAATGCTCGTAGCCATATTGAAAGTATACGATTCCTCATCGACTCGTGTTGATACTCTTGGAGATATATTTGCCCTGCTGTAGATGTCATGCAGTTTAACACTGCTGCTTTTTACAATTCATCGACCCTAGCGATTATTTGTACTATGCAACCGCCTGGAACCTGGTCTGTGTATAGGAATGTTCATTTGACCACTTCGCAAATACTGAAACACACCAATAATATACGCAGCCACTTCCAAAAATTCCTATTTCTCGAAGACCAACAATCAAACGAACTTAATTAAAGACATTTACATGTTAATGAAACCTGCTTTGATTGTAATCTTTCACCACACTGAACCTTTTCGCTGTATGCATCCATTTTGACTCAGAAACAAAAGATGTATTAGCCTAAGTGCTACTACGTCATAAGATGACCGAAAACTTTGAAGACATTATAAGAGTATTTACGATCCAATATCAATCAGTTAAGTGCTATAAATGATACAAACTTGAAAGATCGTGTCTCTCTCTTTTGATTCATGACTGACCAGGTGGAAGATTTTCCCTCAGTAGATAGCCAATTCTTTCTTTTTGACTGGCTGCCCACCAAGGCTATAAGACCCAGTCTGTCGTGCTATTGAACTTGTGGCTGGGCTGAGGAGAAGAAATAGATTCATACCTTTAATCATGATATTGCGTGTCACTAAATGTAACGAACCTGACTGGAATTCGAACTCAGTTCTCCGATTTCGCATTCCCAGCCGATAAACATTAAACCACAATAACGAAGTGAAATTCAGTGAAATTTTATTTTCTGTCAATGCAAATATCTCACAAGTTCAACTAAAAAATTCAATAAGCAC
>JBBBDQ010001117.1:430000-495000 GCA_037127315.1 Ascarosepion bandense | reverse complement strand
ATTTCTTTTGCCTTTATTGCTTTGTCTTTGTGCTTTGATAGATATAATCTAACTCAAATATTTACACACACACACACACATACACACACACACACGCACACACACACACACACATACACACACGCGCGCGCACACATATATATATTTAGTGTATCGAGGCAGCAAATAATTTTCTAAACATATGCTGTTAAATATAAGAGACAATGAATGTCTATTATGTTTAATCATGAGTCGGTTTGAACGTCGTATTTTGGCTTTAATTTCAGTTGAAAATAAAGACAAAACTTCTCCAAAATTTGGATAATTTTTTATTAAGTTGGTTCTAAGCTTTCAGCTCACATGAGCCATCTTCAGAGAGGTTACAGGGACATTAAGATAAAAACATCCACCATCAAAAACGATTTTATCTTGCGTCGACATAAAACTTTGCTAAGCAATGATAACAATTACCAAAAATAGCAAACGCAGTTCGTAAATTTGTAATGCGATTCTATGACGTCACACCGCGTGAGAGCCCGAAATGATAACAGGACTATATATTTAAATGCAATGTAATGTGCGATGACCAGATTTAAACGTGATTTTATTAAGTGAGGGTTGTTTGGATTTAATGTAGATGGCCTACAATATCTGAAGGTTCTTTTTACTGTGTGTATGAGTGAGGATTATTGTATTGTTGACTAAAATTTACTCTTATATTTAACAGTATATGTTTAGAAAATATATATATATATATATATATATATATACTCCTAAATAAACGAAAGGAAATCATTAGTATGTGTCGTCATAGAAATAAGTATAAATTACGATAAGTATCCTTCTCTTCCAATTAGTCATAATAAGGTCTTTAAAAAATTTTGGTTAAGCAGTTACTACCCACTACCTACCACTACTATCTCAAGGTTCAAGCCACATACCCCCCACTACCAAAGAAGAAATTGCTACTAAAATCCCGCTAGCTTAAGCCTATAAAAACCAATAGAGAAATAAATAAATTAAAATTTCGAAATTTAAATACCAGAATATACTCCTAAATAAAGGGAGGGCGATCATTAGTATGTGCCGTCATAGAAATAAGTATAAATTGCAGTAATTATCTTATTCTTCCAATTGGTCACAATAAGGTTGTTTTTTAAAAAATTGGCTAACCAGTTACTTTCCCACCACCTACTACTACTAACTCAAACGTAAAGCCACATACCTCCCACTACGAAGGAAGAAATTATTACTAAAATTCCGCTAGCATAACCCTATAAAAAATACCTCCCAACCCCTTCCTTTACTAGAGCTAACATCTGGGCTTAGAATTTTTCCTCATTCTTTGTTTATAAGGGTTGACAATACATGTCTTAAAATGACATATTGAAAATAGCTATTTCCCCGCTAAGTTTTATATATATATATATATATATATATATATATATATATATAAAGTTTCATTAAATACGGCTGAAAAAGTACTGCAGTTAAATTTCTTATTTAATTTATTTGTGTTTTTTTTTCTTCGCTAGACATGCATTATGCAGAAATTATCGGAATTTTTTGTATGCTCGAGGGTTTCGGCTATATTGTTAGCCATTATCAAGGATCACTTTATTTTCGCTTTTAATTGAATGCATGGATTTTCCTGCGCATATATAAATCTACCATCCGCCCGTGCATTGAATACTGCTGTCATATCTGGTCGGGTGCTCCTGCTATCCATCTAGGGGTCCTTGACAAAATCCAACAGAGAATCTGTAATGCGATCGATCCCGACTTGGCAGCTCAGATACAGTCATTTTCTCACCGGCGCAATGTGGCTTCCCTGTGTCTCTTCTACAAGTACTTTCACGGCTACTGCCCCAATGAATTTAGCTCACTGGTGCCCCCTATATATGAATTTACTCGAGCCACAAGATTAGCAACTACGTCCCACCCTTTTACTGTGAAACCAATAAAATGTAAACACAAATTCTACTCCAGTAGCTTCTTTTCTCGCATTTCCCGCCTGTGGAATTCCCTTCCGTTTACTTGCTTCCCCGACAGCTACAATCTCCAAGAAATTAAATATAAAATCTCATATCTCACTGACTTGCATCCTCTCTCTCATGCTCCTTTCTCCGTCTACTCTACTCTCATCAGTATTCTCATCTTTTTCTTACCCACTTCCTGACACCCCCATAACCTTTCACTCTTTCTCATAACTTTCCTCCTATGTAACCCCCTGCGCACAAGTGGCAGTAAACTACCTGACTTGGAGCGATATGATTATAAAAAAAAATCTAAAGTTAGAGGGTTTTTTTATTTTCTCTACACAGTCAGCACATTGTGTTCATAATTTATATTACTGAGTGTTGGTTTTTCTTCCATTAATTTTAGTATTTTTTAAATATGGATGAAGCTATTATATTTACAATATTTACATTATCCGGACTATTGTCCTCATCTTTGTTGCCATTTGTACGACGTTTCGGCCTTTGTACGCTCCAGCCTTCTTCAGGTGCTAGAAATTTCGAACCAAACCCTTTATTACAATCACTGGGATATATCATCCTCATTCCTTGCGTAAAGCCTGGATTGGATGTGTTATCTGATATTGAACTCACAACTCTAAGAGTTAAGTCAGGAACTAACCAACGTCTATATCCACTGGGCCATGTGTCCTTAAGGCTACAGCAGTGGTGAACAAGTAACTTGCAGGGTTAGAGGGAGATAACTCATGACTTCTAATCGAGGCTTTACGCAAGGAATGAGGATGATATAGTCCGAACAATGAAAATACTGTAAATACTTTCACGGCTTCTGCTCCGATGAACTTTCACGGCTTCTGCTCCGATGAACTTAGATCACTGGTGCCCCCTACGTACGAATTTACACGAGATACTAGATTAGCAACTAGGTCCCACCCTTTTACAGTGAATCCGATAAAATGTAACCGCAATTTCTACTCCAACAGCTTCTTTTCTCGCACTTCCCGCCTGTGGAATTCCCTTCCGCATACTTGTTTCCCCGACAGCTACAATCTCCAGGAGTTTAAATGTAAGGTCAATAGACACCTCCTAATACACTAACACGCACCCATTCTCTCAAACACTCTTCTTATGTACCTCCTTACTCGTCTATCACCCTCCTTCTGATATTTCCTATATCCAATCACTCTCTCAGCACCTTCCTCTAAGTAACCCCCTGTGCTATAGTGGCAGTGGAATGCCTTGCTTGGGGTGAAATGATTAAAAAAATACTACCTCATCTCAGAAATATAGACAAATGCTATTATATTTTTATTATCGAAGATTTTCTTACGGATAGAATTTGGTAAGTCTCTTCCTTAAGGGACAAATGAATTTGTAAATAATATTGGTTGTCTGTAATTTGGATCAATAAAGTTACTGTTAATATTACCCGTTTCCTTATAAGGAAATAGTCGACATTCACTGACCGAAAAGCCTTTCCTGCTTTCAGTTGTAATTTATAAAATCTTTCTAATAAAACAATTTTCAGGAAAATAGGTTTCTCAAGTCCTGTAAATAGTTTCGTTTTTTCCGATATTTATGGATGTTTTCTGCTTAAGTTTTTGTTTGGAGTAAAGTGGAACGTCAACATCTTCATTATGTAATTATTTTCTCTTCGAGTTACGTGAGCTATGCATTTTAGTTGTTGCTACTTTTGAAAGACCTCGAATGATTTGGTTTCTATTCTGTTACAGCTTTTGTCATCATGTAGCGGCATTCCACATAGTTCAAAGGAAATAGTACTCATTACGACATCAGTCAGTCAGTTAAGTACCATACGTGATACACGCTTTGGGCGATCATGTCACAAAAGAGATATGACTGACTAGGCAGAAGATTATCCCGCAGTAAGTTGCCATTGCTTTCTGCGGTAGACTGGTTGCCAGCCAAGGATATAGAACCCAATCTGTCCTGTTATTTGACTCATAGCTAGAGGGGGAACAGATGTATTATATTATTAAGTAGTAATTAGTGGGGGATCAGTTTCTTACTTTATAACAATATAAAAATTATCCCCCACTTTATGTCCAGTAGGAGCCTTAATCATGTTTTCAACTATTATATTCAGTCAGTCAGTTAAGTGCTATAGATGATAGATGCTTTGGGCGATTATGTCACGAAAGAGACATGACTGACTGGACAGAAGATTATCCCGCAGTAGGTTGCCATTTCTTTCTGTGTTAGACTGGTTGTTAGCCAAGGCTATAGAACCCAATCTCTCCTATTATTTAATCCATAACTGGAGGAAAGATACGGGTTAATACCTTCCACAAGGATATTTGTGCGTAAGTGAATGAAAGGAATTCAACTGGAATTCGAACTCGGTTCTCTAGTTTCTTGTTCTGAGTCGATATCTGCTGCGCCACATCCACATAAGGCATTTAATGTAGGAGAAAAGGAAATTGAATAAGATAGGCTAGGCTAGGGGATAGTTACGCCCAGCACTGCAAATTGCTACAAACCCAAGACATTAACCTAAAAACTCGTGTCATGTTCTTAAATAGGCTCGCCAGATCAACACTTTGATGTGGATGCCATGCATGTTGCCAAACCTGTTCAGAAACATCTAACCTGTTAGCTGTATAACTACCGCTTCCTCAGATCAATGGTTAAAAATGGTTTCCGTCTATTGAAGCATGTACGTCTTAACGTTCGTTGTGGTGCAGTGGATATCGACGCGGAACGACAAATGGGGGTTGCCGAGTTCGAATTCCAGTTGAATTCCTTACATTCATTTACGCACAAATATCCTTGTATTAACCCGTCTCTTCCCTACAGTTATGGGTTAAATAATAGGACAGATTGGATTCTGTAGCCTTGGCTAACAACCAGTCTAACACAGAAAGAAATGGCAACCTACTGTGGGATAATCTTCTGTCCAGTCAGTCATGTATCTTTCGTGACATAATCGCCCAAAGCATCTATCATCTATAGCACTTAACTGACTGACTGAATATAATAGTTGAAAACATGATTAAGGCTCCTACTGGACATAAAGTGGGGGATAATTTTTATATTGTTATAAAGTAAGAAACTGATCCCCCACTAATTACTACTTAATAATATAATACATCTGTTCCCCCTCTAGCTATGAGTCAAATAACAGGACAGATTGGGTTCTATAGCCTTGGCTGGCAACCAGTCTACCGCAGAAAGCAATGGCAACCTATTCGGGATAATCTTCTGCCCAGTCAGTCATGTGTCTTTCGAGATATGATCGCTTAAGCGTGTATCACGTATGGCACTTCACTGACTGACTTCTTTCACTTCTTTATAATATATATATATACACTATGGTCATCCGCAAACAGATCTGTTTCGTTGTATTACAGCTCATCAGTACGGATGTGTGTGTGTGTGTGTGTGAGTGTGTGTGTGTGTGTGTGTATTACGTATTCACATATTAACATCATTAAGTATAATAGACACAAAATATTCATTGCTTGTAAGAATATACAATTAACGTGATCAAAACAGATATTGTATTACCTACCAAGTACTTAACATCAGTTATCAAAAGCAAATTATGCAACTATTGTCCTCATCTTGATTGCCACCAAGATGAGAACAATAGTCCGAATAATGTAAATAGTGTATATACTACATCATCCCAGAAATATAGACAAATACAATTTATTCAATTTTAACAATATTAAAATAACTACGACCACATTCCAAACTATTGTGGATATGATCAGAACTAAACTATATATATATATATATATATATATATATATATATATATATATATATATATATATATATATTTTACTCTGTTAAATTAAATAAATAATTTAACATTGAGTTCTCTTGGGTTCGTCTCTTTTGGAATTAACCTGGATTACATACTAAGAGAACGATGTTATATATATATAAGCTACTATCAATTAATCATCATAGACAATCGCACCTCCCCTCCTATTAGCATGGACCAGGCTTGCCTCCCAGAGAGTAAAACACTACGCCTCCTTGGCCTTACACTTTCAGCGGACCTCAAGTGGAATGACTATATCGAATCCATTGCTAAATCCGCTGCTATGAAAGTCGGTTCTCTGTGCAGGGCCCGGAGGTTTTTTGTTGTCTGAATATATCCTGCACATTTATAAATCTACCATCCGCCCGTGCATTGAATACTGTTGCCATATCTGGCCGGGTGCCCCTGCTATTCTCCTTGGGCTTCTCGACAAGGTACAGCGGAGGGTCTGTAATGTGATCGATACCGACTTAGCAGACCGCCTGCAGTCTCTCTCTCACCGGCGCGACGTGGCTTCCCTGTGTCTCTTCTATAAATACTTTCACGCCTTCTGCTCCGATGAACTTAGTTCACTGGTGCCCCCTAGGTTCGAATTTACACGAGATACTAGATTAGCAACTAGATCCCACCCTTTTACAGTGAAACCGATAAAATGCAACCGCAACTTCTACTCCAACAGTTTTTTCTCTCGCACTTCCCGACTGTGGAATTCCCTTCCACATGACCTCTTCCCCGACGGCTACAACCTCTAGGAGTTTAAATGTAAGGTCAATAGACACCTCCTAACAAACTAACTCGCTTCCATTCTTTCAAACACCCTTCCCACCCTCCCAACTATCTATCACCCCCTTCTGACATTTCCTATATCTAACCACTCTTTCTATTTACCTTCCCCCATGTAGCCCCAAGCGCAATAGTGGCAGTGGAATGCCTTGCTTGGGGTGAAATGATTAATATATATATATATAAGAAGGAAATTACTGGAAAGTAATTGACACTCACCTAAAGCGAGCTGAATATAAAATGCTGCTCTTACCAATAACGATTCCACCGAACTTCTCTACGGCATATGACTTAGAGTTCTTAGCATAGAACTTTTGTCCTTTTGAATTTATATTTTAATTGGGGTCATCAGGAGAGAATGTGCACTGTTTCGGGGCCTTCCTCTCAACGGTTTCACTTGCACACCGGACCCCCTCACTGGTGTGAGGCCCCATTATAACGAAATACATATATATATATATTTCAATTGTAAACGAGTTATTACGCGACCTAAGTTTCTACCATGTGGTGTCTTCAGGCGATTTGCAATAACTTATTGCAAATCGCATGAATATAATTGTACTGAACATTTTTTTAATACAACTGTGTACTGGTCTAATTTTATTGTGACCAATAACTAAGTGATTAAATAATCCATATATATATATTTATATATATCATCTGTAAATTCAGATTACATTTAATGGGATAACTATTTCAACGTGTCTGTTAGAGATATGTATTCTCAACCCCAGTCGACCGTAAAATGAAGAAAATACTTGTACCGGAAGAAAAAGGTAAGTAAAGTATGGTGCGAGGAATGTTGGTCAGAAAAAGGTCAAGAAGAGGTGATAGGGAGCAGAAATCTTTTTTTGGGAGTGGAAGGCAAGTAATTTGGTTGTGGGGTCAGGATTAGTGGGTATGGAAAAAATTCAGGGTCTCCAAATTTAAATTAAAGGCAAAACATATGACTAAATGAAAGGACGGGAATAATAAAGTGAGTTTAAATCTACTCCAACGTCGACACTTGCTAATTAATTCGTTACGTTGATTAAGAAGTAAATTCCGATATTTATCACAAGCAAATTCCTATATATATATATATATATATATATATATATATATATATATGTTTAATTTTCTCTGTATAACTCCACCCTGTTAATAATTTAAATGTTCTATGTTCACTGAATATTAAATGTTCATCCTTTGATAATGGCTTATGTAAGCCGAAAGCTCAGACCTGATAAAAAAAAATCAACAATTATTGCGATTGCTTGTCGTCTTTCCATGACAACACTATCAAGCTAATCAGATCATACGAAAGGATCTTACACAAAATAAACAGACAGAACCTGTCTATATTATTCAATGAAACCTGTATTAATATATATATATATATATGTGTGTGTGTGTGTGTGTGTGTGTGTGTGTGTGTGCATTGATGCGTGTGTGGGTGTGTCCGTTAGTTGGCAAGTGTCTTTTTTTATGCACTTTGTATTATCAATAATCACTTTATATCGTATGATCATATTCTGCTGTGCAAATCATTTGCATCTTCCTTTCTGTTGCTTTCTCTGCCAGTCAAACTTGTTTAGGTTTCTTTTGATGTTAATATATATATCTATATCCCTTCCCCGGCTCGTTACAGTTTAAAAATCACTGGTCGGACATTTCTTTTTACCTTCAAAGTGTGTCAGTGGTTCAACTTCTGTTCTCCGTTTTGTCTTGATGCCAAATCTTTCTTTGATGCCATTATATATATATATATATATATATATATATATATATATATATATATATATATATCCGAGTGGGTACAGAACGAAGAAAGAAATTTTTTCCGTCCAAAACATTAATTTAAAACAGTGCTCGATATATGATGTATAGAGCTGTGAATATTTATTATAAATTATGTTTTAGAACATGTACATTATATTTTAATATATGTCCTCGACAATCATATGTTTCTTTCAACGTTGGGTGCCCAACGTCTCTTCGGGAGGTTGAAACAAACATATGATTGTCGAGGACATATATTAAACTATAATGTACATGTTCTAAAACATAATTTATAATATATATATATATATTAGTTCTACAAGGAATGATTCATTCCTAGCAATTCGTTCTTTCATTTTTTTTTTTTTTTTTTTTTGATCCTGTGAGATTTAGTGAGCCAAAAATACTTTCCAGAAAGGACCGAAAGAATATTATAGGAAAGCAATGAAAAGGGCTATCAAGCAGAGCAAAAAACATAACCAGTGGCAATTGTGGGACTTTGAAAATGGGGGAGGCACTTAGGGGCAAAAATTTTTCTGGGGAGGTGGGGGCAACTGAAGCAGCGTAATTTCTGACCAATTTTTTCACTCGGCCATGAATCGCTGACTGCGTATGTATATACATATCAAGTTGGGGACATTATTCCTAATTAACATCTTCCTTCAAATATGAAAATATAACTATTAAGTCTCTTTCTCTCCCTAACAAAACGTGTTTCTATCTATCTGGCTTTATTTTGTTTGCTGTTATTTCTTCAAACTGGTCAATTTATTTGTCCTTAAAAAGCTAAATGAAAATGAAAACGCACAGGGAAATGTGCTGAAGATCAAATCTTGTTAAAATCAGAGAATGACCAGTCTCATAAATTTTTGAAGTTTGTGAAAATGGGGGAAGAGCAACCTAAAGGCCGACCGTAAATCGGGGCTGGTGGGGCTTGCCTGCCTCTGGCCCACCCGTAGAATCGCCACTGAACGTAAGTATAATGGAGTTTGTTTTCCAATCGAAAATTGTAGCCTGATTTTGACTATAATCAACACGCGATTTTAAACTGATATTGAAACATGGAAATTCGTTGCAAAATCTCACTTCGAATTTTCCGATAAAAGCATTTAACAACAATGTAAAAAAGCTGAGGCGTCAATATTTCTAAGATGAAGCAAGACACAGTAAAATGCAAGTTTTATATATTACGCTGGATCTTAACAAACAACGAGGAACATATTATTTTTCGTCGGTGACGCTGGTGTAGAGCTGGAAGGCAATTGAAGAGAGACCGCACACACGATGGGGTCGCCGGAAGTTGTTAGCCAGTCTCTGTCTCTTCAGCCAAAAACACTAGACTTTATACAGTCTGAAAACTTCCACGCATTTTTGCTTTTTCGAGTTGTCGATTTGTTGTTGTTATCTAGGGCCGGATGTATCTGTCAATCACCCCTGGTGGTTCGTTGCTTTTCAACCCGATTGTTGCTTGCATGTTCTTTTTCTTTTTGTTGCACATTGTTGACATAATCTACGGCTGAATATATCTGCCAAACATCTTTGTCCTGTGTTGACCGTACCTACGGCCAGATGTGCCTGTCAATTACCTCTATGTTCAAGGTAATATATTACACAAACTTTTCAAACTATCCAAATAGAATTAGATACTTGTCACGTGATTTAGATTTACGTTATTTTTATTATATATATATATATATATATATATATATATATATATATATTGTAATTTTGTTAATGCAATTGTTTATAGAAGCATAATATCACTACACAAATATTTTTATGTTTCAGAACAAAACTGTTCCTCAGGTGATGTTAAAATATATGGTGAAAATGATTTATTTTTGAAAATATAAGATGAATTCATGGTTATTTAGAAAATTCTATCCCTTTTACTCATAGATAGTTGTAAAAAAAAATCTATTGTTCAATAAAAAAAAAACTAAAATACAACTTCCTGTTAAAAATTATTGTCTACCCGTTTTAAAAAAATCTAAGGTCCCATTATGTATCTTACCCAAACAAAATTCAAAAGTGACATGTCTAGATCCAAGCCATCCTGCCCCCTTTCATAACCCAAATATTAAAACTACATGGTTACATAATTCTCATTTTTTTTAACAAATTTGACACACCTAAAGCGTTTCCTCTAAATCAGTTAAATGTCATACGTGATACACGATTTGGCGATCATGTCTCGAAAGAGACATGGCTGACTGGGCAAAAGATTATCCAACAGTAGGTTGCCATTGCTTCCTGCAGTAGACTGGTTACCAGCCAGAGCTATAGAACCCAATCTATTCTCTTATTTAACCCACAACTAGAGGGAAGAGACCCTTTCCTAAGGGTATTTGTACGTAAGGAATTCAAGTGGAATTCGGACTCGGCTCCCTGATTTGTCGTTCCGAGTCGATATCCACTGCACCACAATGCACATTCTAAATAGCCATGAATTCATCTTATATTTTCAAAAATAAATAATTTTCATCATTTATTATAACATATCACCTGACGAGGAACATTTTTGTTCTGAAACATGAACATTTTTGTGTAATGATATTGTGCTTTTATTGTAATAACAAAATTACAATATGAAGTTCTACTCTGTATCGAGCACTTTTTATAAAAGTAAATGCTTGAACAGTGGGTTTCTAATCTACGTGTTCTTTCACATTCTTGTAATATATATATATATATATATATATATACACGAAAAAATCGCAAGATCGCCAAGACCTACCGCGGTTTCGCACAACGGCTCGTCAGGTCAGATGTTTGGCTGACGAGCCGTTGTGCGAAACCGCGGTAGGTCTTGGCGATCTTGCGATTCTTTCGTGTGTTTTTGCTCTGCGTAACTGCCTTTTTGTTAACACTTTTCGGTTAGTTTAGTATCGAGCACTTTTCTTTCCTGGTGGTTCGTTCCGTTCGAGGGTTTTTTTCTTTACTGTGAAGAACTGTATGCATTGTCGGTCCTACGCAGTTTTCTTTTTTTTTTCCCCTCTTTGTCCAAAGCTCTATAGCCGAGGACGGTAACGGAGTTAGATTCTGCTGTTTATTCATAGTCTTTAAAAGTTTCTTGTGTAACATTTTAAGATTGGAATACGTACAGAGTCGGTTTTATTATTATTATTATTATATATATATATATATATATATATATATATATATATATATATATATATATATATAAGTTGAATATATGGATCGGAATCCGACAAGATGAATAGAATAAGTAAAGAACAAATAGGAAAAAAGTGCCTTTAATCCAACATGTTTCACTTATAACAAGCTTCTTCAGAGATTTATTAAAGACGAATGATTTAAAAATCCAAGTGACAGTATGTTGATTGAGGTATAGTTTTATTGGTCAGATACGTAGCACGTGTGATAAAGCAATGGATGAATCTTAAATGTAGTAGAAAAAACATATGTCTGTTTAACTGTGTGTTCCAACGCGTATTTTAAATAAGAGAAATCAGTTATGAATGTATGCGTTGAGAGAAATCATGTGTGAATGTGTGAGTATCAAATGATGGAACGATTTTCTATTCTAAATAACGTGAGAGAATCATGTATGAATCGTAAACGAAATATATTTCTCTTTAAAATTCTACTGAAAATAATGTATAAAGGTATTAAGCGAACTTGTTTATAAATTAAATTAAAAATAGATTAAAGACACTTTTTTCTAACTTGTTCTTTACTTATTCTATTCATATATATATGGCCGTATCTGACTACTGGGCACACCGGGCACGGGTCCGGGCCAATCCGTGCAATCATAGTGAAAATCCGGGCAAGGAAAATTGTCTTCCTCAGAAATCAAACTAAACAATTCACGAAGAAAGAAAGAAAGAAAGAAAAAAAGAGAAAGAAAGAAAGAAAAACGAAGAAAACACCCGAATGAACGCAGTAAAAATCTGTTTATTTATTAATTTTGGGAGAAAAGATTGGTTATACACAGAAAGTCCGAACTCGATTTCCTGCTTTCGTTCACGTTCTGTGCCTAATTTCCATTGGAATAGCCGAAAAATCCGCAAAAATCATAGTTTCTGGAAACGGATGACACTGATGACGTCATCACATTGTCAACTAATAAATCCGGGCAATTTTCTCTGTGCCCGGTGTTTTTTTAGCATCAGCTACGACTCTCTCTCTCTCTCTCTCTCTCTCTCTCTCTCTATATATATATATATATATATATATATATATATATAAGTAAAGAATGCCTAGTGAGCCAGACAGACCTACCTAGGTTTCACCTAAACCCACGTGACCAAAAAAGAAGACACCAAACACAAACTTCTTTCTTGGTTACGTGGGTTGATTGAATTTCCTTTGTACTTGTCGTTCGTTTCTTTCCTCGTTAGCCAGCTTTCCCTGACGATCCGTTTAGGTGAAACCTAGGTAGGTCTCTCTGGATCACTAGGTATTCTTTACTTCCGCTCGACCTAAGTATTGAGCGCTTTTTATTAGTTGATTACTCGTATCGGGGTTTTTTCTTTGGGCTACGTGCTGACTCGGTCCGAACCCTTTTGACTGATGTTCAGGTAATAAGCTCCTTTTTTAAAACGGTTTTTTTCCTTCTTCTCCTTTCTTCGTAGATTCATGAAAGGTTTTTCGACACGAGTATAGTTATAATCTCATATATATATATATATATATATATATATATATATATATATATATATATGAAATGATTTGTTTGAACATTATTTTTTTTATCGTATTTTAAATACGAGTATCGATAAAAAATAATGTTCAAACAAATCATTTCATATTGTCAGTTGTTTATAATCAAGTTTCGATAATCTTCGTTAATATATATATATAATTTTTATATTATATATGATGCTACGGATATCGTGGACTGAGCATACAAGCAACGACGAAGTGTTAGAAAGAATGGCAACAAAAAGGAAATTGATGCTGAGCATCAGGAAGAGACAACTGAAGTTCCTGGGACATGCAATGAGGAAGGAGAGCCTGGAGAACCTGATACTGACTGGTCAGATAGAAGGAAGGAGAGACAGAGGAAGGCAGCGGATAACATATCTGCAGGTTCTGATCAGGTGGATGACGGAACGGGGGTTGCCAGGAGCAACAGGAGCAAACATACTAAGAGCCACAAGGGATAGGGAGACGTGGAGATCCATGATCGCCTACGTCCTGAAAGGACAGGGCACATAGAAGAAGAAGATATATATTAAGCAGTATAATTATTTTCATCTATAATTTTTATATTATATATATATATATATATATATATATATATATATATATATATATTAAGCAGTATAATTAATTATTTTCATCTACCAGTTTAAATGTTTAAGAAATCTTATTAAGAAATAATTGCTTTTCCGGGAAGATTCGAACTCGCGTCCTCCTGGAGAGAGGGGGTACAGTTAGACCTGTCACTCTATAATCAACTAAGCTATAGAGAACGATACAAAGCCAAAATATTGTCTTTAAGCGCAACTATATATATACCGTAGTGTTGTCTGGTCATTCAAATACTGATATTGACAAAAGGGTCAGGTCGCGAATTTAACAGTACCGTCTCCAATATATACAGATATATAGATAAGTATTTCGTGATAATATAAACAAGTATTTGCTACCAGTTTTCCTTTGTTCAGCTGTATGATATATGCATTGACCCTAACTCTGCCCAGGGCGGATATATTTACGCAATATTATCCCCGCCAACACGTCTAGACATTTCTTAACAAACCTTACAGTTAAAGTGGGTAATGGCATGAAGTTAAGGCCATCTTATTATTTCTTTTCTTTTTTTTTAAATTCATATTCTTAGTAAACAATAATTTGTCGTACTATTTCTCAACGACCTGAATCAAAAATTAAAAAAGAAGACGCAGAATAAAATTAACTGGGAAAGAGGACGTCGGAATGAGAAGAATCTTCGATCATAACGCTTAGGAAAATGACGGAAAGAAGCAGCAATCTCCGTATAGATCGCGAAAAGAAAAGTGAGGAAATTATGAAACGTGAAGAGAGTCGTACCAGTTGTTAGCGGAGAACTGGAGAAAATCTGGAAGAACCTAGTAAAAAGGCTAGAAATGATATACCGGAGACTAAATTGATAACTGTGGTGATACCGACCGAACAAAAGTGATGAACTGGATGTTTGCTCTCTCACAACAAAAAGGCAAATGAATAAAACTCGTCGTGCGCATCCGAGTTTGCGTAGATGTTCCGGTTAAAAAAGAAAAATTAATCAAATATCAAATTTTCATTTCGCGAGCCTACGCGAATTTTATTTACCAGCCAATGGGAAGCCCGGAATCAAATACAAGCGTGAAATTCAAAACAAGCTTTAGATCCAAAAAGCGGATATAAAAAGTGGAGACAAAAAGCATTAACAGACAGAAAGACAAAAAGACAGATACACAGAAGGACCGATAGGATAGAGTTACCTACCTCCCCTTGACTTAAGTCGAGCGACTACTATGCTGACCTCTTTCCTTCTCCCTGTCTCAAAAGTACTTACTGACCTCAGGAGTAACCTCTTCAAAGACATTCCACACAAACCAACTTACTGACTTACTGACATTAGAAGTGGCAACTTCAAAATGAATATTTTTCCACATTACTAAGCCTTTTATCTCTTTCAGCATTATATTTTCCATGAACATTCAAA
Source organism: Ascarosepion bandense (assembly GCA_037127315.1). Taxonomy (NCBI): domain Eukaryota; kingdom Metazoa; phylum Mollusca; class Cephalopoda; order Sepiida; family Sepiidae; genus Ascarosepion; species Ascarosepion bandense. The sequence continues at coordinate 480,044 of JBBBDQ010001117.1, read as the reverse complement.
CCTCCGTTGGACCTTGGACCTCTTGATTTTATAATCATTTTATGACTTATAGTGGGCTATCTTCCACAATGTCAAATTCTGTTAACCTGCAACGGTATACAATTAGCCTTCACTAAAACGGAATCCTACTACAACTAGAAAAAGAATAAATAGATAAGATATACCCGCTATATAACAACCGGGGGATAGAACCGCTTAAATCAAGCTGGAACAATCATTCAGTCAGTCAGTTAAAGTGCCATACGTGATACACGCTTGGGCGATCATGTTTCGAAAGAGACATGACTGACTAGGCAGAAGATTATCCCACAGTAGGTTGCCATTGCTTTCTGCGGTAGACTAGTTGCCGACCAAGGCTATAGAACCCAATCTGTCCTGCTATTTAACCCATAACTGGAAGGAAGAGACGGATTAATATCTTTCCCAAGGGTATTTGTGCGTAAGTGAATACAATGGATTCAACTGGAATTCGAACTCGGCTCCCCGGTTTCTCGTTCCGAGCCAATATCCACTGTACCACAACGCACATCCTAATCATTATCGAAGTAGAAATAATAATAATAATAATAATAATAATAATAATAATAATAATAATAATAATAATAATAATAATAATAATAATCCCTTACTATTCTGCATATCATTAATAGCACTAACCAGTCAACTTAATAAGACAGAATGTGGTTATAAAATAGGCCAAAAGAAAATAAGCCATCTATTTTACATGGATGACTTAAAGTTATATGCTAAGAATGATAATGAGCTGGAAGATCTTCTGCAAACTGTAAAATGCTTCAGCGAAGACATTGGAATGAAATTTAATTTGAATAAATGTGCTAAAGCTACAGTTTTACGTGGATCAATACAAGAAACATCCTCAATTAGCCTAGACCCTGCTGTAACAATAAAAGAATTGAAACCAGAAGAAGCTTATAAATACCTAGGTGTAAATGAGAGCGAAAACATTCACCATAAAAAAATGAAAGAAATAGTGCGTAAAGAGTACTATAGAAGGCTACGAATGATATTAAAAACTGAATTAAATTCACAGAATAGAGTTATGGCCATTAATAGCCTTGCAATCCCAGTTGTCCAATATAGCTTCAACATCTTAAACTGGACTCTAAACGACATCAGGCGAATGGATGCTAAAACAAGAAAGCTTCTTTCTAAGCATAGGATGCATCACCCAAAGGCTGATGTAGACCGTCTATACATACCCCGTAAAGAAGGTGGAAGGGGTCTTATTCAGCTGGAATTGTCATACAAGACAACAACTATTGGCTTACTAACATACATAGAAACAACAAAGGATTGGATGATACAATTAGTAAGGCAACATGAAGAAAGAAAGAAAAAATATTCAATAATAAAAGAAGGCAGTAAATACAAACAAGAATTACAGTTAGTAGATTCTGTAGAAAAGCAAAACAGTAGCCAAGAACCAACTATTGCGGCAAAAAATATGAAAATGAAAGCCAAAGATAAAGCTCTTGAAAAGATGAAACAGCGCTGGCAAGACAAACCTCTGCATGGCCAATATCCAGTACGTGCCAATAAATCCAATACTCATCGATGGTTACGTGCATCTGGATTAAAGTCTGAAACTGAAGGATTTATACTTGCAGCACAAGACCAAAGTCTTTTCACGAGAAACTTTCAGGCAAATATTATGCATAATAATATGGATCCAAAATGCAGGTTTTGTGATAAACACCAAGAAACAATAGACCACCTAATCTCAGGCTGTTCTGTGCTTGCCCCAAACGAATATAAAAATCGCCACGATAGAGTTGGGCAATATTTCCATTGGGCAATGTGCAAACATTATGGAAAAGCTGTAAACAAACACTGGTATGAACATCATCCAGCACCGGTTACAGAAATAGAAGATGTAACCATTCTATGGGATTACACCATCTACACAGACAGAAAAATTCAAGCAAACAGGCCAGACATTATTGTTAAAAACCAGAAGGAGAAAACTTGTCTATTAATTGATATGGCTTGTCCAGCGGATTGTAACATAGCAATCAAGGAATTTGAAAAACTGTCAAAATATAAAGACCTGGAAATTGAAATAGAAAAAATGTGGAAATTGAAAACAAGAGTTGTGCCAGTGATAGTAGGTGCACTTGGAATGATAAAAAATGGAACAAAACAACACATTGAAAGAATCCCTGGAAACCCCAGCTTAAGAGATATACAAAAAATTGTCTTATTAAGTACAGCCCACACACTAAGGAAAATTTTATCTATGTAATGCTGAGGGTGATAGGGAAGATAGAAAAACATGAAATGGAGTCATAACAACACGCCACTACCTGCCTTAGGTCTCCCCGCAGACTTGGTTGGTAGTGAGACCAAAGCAGAAATCGAAATATGATGGAAAATGACATAATAATAATAATAATAACTAAAACTTGATCCCCCAAGATATGAGATATTGAAATTAAAACGGAAAACTCGATCCAGGCCAGAAGGAACGCGAGAAAGAACAGTGGTATGACTCTCTATTCGAAAACCTGACTTCGACAGGTTGGCGCTGCCTAATCTCTCTGAAAAAATAAATGAAGTTTTTGTTTTTTCTTTTTAACGTGATGTCGCTAATACATCAAACGTTATCTCAACTGATGTTAGAAGCACATTATCCTTGTGTTAAACGCACCGATTACAAATTTCCCGATCTGATGTATCCATAAGTCACTACTCATGAGAGTGATAAATTATACAACCAAAAAGTGGGGACAAATGAGATAATTGAGAATTATGAGTGGCAGGCGCTCCTTTGATTGTCAATGGGAAGGACATATTTCTGCAACTGCTGGCTCTTCTAATGACAAGTATTATTCCTTGGCACCCTGTACACTGTCTGTTTTAAGGCTAGTAACTCAAAAAGAAATTAAGCAAAGGAAACAGAAAATAGTTCTCTGTTGCAACTCTAAAGAAAAAGGTAATGGAAACCGTTGGTTGAAATATGGGACGGGAGTACAAAGATGCAAAAGTTGGATAGATAAGGATTCAGAAAAAAGCAAATGCAGAAAGTGCGAGCGGAAGAAAAAAGAAAAAAGAAAAAAGAAGAATGAAATAGTTTAGGAATAAATGGCAGAAAAATACAGGAAGAGAGCCAAGCTAATATAACAGCTAATTTGGTTACGTTTGGTTTGTTTTATGGCATATTAGCAGTATAACCCGGCGTTGCTCGGGTGTAATGAAAGCTTTAAAACTAATCCATGGTCCTGGAGCTCAGACTCAGCCTAAAGAATATTTGAAATAATAAAATAATTGCAACAATTTACCAATCGCACCTACTATATATATATATGTGTGTGTGTGTGTGTGTGTGTGTGTGTGTGTGTGTGTGTGTGTGTGTTAGCAGTATAACCCGGCGTTGCTCGGGTGTAATGAAAGCTTTAAAACTAATCCATGGTCCTGGAACTCAGACTCGGCCTAAAGAATATTTGAAATAATAAAATAATTGTGACAATTTACCAATCGCATCTAATATATATATATATATATATATATATATATATATATATATATATATATATATATGTACTGTTAATCAAAAATAGTGACGAAATCCTACAACTTCAAAAACAGTTTCAGGATAACTCAGTCCTAAAATTCACCTATGAACTCAGCAATGACAACAAAATTCCTTTCCTCGATATACTAATCAACACTAATGGCAATAAGTTCACTATCTCACCATATAAAAAAACCCACCAACAAAAATCCCTCCACACTTAATTATATTAGCGAATGCCCCCACAATTACAAATTAGCAATCATAAAAAATCTACTACATCGAGCAAAAACCAACTCGTCTACAAAACACATCTTCCGCAGTGAACTAAAAAACATAAAACAGACACTCATCAACAATAATTTTCTTAACTACATAGTTGATGAACAAATACGACATTTCCTTACAAACCTGAACATGAAAAAAGCAACACATGGTAATAGCCCAACCAACCCCAAACATATCACTCTCTTATATCGTAGCCAAATGCACACCAACTACCAACTAGATGAAAATATCCTAAAAACTCATAAACACTAATATCTCTCCGACAGACCCCAAGAAAAGAATTAAATTTATCATATATTACTCTAAATCCACAACATCCAACTCAATCGTCTGCAACGACTCCTCCCCCACCGTTAGCGATTTGCAAAAAAACAATGTAGTGTATAAATTCAAATGCCCCTTTCGAGAATGTATCTCTAACCAACTAAATAATACCTACATTGGACATACTACTAACTCGCTTTCGCGGATACTTACATTGCACTTAAATGAAAATTCTAACATATTCCGACATTTAAAACACCACGGCTATCAACACACACTTCTTAGGAAAACCCTTGTTGAAAATACGCATATACTTAGACAAGAAAATGATAAACGAAAACTTAAAATTCTAGAAGCTATCTACATCAAACAGTTTAAACCTAGCCTAAATAAAATAAATTTCGACACCTCTACTAACATACTTCAATGCCTATAATCGACGGGAGAGGTCATAGTTATTATACTTACCCCCTACACCCATAGTAGCAGCAGTTCCCAGACCAATCCCTCATGCCACTATACACTCAATTGAACAAAAAACACACTACCACCATTCCTTCTCTGCCTACAGCCATGTGCGACACAAAAATGGACCTGTCTAATTTTCTCTGTATAACTCCACTCTGTAAATAATAATTTAAATGTTCTATGTTCACTGAACATTAAATGTTCATCCTTTGATAATGGCTTATGTAAGCCGAGAGCTCAGACCTGATAAAAAAATCAACAATTATTGCGATTTCTTGTTGTCTTTCCATGACAACACTATCAAGCTAATCAGATCATACGAACGAATCTTACACAAAATAAATAGACAGAACTTGTCTATATTATTCAATAAAACCTGTATTAATGAAAAAATGCTGCCAAAATACACACACAATATATATATTGATTTTCTGCACTATTGTAAGAACTGCAACCTTGAAACTTCTGAATATTGTTTCTTATGTCTTTGTCTATGCGTGTATCAAATTTTATTAAAATCTGACCACTCCTTCTATAGGTGCACTTGGTATGATAAAAAATGGAAGAAAAAACACATTGAAAGAATCCCTGGAAACCCCAGCTTAAGAGACATACAAAAAATTGTCTTATTAAGTACATCCCACACACTAAGGAAAACTTTGTCTATGTAACGCTAGGGATGATAGGGGAGATAGAAAAAACATAAAATGGAGCCATAACAACACGCCACAACCTGCCTTAGGTCTTCCCGCACACTTGGTTGGTAGTGCGTCCATAGCAGAAATCGAAATATGATGAAAAATGACATAATAATAATAATAATAATAAACTTGATCCCCCAAGAATTGAGTAAATGACCAAGATATGGGATTTTGAAATTAAAACGGAAAACTCGATGCAGGCCAGAAGATCGGATCCAGTCACCGTAAAAGAAAAGGTTGTTCAGTCGTGTCTGGGAAGTGTTCTAACAGAAGAAGGAAAGTGCGACATAGAGATTCGAAGGGGAATTGGCATGGCGAAAGAAGCATTCCAGAAGTTGAGTAAAGTATTAAGAAACAGGACAATTTCGCTAGGAACAAAGAGGAGAGTACTGGATTATTAGGTGATGTCCGTTCTTCAATATGGTAGTGAATGCTGGACAATATCATCGAAGATGAAGGAAAAACTGAGTCAACTGAAATGCGGTTCTACAGAAGCATACTGGATATAAAGTGGGGGGATATAAAGGGGGGCATCATTTCGATATCACAATCAATATATAAACTGAACCCTCATTTTGTGGTCACAGCAGTTTCTATACATTTATATTCCTGAGATCTAAAAGCACAAGGATGCAGTCCAGAAGTTGAGTAAAGTATGATGAAACAGGACAATTTCGCTAGAAACAAAGAGAACAGTACTGGATTGCTATGTGATGTCGGTTCTTCGATATGGCAGTGAATGCTGGACAATATTATCGAAGATGAAGGAAAAACTTGAAGCAGCTGAAATGTGGTTCTACAGAAGGATGCTGCGGATATTATGCACCGAGCATGTGAGCAATGACGAGGGTTTGGGAAGGATGGAAACGAAAAGGAAATTAATACTGAGCATCAGGAAGAGACAGCTAAAGTTCCTGGGACATGCAATGAGTAAGGATGGTTTGGAGAACCTGATACTAACGGGCCAGATAGAGGGGAAAAAAGACAGAGGAAAGCAGCGGATAACATGTTTGAAGAACCTGATTAGGTGGATGACAGAACGAGAGTTTCATGGTGCAACAGGAGAAAGCGTTCTAAGAGCCACCAGGGATAGGGAGATGGGGAAAGAAATGATCGCCTACGTCCTTATGGGACATGGCACATAAAAGAAGAAGAAGTTGAAAATGTTGCCTCGTCAGGCGACATCGCAACAATAAAAAAATAAAAAGCAGTAAAAATGTCTGAATCTTACTACGACAATAATAATTCCCCTCTCCATGCAACAATGGTTAGCAGAAAATGATTGCATAAATGAGTTTCATGCTTACTCTATACTTAACATTTATAATCTATTACTCAACATTTCCAAAAATTGTCATCATTTACTATGCGAAGATTCTAAAAAAATGTTATTGGTTTGTGAGGTGTTTGTTGGCACTTTGCCACAGGAACAGAATATTCATTTACTATGTCAATGTGTGTCACAAACAACAATAACAATAACATCAACAATTATAATAATAATTAATAATAATAATCACCCAGGCATTGTGATCAAAGACCGTAAAATCAGAATATGCATTCTTATTGAAATAGCAGTCCCTGTAGATTGTAATGCAACTTTGAAGATCTCCCAAAATAGGACCTGGAACAATTTTATGGGACTTTAAAATACACACAGACAGAACAATTAAAGTTAATCGCCCAGGCATTGTGATCAAAGACCAAAAAAACAGAATGTGCTTTTTTATTGACATGGCTGTCCCGCCATGATTGTAATGTATCTTTGAAGATCTTCAAAAAAAAAAAATCAAAATACAGTGATCTTGAATTGGAAATCTCAAAATTTTGTCATATGAGGACAACAATATTTCCAGTTGTATTAAGAGAACTCGGATTGATTGGAAAAGGTTCCGATTGACTCATTTAAGGGGTTCCTGGTAGCTCATGCCCTACGGAAAAAATATAAAAAGTTGTACTCACAAGTGAAACTCACACATGACGAAGAGTTTATCTTAGTAAAATTTATGTGATTTTTGTTTGTTTGTTTTTATGAAAAACTAGCAGTATAGCCCGGCGTTGCTCGGGTATAATGAAATATTTAAAACTAATCCATGGTCCTAAAGCTCAGACTCAGTCTAAAGAATATTTGTGTGAAGTTTGGTGAGAATCGGATAAAAATTATGGATTTGTATAAAGGACATACAGACAAATAAACTGACACACGCACAAACATCTTGCCTTTTATATATATATATTATCAATCTTCTGCACTATTGTAAGAACTGTAACCTTGAAAATTTTGAATATCGTTTCTTATGTCTTTGTCTATGAGTGTATCAAATTTGATTAAAATCAGACCACTCCTTCTATAACCCGATTTTTTCGATTATCGATTTTTGATATTTATCGGGGGTACCTCGACACAAAACCTAGCTAAGAACACTCGCAGATGCATATAGTACAACTGTGTAAATTTTCAAGAAAATCAGTTCAGCCGTTTCGGAGTCTATAGATAACGGACACACACATACATACACATACACACAGACAAAGTTCCATTTATAAATAAGTTTAGATAGATGATGAGTAGAAAATACCACGAAGCCATTTTTAGCCTTAGATCTCTAGTTAAGACCCAGAAGGAAATGTAGATACAACAAAAATCAAATTAATTAATAATAATAATTACACCATTTACACAGACAGAAAAATTGAAGCAAACAGGCCAGACATTATTGTTAAAAACCAGAAAGAAAAAAACTTGTCTATTAATTGATATGGCTTGTCCAGCGGATTGTAACATAGCAATCAAGGAATTCGAAAGACTGCCAAAATATAAAGACCTGGAAATTGAAATTGAAATAGGAAAAATGTGGGAATTGAAAACAAGAGTCGTGCCAGTGATAGTAGGTGCACTTGGAATGATAAAAAATGGAACAAAATAATACATTGAAATAATCCCTGGAAACCCCAACTTAAGAGATATACAAAAAATTGTCATATTAAGTACAGCCCACACACTAAGAAAAACTTTGTCTATGTAACGCTAGGGATGATAGGGAAGATAGAAAAAACATGAAATGGGGCCATAACAACACGCCACAACCTGCATTAGGTCTTCCCGCAGACTTGGTAGGTAGTACGACCATAGCAGAAATCGAAATTTGATGAAAAATGACATAATAATAATAAACAACTTGATCCCTTAAGAAATGAGCAAACGACTAAGATATGTATTTTTTTAATTAAAACGGAACACCCAATCTAGGCCAGAAGATCGGATCCATAAAAGAAAAGGAAGGTCGGTGAATAGGTTAGTTGGTGATGCTACCTCATCAGGCCACAGGGCAACATTGAAAGGAAGTTAAAAGCAGTAAAAATGTCTTAATCTTACAACGGCAATAATAATACACCTCTCCATGCAACAATGGTTAACAGAACATAATTACAGAAGTAAGTTCCATCCTCACAGGAGGCTCAACATTTATAACCTTTGTTCTTTAATAAGAGGAAATTAATAAATAAGGGGAAATTAATAAATAAGAGGAAATTAATAAATAAGGGGGAATTAATAAATAAGGGGAAATTAATAAATAAGAGGAAATTAATAAATAAGGGGAAATTAATAAATAAGAGGAAATTAATAAATAAGGGGAAATTAATAAATGTCTGTCTATATTGCTGAGATGATCTATTGTAACTATTTACAATGTTTAGATCGTTTGAACTGTTGTTTTCAATTTTATTGCCATATTCCCTACGTTTTGGCCGTTGTACGCTCCGGCCTTTTTTCTTTCGAAATGATTCAACCAATGCATTTATCCACTTGTCCAATAGATAAAAGCCTTGATTGAGTAATCCAAAAGTGACTTGACTCCAAAAGTTGTGAGTTCAATACTTGGCCACAGTAGAGAGAAACCTTGGAGAATTGAGTTACCAAGGGGAATTAACTGAAACTGAGATATCCAAAAAGGCATGGTACAAGGAATTAGAATAATTTAAAACCATGAACTAAATACAGAGTTCGGTTCGAAATTTCAACTAATATCAAGGGTATTAACGGGAACTGAGAATGGAAATACAACAAACTACCCATGTAGAATATATAAAGGGTTCGGTTTGAAATTCCAGCACATTTCACCTGAAGAAGACTGGAGCGTACAACGGCCGAAACGTCGCAAACAATGCCATAAAGATGAGGGCAACAGTTCGAACGATGTAAATAATGTAATTAGTAAATGTCACCAAGAATAATGTTTTCTGAAGCAAAAAAAAAAAGAAGAAAAATATGCACAGAAAATTGGAATGATAGAAATCCTAAGAAATTTATGGAGGGAAAAAATTTGTTAAGTAACTTAATAAACGAGACGAAGCAAATTAAACAACTACAAATATAACGAAAAGAAAAAACCGACATAAAAGAAAGTTTTAGGTTTTTGGTTTTTTTTGTTTTGTTTTTTTTGTTTTGTTTGTTTGTTTGTTTTTTTTTTATCATATCACCCCGAGCAAGGCGGTGACGCCACTGATGTGCCGGGGGCTACGTAACAGTGAAATTTTGTTTAATGGCACATCAAAACCTCTGTGCGTTATTTAATACCAAAAAATGTGATTTTAAGTTGTTTTTTGTAATTTTTGCTTATAGTGAGAAGGTTGATTTAGTTTTTATTGTAGAAAACTGAAGATGTCTTCTAGTTTTGTATTCAAAAATACTGGTTGGTTGTTTTGTTTTTATGGCATATCAACCTCGGCGGGTCATTTATTGCCAACTAATTTTTATTTATTTATTGCTGGTAATACCTTTTTCTTTCAACAATTTATTGTTGTTGTTTTTTTATATAAGTTTTGTGTCTGCTAATATTTTTTTCTTTTCGAGTATCAAGATACATTGGGATTTTTAAGGGCAGGGTCCCCAAGTCCTACCCTTGTTATTTAACCCATAACTGGAGGGAAGGGACGGATTAATACCTTTCCCAATGGTACCAGTCCTTAAGTGAATGCAGGGTATTCAACTGGAATTCGAACTCGGCTCACCGATTTCTCTTTCCGAGCCGATATCCGTCACTAAACGCTTACAGCACCTGGTATTCCCAAGTGGTCACCCATCTAAGTACTGACCATGCTCAACGTTGCTTAACTTCGGTGATCGAACGAGAACCGGTGTATTCAACGTGATAAATGTATATTTTTCTATAAAAGTCTATTTATATGTATATATATTTCTATAAAATCTATCTTTATACTTCCATGGTGTTTTGACTCCAATTTGGGGGTTAACTATTGCCCATAGCTGGGATCCTAACAGGTGCTACCACCCCGGGTCAGGGTGGACCTGGGAACAACAGCAATTAAGAGGTGGTTCCATGCTCCTCACAATCTTCCAATTAGAGGCCTTGCTCCTGGATGCAGTTTATCGTCATACCCAGGACCATAAAAGAAAGTAATTAAGAATTTAACTCAAGTAAGAAAGAAAAAAGGCCTAATGAGTGAGTAATGAAAGAGAAAAGAAAGAAAATTAGAAATATATAAATATCCATGAGGATGTGCGTTGTGGTGCAGTGAATATTGGCACGGAACGACAAATCGGGGAACCGAGTTCAAAATCCAGTAGAATTCGTTGCATTCACTTACGCGCAATACCCTTGGGAAAGGTATTAATCCATCTATTCCCTCCAGTCATGGGTTAAATAATAGGACAGATTGGGTTCTATAGCCTTGGCTAACAACCAGTCTACCGCAGAAAGCAATGACAACTTACTGTTGGATAATCTTCTGACCAGTCAGTTATGTCTCTTTCGAGACATGATCGCCCAAAGCGTGAATCAAGTATGGTACTTAACTGACTTACTGAATATAATAGTTGAAAATATGATCAAGGCTTCTATTGGGCATAAAGTGGGTAATCAGTTTTATATTGTTATGATGTAATAAAGTGATCCCCCACTTATTACTACTTAATAATATAACACATCTCTTCTCCCTCTAGCTATGAGTCAAATAATAGGACAGATTGGGTCCTATAGCCTTGGTCGGCATCCAGTCTACCGCAGAAAGCAATGACAACCTACTGCCGGATAATCTTCTACCCAGTCAGTTATGTCTCTTTCAAGACATGATCGCTCAAAGCGTGAATCACGTATGGCATTTAACTCGCTGACTGAAATATACGTGAAGACAAAACAAAAAGAACAAAAAAGAACAAAAAAACAAGTTTTAAAAAATAAAATTGAATGAAAGGTGTTTTGTCAACTTGTAAAACACAAATCTGATACTCGACAATCTAACGTCAGTGAAAAGCGTGGGTGGTGATGAGAGCAGAGATCAAATATTATCGTGAGTAGGTGGCGAGATAGTGTCGTTGTCTAACAAGGAAAATCTTGTCAAATCAAAACTGTTAATCCAATCCTTAAAAAAAAAGAAAGAAATTAAAACAATAATACAAAAAAAAAAAAAAAGGAGAAAAAGACTACAGGAAGAAAAATCCCATCCCAAGCAATTAGATTTCAAAATTGTTTGGGGCTTTAAAAAAAACAAATAACATTTAATCTACAGAATCCGTGGGGAAGCTTATTCGAAGGGAGGGGTCTTCACCCATCGCAAAACAATGTTTTAGCATATTAATGCTTTGAATTTGACAACCCGAGGTGATCACAAACCCAGCCCACACTCCCTTTTAACACAGGCAAGCGTAGGAGGAAGATTGTGTTGTGACAGTCCTGAATTTAGGGAGCGCATACCTGGTCCTTAAATTAATATTTGAAATACTTATTTATCTGATTTTAAACGCCAATAAGAAATTTGCATCTACTTCGGTTAATAAGTGAGCCAGAAACTTATGTTATAGCTAAACCTATAATCTAAACTTATTTATGAATGGAACTTTGTGTGTGTGTGTGTGTGTGTGTGTGTGTGTGTGTGTGTGTGTGTGTGTGTGTGTGTCCGTTACCTATAGACTCCGAAACGGCTGAACCGATTTTCTTAAAAATATACACAGTTGTGCTATAAGCGTCTGCGAGTGTTCTTAGCTAGGTTTTGTGTCGAAGTACCCCCGATAAATATCGATAATCGAAAAAATCGTGTTATAGAAGGAGTGGTCCGATTTTAATCAAATTTGATACACTCATAGACAAAGACATAAGAAACGATATTCAGAAGTTTCAAGGTTGCAGTTCTTATAATAGTGAAGAAAATTTGATATCGATACCAGTAAATCAAAATTTTACTTACATCCATTCATTTTTCTTTCAGTCTACGGTTTCGCTTTAACTGGAAACAACTATTGCTTTTTAGTCTTTCGTGCCAACGTCCAAAGAGTCTGAGCTCCAGGACCATGGATTAGTTTTAAAGCTTTCATTACACCCGAGCAACGCCGCGCTATACTGCTAGTAGATTATAAAAAGATAGAGCGGAAGGAAAAGCTTGTGTAGTGAGTAAGTGTGTTTTCTTTCTTCAATGGCGTAACGGACGGAGGAACTAGGTAACTTACTAGGGAAGGAACAAGCAGAATTATTATATGATTCTAGTTGGAATAAATCTATTTTAAGATTATTATGAATTTCTGCGACAATATCAATTTCTGAAGTTCTTGCCTAGTTCTTGACTAAGAGGGTTTATTCGGTTCCAGGGAGAGTTAGTAGTGGTGGGTTTTGTTGCTAATAATGAATTTAGACACGAAATGTTCTCAATCTTGTATTCATTTACTCTGCGCCTATCATATATACATGTGTCTTATCATCAGATGGGCGAGACAGGAATGCAAGCTTATAAAAAAAAAGATTTCATGTACTAAATAATTTTAACTCATTGATTCCTACCGTCCCATTTGTTGACATTAATAGGTTATAGTTAGAAACACTAGATTTTTAGAAATCTATTAATACTGGGGTTTAATTTGTTAATTCATATCGGATTTTTGAGAATCCTATGATTAATACGAGGTTTTTATTCCTTGATTCATACCGATTTTTGAAAAACTAATCTTTAATATGCGATTTTTATATCATAATCAATACTGGTGTTTGTCAACCTCTCCTTAATATATTTTTCATAAATAGTACAAAATCTTTAGAAAACTATCATTACTATGGGATATTTATTTGATAATTAATACCAGATTTTTTAGAAAAGTATCAAAAATAGATGAATAGAGCGAGAAGCAGAATCAGGCCAGAGAGAGGACGAGTACAGTGCAGACATTAGAACGAATCAGAAACCCTATCCTGAACAGGAAATATGAAAAGCATACTTATGAAATTTTGGGTAATATTTGGTTTTATCATTTTTGGTCATCCATACTTCATCTATCAGACGAGTCAGTCGTAAATTTCAACTAAGTTGACAGCTAACAGACACTCGTGGCAAATGTATTTTTCACTCGACTTAAAGTCAGAAGTAAGAAATTCTTTTCCAAATTAAGTAATCATTGTCGAATTGCATATTTCTGTAACTGCCACCTTATTTCCGGAATTTTTAAACTGCAAAATTTAATCATAGTACACTCCAAATTAATTATGGATGACAAAAATTTTGAGTACCATACGAGACATGAGTACGCCAGTGGAGATGTCGAAATTTATTTTATTTAAGCTCGGTTTAACTGTTTGATGTAGATAGCTTCTAGAATTTTAAGTTTTCGTTTATTATTTTCTTGTCCAAGCACACATAGTCCAATGCCTATGGTCGAATTGAGAGGTCATGGTTGCTATACTTACCCCCTCCGCCCATGATAATAGCGGTTCCCGACCAATCAACTCATGCCGCTGTGCCCTCATGGGGCCAGGGACCTGCCACCACCACTTCGTTCACGGCCTGCGGCCATGTGCGACGCAAAAAACGGACCTGTTTAATTTCTCTGTGTAACTCCACTCTGTTAATAATTTAAATGTTCTATGTTCACTGTATATTAAATGTTCATCCTTTGATGGTGGCTTATGTGGGCCGAAGGCTCAGACCTGATAAAAAAATCAACAATTGCTGCAATTTCTTGTCGTCTTTTCATGACAACACTATCAAGCTAATCAGATCATACGAAAGGATCTTACACAAAATAAATAAACAGAACTTGTCTATATTATTCAATGAAACCTGTATTAATGAAAAAATGCTGCCAAAATACACACAATATATATATTGATTGATTGTTTAATTACTTAGGTTTTGGTCATAATAAAATAAGACCAGTGCACATTTGTATTAAAAAGTGTTCAATACAATTATATTGTAGAACTTTTGAATATTTTCTATTTGTAAACGAGTTATTACGTGACCTAGGTTTCTACCATGAGTGAAAATCGCCCGAAAACACCACTCATGGTAGAAGACTTGGTCGTAATAACTCGTTTACAATTCGGTCGGGTTTCAATCCTGAGTTAAAAAGCAATCGGAGTCTAACCGTACTCATGCTCTGTGATACAGCGAAACAGATCTGTCTGCGGATGACTATATATATATATATATATATATATATATATATATATATATATATATATCTTGTCAACACAAGATAAAATCGTCGCTGATGGTGGATGTTTTTGTGTTATCGGCCTTATAAGCTCTCTGAAGATTGCTCATGTGAGCCGAAAGCTTAAAAACTTAATAAAAAAATTATCCAAATGTTGGAGAATTTTTGTTTTTATTTTAACCGAAAATTAAAACCAAAATACGATGTTTAGAACGGCTCATGATTAAACATAATAGACATTCATTGTCTCTTATATTTAACAGCATATGTTTAGAAAATTATTTGCTACCTCGATAAGCTATATATATATATATATATATATATATATATATATATATATATATATATATTCCATTATAAGTTACCAAATTGTTATATATACAACGTATATTGCTTTTATTTCCTTTGATTTTTAATACACATTTCTTTCCGGCTGCTAATCAGAGTCTTAAAGTTAAAAATGGCTTCATGACATATTTCACTGAGCAAAAATACTTAGTGGAAAATGTCAAGAAGCAAAAAAAAAAAATGTCAAGAAGCAAAAAAAAAAAAAAGAAAAAACATATTATATGCATAAAGTTCTTCGTAATGTGTGAGTTGTAGTTGTGAGTACAGCTGTTTGTGTTTCTTTAAGGCATGTTCTACGAGGAATCCCTTTGTTGAGTCTATCGGGACATTTTCCAATCAATTCGAGTGCTCTAACTACCACTGGAATTACTGATGTCCTCATGTGCCATATTTTAAAGATTTACATTTCAGGATTATTCTATTTTGATAGATTTTTTTTTTTAAGATTTTCCAAGATTCATTACAATCTGCAGGAACTGTCATGTCAATAAAAAAGCACACTCTATTCTTGTGGTCTTTGATCAAGATGTCTCGGTGATTATATTTGTTCTCTGTGTATTGTACAATCCCATAAAATTATTATTATTATTATTACTATTATTATTACTATTATTAGTGGCGAAGGGTGACATTAAAACTTATGCACACAATCAATGATGACCGTTAATGTTAATGAAATAAATCTGGGAAAATTTTAAAAACTCAGTAGCATCTGTCTTTATTTCTGAGATAAGGCAGACCGGCTGCAGCCGCTCTCACACCGGCGTGATGTAGCTTCCCTGTGCCTCTTCTACAAGTACTTTCATGGCTTCTGCTCCGATGAGCTTAGATCACTGGTGCCGCCTAAGCACGAATTTACACGAGATACTAGATTAGCAACTAGGTCCCACCCTCTTACAGTTAAACAAATAAGATGTAACCGTAAATTCTACTCCAACAGCTTCTTTTCTCGCGCTTCCCGCCTGTGGAACTCCCTTCCACAAGTCTGCTTTCCCGACAGTTACAATCTCCAGGTGTTTAAATGTAGGGTCAATAGACACCTCCTATCACACTAACTCCCAACTATTCTCACAACACTCTCATCTACCCAACATCTCATTCTCGGTATCCTCACCCGCCTATCACCCACCCTCTGTTATTTCCTATATTTAACCAGCCTTTCTCCACTCTACGTAGCCCCCTGCACAGTAGTGGCAGTGACATGCCTTGCTCGGGGTGAAACGCTTATAATAAAAAAAAAAAAAAAAAAAAGGTACTGAAACTATTTCCATTGTTTACATAGTTCGAACTGTTGTTCTCATCTTCATCCTCATATTCACGACGTTTCGGCCGTTGTAAGCCGCGACCTTCTTCAGGTGACAGACGTTGGAATTTCGAACCAAACCCACTGGGCCAGTGGATAAAAGCGTTGTTTGAAGTAATCCAATGTCTTTTGGATTTGTGAGCTTAACACTTGGCTACAGCAGAAGTGAACAAAAAACTTGTAGAGTTGAGTTACTGAAGGCAAATTACTGAAAACAGAGATATCCAAAAAAATGTAATGGAGCGTGGAACTGGAGAAATCTATCCCGGTCGACAACATAAAGGGTTCTGCTCAAAATTTCAAAGTATTTCTCCTGAAGAAAGACGGAACGTACCACAATCGGAACGTCGAATAAATGTGAGCAGATCAGTTCGAACAATGTAAATAGTGTAAAAATAATATGCTTAAAACTTATTTGTTTAAATGAATTGAATTTATATATATATATATATATATATATATATATATATATATATATATATATGCGTTGTTGTGCAGTGGATATCGGCTCGGAACTAGAAATTAGAGAGCTGAGTTCGAATTCCAGTTGAATTAATTGCATTCACTTACGCGTAAATACTCTTGGGAAAAGTATTAATCCGTTTCTTCCTTCCAGTTATGGGTTAAATAGCAGGACAGATTGGGTTCTATAGCCTTGGTCGGCAACCAGTCTACCGCAGTTAGTAATGGCAACCTACTGCGAGATAATCTTCTTCCTAGTCAGTCATGTCTCTTTCGAGACATGATCGCCCAAGCGTGTATCACGTATGGCACTTAACTGACTGACTGAATATAATAGTTGGAATCATGATTAAGGCTTCTACTGGTCATAAAGTGGGGGATCAGTTTTATATTGTTATGAAGTAATAAACTGTTCCCTCACAAATTACTACTTAATAATATAATACGTCTCTTCTCCCTCTAGTTCTGAGTCAAATAACGGGACAGATTGGGTTCTATAGCCTTTGTCGGCAACCAGTCTACCGCAGTTAGTAATGGCAACCTACTGCGGGATAATCTTCTTCCTAGTCAGTAATGTCTCGTATGGTACTCAACTGACGGACTAATGTTTCTTTTTTGGCAAATCCATCAATTCCTTTAAATCTTCATAAGAAAGAAGCAGCTCACGTGAACCTTCTTTTGTTCTTTTTTCTTTTTCTTTTTTTTTTTTTCTCCTTCACTAAACTTTAGCCTTTTAATCCATCTTTCACTCAGTTCTTCCACATTCTCCGTGCCCGTGTATAAAACTGGTACGGAAGTGGTGTGCGGAAGCAGACATCTTCTTTTCATCCTCCTCCTCCTCATCATCATCATCATCGTTATTATTATCATTTTCATTGTTGTTGTTATTGTTGTTACTAACAACAGCAGCAAGAAAATATCGCCTTTTAGAAACAACCACCAAAATATTTGATAACATTTTTGCCGGTGTCTTGAAAATATTTAACTCCCCACCCCCACGCTACGAGAGCAAATATGATTATAAGCTTGCACGCAGGTAGTGTCAAAAATCGACAGTCTTCGTTGCAGGTTGTCTGTGCTGGCCCACTAACCTTCCCCCGAGCTCCGTAAGAACCAACAAGGATCTCCGGGAAGTAACAGTTAATTCATGCTTCTTCATGCTCAAAAACGAAACGAGGCTGATTTAAGTATGGAGTCAGCCAGTTAAGTGCCATTCGTGATACACGCCTTTCGAGACATGACTGACTTGGCAGAAGATTTTCCCGCATTAGGTTGCCATTGCGTTCTGCGGTAGACTAGTTGCCGACCAAGGCTATAGAACCTGATGATTTAACCCATAACTGGAAAGAAGAGAAGGATTAATACGTTTCCCAAGAGTATTTGTGCGTAAATGAATGCAAGGAATTCAACTGGAATTCGAACTCGGCTCTACGGATTTGTCGTTCCGACTCGATACCCATTACACCACAACGCACATCCTAAGTAAGGAGTAGAAAGCTTAAAGGCCAAATATGATAAAGGATAAAATCGTTTCAGTGTTAAGTTTAGCTACGAGCAAATTCTTGGTTAACAGCGATTTTAAACCAAGATGGTGGCATTCATTTTCTATAACTTATTAAAATTTGTTCTTCAGTAGCGTCCTTTGTGTGCGTGCGCGCGCACGAGCGTTAGATTCTTGACAAATTGTTACGGAATCCCACACTGAAAAGAAATTCGTAGTGATCGCTTTCTTCCCATGTGACAAATAAGAATTTTAAAATAATGTTTACCAACGAAACACAACGTGACTGTTTCTGTCTGAGTTGACGTTATTGACGTGTCTCTTGGGTTCAATCATCAGAAATATCGCGAACTTGAGACGACAGATAAGAGTGACTGTCTGTTTTGTTAACCCTACAAAAATTGCGCATATCACAAGTATTATTCTTAGAAGTGCTTCAGCGCAAATTTATTCATAAGCTATCAACAGAAATCTGGCATCATGTTTTAACAACAGGATTTTACAACTAAAGTCAGGCTAAACTTAAAAGACAAGACAGTTATTCTTTGAAATGAATTTATTATTGAGTCATTTGCATTCAGGTTAGATAGATAGATAGATAGATAGATAGATAGATAGATAGATAGATAGATAGATAGATATGAACAGACTGAGATAGATAGATAGATAGATAGATAGATAGATAGATAGATAGATAGATAGATAGAACAGACAGATAGATAGATAGATAGATAGATAGATAGATAGATAGATATGAACAGACTGAGATAGATAGATAGATAGATAGATAGATAGATAGATATGAATAGACTGAGATAGATAGATAGATAGATAGATAGATAGATAGATAGATAGATATTGAAGAATTTTGAGATAGATAGATAGATAGATAGATAGATAGATAGATAGATAGATAGATAGATAGATATGAAAAGACTGAGGTAGATAGATAGATAGATAGATAGATAGATAGATAGATAGATAGATATGAAAAGACTGAGATAGATAGATAGATAGATAGATAGATAGATAGATAGATAGATATGAAAATAGAAAACTGAGATAGATAGATAGATAGATAGATAGATAGATAGATAGATAGATAGATATGAAAAGACTGAGATAGATAGATAGATAGATAGATAGATAGATAGATAGATAGATATGAAAAGACTGAGGTAGATAGATAGATAGATAGATATGAGCAGGCTGAGATAGATAGATAGATAGATAGATAGATAGATGCAAACTTGATTTCCAGTAAAACCAGGGATTTGCATTCTTTTACGCAGATGCAACAGTAGTTGTTGCATTGATATTTTGGTGAATCTTCATAGTGCGTTTTACTCCACCAACTGAGGCACATTCTTTTTCACACTCTCTGAAAATAGAAATACCGTATAATGTGTAGGGGAAGTTAGTTCTTTGATGATTTTTGAGATCTGCCCTACTAAAAAGCGGTTACATTTATTACACACTAGCAGTATAGCCCGGCGTTGCTCGGGTGTAATGAAAGCTTTAAAACTAATCCATGGTCCTGGAGCTCAGACTCTTTGGACGTTGGCACGAAAGACTAAAAAGCAATAGTTGTTTCCAGTTAAAGCGAAACCGTAGACTGAAAGAAAAACGAATGGATGTAAGTCAAATTTTGATTTACTGGTATCGATATCAAATTTTCTTCACTATTATAAGAACTGCAACCTTGAAACTTCTGAATATCGTTTCTTATGTCTTTGTCTATGAGTGTATCAAATTTGATTAAAATCGGACCACTCCTTCTATAACCTTATTTTTTCGCTTATCGATTTTCGATATTTATCGGGGGTACCTCGACACAAAACCTAGCTAAGAACTCTCGCAGACGCTTATAGTACAACTTTGTAAATTTTCAAGAAAATCGGTACAGCCCTTTCGGAGTCTATAGGTAACGGATACACACACACACACACGCACACACACACACACACACAGTTCCATTTATAAATAAGTTTAGATTAGATCAAATTTTGTGCCCACATTTTCAAGTAACTTAACATCAAGACTTTTACGAACATATTTTTTTTTTTTTAATCGTATCACCCCGAGCAAGGCGGTAACGCCACTGATGTGCAGGGGGCTACGTAATAGTGAAAAGATCAGAAAAGAGAAAGCCGGAAACCATATCCTAAACAGGGAACAAGGGATGAGCCTCTTAACCTGTTCAGTAGACATGGGTGGAGTGTGAACCGGGCGATAGATCTATTAAGTTTTTTTTATGCTCAACATAATTCTGTTCAAAGTCCCTCTTACCATTGGGCACTGCTTTCCTTCAGATTTCTTTCTCTTATGTGCCATGTCCTTTCAGGCCGCAGGCGATCATGGCCATCCACGTCTTCCTATCCCTGGTGGCTCTTAGCACGCCTTCTCCTGTTACACCATGCAATCCTCGTTCCGTCATCCACATGATCAGGTCCTTCAAATATGTTATCCGCTGCTTTCCCCTGTCTCTTTTTCTCACTATGTGGCCTGTTAGTATCAGATTCTCCAAGCCCTCTTTCCACATTGCGTGTCCCAGGAACTTTAGTTGTCTCTTGCTGATGCTCAGTATTAATTTCCTTTTAGTCTCCATCCTTTCCAAAACCTCGTCATTGCTCACATGCTCGATCCATGATATCCGCAGAATCCTTCTGTAGAACCACATTTCAGCTGCTTCAAGATTTCCTTTCATCTTCGAAGGTATTGTCCAACATTCACTGCCATATTGAAGAACCGACATCACATAGCAATCCAGTACTCACCTCTTTGTTTCTAGTGAAATTGTCCTGTTTCTTAATACTTTACTCAACTTCTGAAATGCTCTTTCGCCATGCCAATTTGCCTTCAGATCTCAGTGTTGCACTTTCCGTCTTCTGTTAGAACACTTCCTAGGTATTTCAATTGCTGTACCTGCTTGATTTTAGAGTCCCTCACCTGTAATTGGCATTTTGGGCCGCCCTTTTTGCTGATGACCATGCATTTAGGTTTTCCAAATCGGTTTTCAGGATGTTAGCCATCTGCCGTGTGTTCTTGATGCAATTTTATGCCCACATTTTGGCTTTTGCCTTGTTTATTTTTTGCTTTTGTTTTTTGTTTTGTTTTTTTAGCATACAGAAATTGCTTTAGTAACCTATCGTCCTTCATACTGATCGCATGACCAATCCTTTGTGGCCGGTGCGGAAGTACAATCAGACGTAATAATGGCTGGCCACTCTTATCTAAGCCCTCCCACCGTCTACTAAGGCCATTTAGCCATTCCCTGTTGAAGACACTCACAAAGCTATCTGTGTTTATACTGCAAATATACTGAGCGAACCTTAGTTACAGTCTCTAGGAGAGAGTGCGTTAACTCGCATGATCAACAGTCTGAACAAGACCATTCCAGTTGAAATCTTGATCACGATGACTTGTGACTTTGGGCAAGCTCAACTATCGACGGCATCTAAAGGGTTCTGTATACTCAATTGCACCCACAAGACTTGGGTCAACCCGTGGTATGGTTTTCAGGCACTTTCCAAAGGTGCCGCTGGGATCCTCACCTCCAGACTGATAACGTCGACTAGGGTGAGATTTGAATCCGAGTCTCATGGTCAAAAAGTGAACGTTCTAACAACATATATACACAAGGCCGTAGCTAATGCTAAAGAAACACACGGCACAGAGAAAATTGCCCAGATTTATTAGTTGCCAATATGATGACGTCATCAGTGTCATCCGTTTCCAGAAACTATGATTTTTGAGGATTTTTTCGGCTATTCCAATGGAAATTATGAACAGAACGTGAACGAAAGCAGGAAATCGGGTTCAAACTTTCTGAATATAACCAGTCTTTTCTCCCAAAATTAATAAATAAACAGGTTTTTACTGCGTTCATTCGGATGTTTTCTTCGTTTTTCTTTCTTTCTTTCTTTCTTTCTTTCTTTCTTTCTTCGTGAATTGTTTAGTTTGATTTCTGACGAAGACATTTTTCCTTGCCAGGGATTTTCATTATGATTGCACGGATTGGCCCGGACCCGTGCCCGGTGTGCCCGGTAGTCAGATACGGCCATGTATATACATATATAGATCTATATATACATATATGAATTATGTTTGCAATTCGATCTTGAATAATGCCATCGCTTAACAAGAAATGAATCAAGTTACGTCTGAGCTTGAAGCGTTTTGAAATGAGAAAAAGATTTGGTGAGAACCAATCCTACTTTCTGAACTTCGAATAGATTTGTACAAAAAATATAACAAAGAAAAAGAAAAAGAAAACCAACGAATCGCAAACAAGACTAATCCCACAAAATATCAGATCACACTGGGCTCCTTATAAATAAGAAAAAAAAACGAGACTCCACAGCAAGAAACCCAACCCCGATGAGTGAAGGCATCATAACGGTGTTCTCACGAAACTTCGAAATCGGTATGAACCTGTTCAGTTAAAGCGACAAATCCTTTGCAATAAAACTATCAACCCTCTATATCCACCCCAATATCGAGCACTTTACAATAAAAAACACGCTTGCCAAAATATCTTTTATTTGTAAAACTACTGAAAAACAACAATCTTGGAGCTAAACTCTATCTATCTAGCTAAGGCTAGGGTTAAATAGGTATTTTGAATCTTTATAAATATTTCAATAGTTAAATATTCTTTCGATACACTTAAATTTTTTTCTTTAAAACAACATTTAAAAGTATTATTAGAGTTAGCTTTACTTTTTTTTTGTTTTTGTTTTTTTAGAAATATCCAAAAACTCTATCGCTTTCTAGGTCACGTGATGTAAACATCTCGCAAAAGACGCTCCTCACGACGAACGTTCCTAGTTTAAATTTTAAAATCATTTGTTTCTGATGAAAGGCCGAAGCCGGTCTGAAATATCAAATATATATATATAATAATAGAATACATTCTTTTCAATAGTATAGCTGGAAGTACGCGTACATACAAAACATTTGGACACTTTCTACATAATTCTTGGTTATATATATATATATATATATACCGAACACTTTTAAAAATTAATTACTACGAACTATGAATTGTTATTTCCATTAGTGCTTACTATTACTAATATGTATATATACATATCTGTATGTGCGTGTGTGTGTGTGTATGTTTGTGTGTAATGAGGTCAAATCCTTAAACGGATAGGAAAATCCAAATAGATCTATTTAATATAAATTATTAAAGAGATAGATCCATACATAGAACTGAATGAGTATTATCTAATGAATATGAGATACATAAAAGAAAAACATAATTCATCATCCGAGGTGGTTATAAACTATAATTTATTTTGTAGGGTTAATTTTTGGTACCCATTACATCTCATCTCATGAAATCACAATATATATATATATAAGAGAAATTAAGGCAGACACGTTATTTCATGGTAAATCGGGGGTATTTCAGGCGAACCATCATCAGCTTCTGTCTTTATTGTACAAAGGATTTTACACGAATATCATGGAGTTGGTAGGTGGTATTCTGTTGTTGTTTAAGTTATTATTATTGAGGTAAGCTTGCGGATGTGCGTTGTGGTGCAGTGGATATCGGTTTGGAACGAGAATTCAGGGGAGCCGAGTTCAAATTCTAGTTGAATTTCTTGCATCCGCTTACGTGCAAATACCCTTGGGAAAGTAATTAATCCGTCTCTTCCCTCTAGTTATGGATTAAATAATAGAACAGATTGAGTTCTATAGCCTTGGCTGGCAACCAGTCAACCGCAGAAAGCAATGGCAACCTACTGCGGGATAATCTTCTGCACAGTCAGTCATGTCTCTTCCGAAACATGATCGCCCAAAGCGTATATCACTTAACTGAAAGGTTTTTTCGATGAGGTTGTGCATTATATATATATATATATATATATATATATATATATATATATATATATGAGTTGAATATATGGATCGAAATCCGACAAGATATATAAAATAAATAAAGAACAGGTAAGGAAAAAAGTGTCTTTAATTTAACATGTTTCACTTTTAACAAGCTTCTTCAGAGATTTATTAAACAAGAATGATTTAAAAATCCAAGAGACAGTATGTTGATTGAGGTATAGTTTCATTGGAGGTATAGATTCATTGGTCAGATACGTGTCACGCTTATATATATATATAAGCGGAATTATATATATATATATATATATATATATATATATATATATAAGTGGAATTATATATATATATATATATATATATATATATATATATATATGTAAGCGAAATTATATATATATATGTAAGCGGAATTATTATATATATATATATATAGATAAGCGGAATTATATATATATATATATATGTAAGCGGAATTATATATATATATATATATAAGCAGAATTATATATATATATATATATATATATATATATATATATATATATAGTTAATTAGTTTTTGGTCATAATTAAATTAAACCAGTACACAGTTGTATTAAAAAGTCTTCAATGATATAAATGGTCAAAGTAAAACATATTTAGGATCTACCAAAAATAGTTTTAGAATAAAGTTGAAATTAAAATTGAAATATGGAAAAGATTCTGATATCGTCCGTCGTCCTGCGGCCTTGGCCGAGATAGAACCCACTACACGCCTCCAGTATTCCTTGTGCATTTGGAACCCTGGCGCAGTTTTATAGCGAAATTCATAATTTTGTCAAATAGCTGAATACTTGATGCTTCGCCAGGGCTACTAAGGGTTTTTTTATTGTGGTACCAACACTAGATGGGTTGCCTCCATGCCTCATCCTCTTATTAAACTTATGACGGCAAACAATGCTGAAATAGGATCCTGTAAACTTCAAAAGATTATAGGTGACTATCAGCCCGGCTACCTTTATGAAAATGTAAAAATCCATAAAAAAAAGATCATCCCCTCCGACCTATCATTTCACAAATATCCACACCAATATATAACCTTTCCAAAACACTTAACAAACTAATTACTCCCTACCTTCCTAGTAAATATAGTTTTAACTCCACGAATGAATTCATACAGATTCTCCATTCCGTAAAATCTAACAATCAAATAATTGCATCTTTGGATGTCCAAAATTTATTCACTAATTTTCCCGTCCATGAAACGATTGATATCATTATCTGTGATGTATACAATTATACTACTTTCCCATCAATCAATATTAAACTCACTATATTGAAAAAAACTATTATTAGTATGCACCACACAAGTACCCTTTCATGACCTCTTAGGTAATATTTATACGCAAATAGATGGTATTGCGATGGGATCTCTTTTAGGACCCCTCTTTTCTAATTATTATATGGCAAATCTAGAAAATAAAATAATTAATGACAACAATAAACCCTCTATATATGTAAGATACATAGATGACATCTTCACTTTAGCTAAGAATATCGATCTAATTACACAACTTAAGAATAAATTTGTAAAGTCACTCCATCCTCAAATTCACATTAGAACTTAATATTAATAACAAAATCCCATTCCTCGATGTATTCATTGATTCTAGCACACATAGATTTACTACTTTATATAGGAAACAAACTAGCATAAACTCGTGTCTTTTAAATTATAATAGTGAATGCCCCCAACGATATAAGTTAGCTGTTATAAAAAAAAACTTAATTCACGCACACAAAGGATATCTTCTTCTAAATCCATATTTTATAAAGAATTACACAACATTAAGCAAACATTTGTCAATAATGGATTTCCTAACTCCGTTATTGACCAACAAATTAAAATGTATCAACAAATTTAACAATAGCTCTAACAATATTGATAATATTAATAATAATGGTGTACATCAAAATAAACATAACACCATTAACTTATACTATTGCAACCAAATACATAATAATTACAAACAAGATGAAAAAACTCTCAAAAACATAATACGTAGAAATGTTAAACCAATAAATAATAATAATCAAATTAAGCTCATCATATATTGTAAAAAATTCAAAACAATTGACCTCATAGTCTCTAATAACCCTACAAGCACTCAACTAAACCTTCTACAGAAAACCAATGTAGTGTATCAATTTACATGCCCGTTCAGAGATTGTATCTCTGGTACTAGTAATAAACCCACTACATATATTGGTTTTACTACAACCGCGCTCTCCCGTTGATTGTCCTGTCACCTTTCTGAACAAAGTACAATTAAACAAAATTTCTTAGAAAAAAACATAGTTATGTAGGTAATATCAGACAGATTTTAGTCAACAATACAATAATCCTCACTCATATAGACAGTAAAAAGAAACTTCAGATATGGGAGGCCATCTACATTAAATCCAAACCACCCACACTTAATAAAACCCCGTTTAAATCTGATCATAACACATTACATTGCATTTAAATATATGGTTTTGTTATCATTTCGAGTTTTCACGCAGTGTGACGTCATAGAACCGCATTACAAGTTTACGAACTGCGTTTGCTATTTTTGGTAACTGTTATCGTTGCTTAGCAAAGTTTTATATCGTCTCTGATGGTGGATATTTTTATGTTAACGTCCTTGTGACCTCTCTGAAGATAAAAAGTATATTTATTTATTTCTGTCTACCGGCTTAAATATTCGAGAAATCTTATTCCTAAGGTAAACGCAGGTTCGAATCCTACCGGAGAGCGCATATTTTTCTCTCATAAGATTTCTCTAATATTCAGGCCTATAGACGAAAGTAAATAAATATACCGTTTATGAAACGCGGATCGTCTGCTCAAATACGAGCATTCACTAAAAATATCGTTTAATATGTGTGTGTGTGTGTGTGTGTGTGTGTGTGTGTGTGTGTGTGTGTGTGTGTGGTTTGTATATATAATATATATACTGTTTTAGTATAATTTCCATAAGGTGAGATTGGGAAAATTCCGGGGCGCAAAAAAATCGTGACTTTGCACTACACATGAAGGAATTCTAAAACAGACTAACATACATAATAAACAGTTCTCAAAGAAAACGGTCAAATTCCCTTCATTTTAATATCTCGCGACTTTACATTACACATGAAGGAATTCTAAAACCTAAAATATTCTGTTAATCTTTTGAAATGATTTGTGAGCGTTTTTGTGGTTGCCAACACTGTTTGTTTATAGATACGTAATTTAGAATAAAGCTCCTTTCGTCTTTTTGCTTTGATAAAATCCATCACAGGATGAAACGCGTAGGCGATTTAAAATAGTTTTCCTCTTCTCTTTATTTTATTTAACCACATATATATATACTAGCAGTATAGTCCGGCGTTGCTCGGGTGTAATGAAAGCTTTAAAACTAATCTATGGTCCTGGAGCTCAGACTCAGCCTAAAGGATATTTGTGTGAAGTTTGTTGAGAATCCGATAAAAATTGTGGATTTGTATAAAGGACATACAGACAGATAAACAGACAAAAAACACAAACATCTTACCTTTTATATATATATATATATATATATATATATATATATATATATATATATATATATATTATCAATTTTCTGCACTATTTTAAGAACTGCAACCTTGAAACTTCTGAATATCGTTTCTTATGTCTTTGTCTATGAGTGTATCAAGTTTGATTAAAATCGGATATATGTTTAGAATATATATATATATATATACATATATATATATATATATATATATATTGATTGATTGATTGATTGATTGATTGATTAATTAATTAATTACTTAGTTTCTGGTCATAATAAGATTAGACCAGTGCACATTTGTATTAAAAAGTGTTCAATACAATTATATTGTAGAACTTTTGAATATTTTCCATTTATAAACGAGTTATTATGCGACCTAGGTTTCTACCATGAGTGGTATCTTCAGGCGATTTTTAATAACTGATTTTACCGTTTTTTGTTTTTTGTTTTTTTATGAGAACGCTTACGTAACGGTGTGTTTTTTTTAACGCGCGTGTGGATTTTTGAACGCACGATTTTTAAAATTACAAGGAATTATGGCGTTTTCATTTATGGTTGTATGAACCTAAGAGGTATTTTTTAGTATTGTTACACTTAGTCATAATTTCTGTTCTTTCATTCAATAGTTGGTTTTCGTTTGGGAATGCCGACTTTGAAGTTTTGTGAAGACACGGGTATGATCTTCTTACTCGCCTGGCCTATTTGCAAAATTCAAAATCTACATGAATCTGCTCAGTTAAAGATTCAAATTCTTTGTAATTAGCAACGCTCTATCTCCCCACACCTAATATCAAGCACTTTACGATAATAAAAAAAAACAAGAGAAAGAGAGGATGATGAAAAGTTCTCGGTTCGTCGTCGGTCGGTTGAGTGCCATCGTTCGTCGTCGGTCGCTTGGGCGATCATGTCTCGTCGAAAGAGACATGACTGACTGGACAGAAGATTATCCCGCAGTAGGTTGCCATTTTTTTCTGCAGTAGACTGGTTGCCGACCAAGGCTATAGAACCCAATCTGTCCTGTTATTTAACCCATAACTGGAAGGAATAGGCGGAATACCTTTCCCAAGGGTATTTGCGCGTAAGTGAATGCAATGAATTCAGCTGGAATTCGAACTCGGCTCCCCGATTTTTCGTTCCGAGCCGATATCCAATGCACCACAACGCGGTTCGTCGTACTTCGCTAAATTTGACCGCATATTAAATCTTTGGAATATTTTTTTTAATCATTTCACCCCAAGCAAGGCAATATTGACACTGATGCGCAGGAGGTTAATAAAAAAAACTAAAACAAAGCGACCCCAACGCGAGTGGTTCCAAAATGGAGGATCGATTTACTATAACGTTGTATGAAAAACTGCCCCCCCTCAAATTGTTTAAATATTGAAATTTTTCTAAATTTTTTGTCAGTCGGAATGTTTAGGGTGTAATCGATAAGATTGTACTGAAAAAAGTAAAAAAAAAAAAATGAAAAACAACAAATTTAAAGGTGGTGGTAGTCTCCTTCAGGTCCGCCCACGAGCGGATGGTGGATTTATATATGTGCAAGATAGTTTCAGACGAGAAAAATCTTCGATATATTTGTTTAAGTTCGTGAATGCAGCCATAATCCGGGCCTTCAGTTTATCTTTGGTATTACTAGGAGTTTTGTTGGTCTCTTGCTCAACTTCGCCCCACACATAATAACCAAAGGGTTTGCAGTCTGGGCAGGGTGGTGGCCAGATGTAAGGGGTGATGTGGTCGCAGAAATTGCCTGATAGCCATGACTGGGTTCTCTTGCTTGTGTGGCATGGTGCAGAGTCCTGTTGGAAGACATGGTTTTCTAGTAGCCACCCTTTTTTCATCCAGGGCAGTAATACCTACTCAAAATACTTGATGTAGGCCTTCACCAACAAATTCGGGAGTTGTTTTCTTATCAGAACGATCAGAGTGAGATTTTCGAGCAGCTGTACCTTCGTAATCCTCATCAAACTCCTCCAACCCTTTTCGAATCCTCCACACTGTCCTCAGATTGACATCCAAACACTCTGAAATGTTCGTATTGAAGCTCCCGGCGTGAATGTCAAGGATGTCTTTTTCAAATCTTTCGTGGATTGAATTTTTAACGTCTGAGTCCATCCTGCACATCTATAAATCTCAGCGGATTTCAAGTGGAATGACTATATCGAATCCATTGCTAAATCCGCTGCTATGAAAGTCGGTTCTCTGTGCAGGGCCCGGAAGTTTTTCCCGTCTGAATTTATCCTGCACATATATAAATCTACCATCCGCCCGTGTATTGAATACTGCTGCCACATCTGGTCGGGCGCCCCTGCTATTCACCTCGGGGTTCTTGACAAAATCCAACGGAAAATCTGCAATGTGATCGATACCGACTTGGCAGCTCGGCTGCAGTCGCTCTCTCACTGGCGGGATGTGGCTTCTCTGTGCCACTTCTACAAATATTTTCACGGCTTTTGTTCTGATGAACTTAGATCACTGGTGCTCCCCTAGGTATGAATTTACACGAGCTACTAGATAAGCAACTAGGTCCCACCCTTTTACAGTGAAACCGATAAAATGTAACCGCAATTTTTACTCCAAGAGCTTCTTTTCATGCACTTCCCACCTGTGGAATTCCCTTCCATATACTTGCTTCCCCGACAGCTAAAATCTCCAGGAATTTAAATGTAAAGTCAATAGACATCTTCTATCACACTAACTCGCATCCATTCTGACAAGCTCTTTTTCTATCTACTCCACCCACATCCTCGGTATCCTCATCCGCCTATTACCCTCCTCCTGACATTTCCTATAACTAACACCTCATTCTCATCATTTTCCCCTATGTAAACCCCTGCGCAACAGTGGGAGTAGAATGCCTTGCTTGGGGTGAGATGATTAAAAAAATAAAAATTGCATCATTGTACTCTTTTTTTTCATAGACGGTGCCCAACTGACCCAACTATACTGTACAATCGACAAAATCAAAAATCAAAAATAAACAATACGCATTAAAGACATTAAAAATATAAAATAGCGACATTTTACCCAACGAGTTGTCTAAGTTGCAAAAATGAATATCAGTCAGTTAAGTGCCATACGTGATACACGCTTTCTGCAGTAGACTGGTTGCCGACCAAGGCTATAGAACCCAATCTGTCCTGTTATTTAACCCATAACTGGAGGGAAGAGACGGATTAATACCTTTCCCAAGGGTATTTGCGCGTAAGTGAATACAATGGATCCAACTGGAATTCGAACTCGGCTCCCCAGTTTCTCGTTCAGAGCCGATATCCACTGTACCACAATTTTCATGTTTAATTTTGCCACAGCATCAAGGCACCGATGAGGACCAAACTCACACTATTGCGAGATTAAATTGCTTAGCATTACTCTACGGCAGGTACACACACCACTACGAGTAGTAGTAGTAGTAGTAGTAGTAGTAGTAGTAGTGGTGGTGGTGGTGGTAATAACGATAGAGCAGTAAGCGCATAGACTTTTGTTGTTTATTAATGGGAGAAACATCTGTGCCATGAGATGAGATCCGATACCCCAAAATACGAGCCTCTCAGATGACCTATTCAGGTGCTTTAACCTTCACCCACCAGTCTGCAGAAGGGGGTAGGGGAGAAGCTTGTGTCTTTTCCCCTCACTGAACACACCGAAGTCAAGTGCGAACATTTACCCATACGCGCTTGTAGTTTATTACATCTGCTCTTACCTATTCCCACCGAAGAGTTTTGTTTTGAGTCATCGAATAGAAAGGATCCGGTATTTCAATGATTATCTTCGAATGAAGAAATGCAAGAGGAAAACAAAATTCTTTCACAATTTAATTTTTGTTAATGTCGTCAAAATCTCCATCTTCCATATTTTGTTTCTAAAGAGCCAGAATAATAATTTCAGTGACGTAGTAAGAGAAATATTCCACTTGGAAACTTTTCCAATCCTTCTACATCTTCCAAACTATATTCTTGAATATTTCTGCCACATCTGTTCC
Organism: Ascarosepion bandense; assembly: GCA_037127315.1. Classification (NCBI taxonomy): domain Eukaryota; kingdom Metazoa; phylum Mollusca; class Cephalopoda; order Sepiida; family Sepiidae; genus Ascarosepion; species Ascarosepion bandense. The sequence goes on along the minus strand of JBBBDQ010001117.1, from coordinate 448,347 downwards.
TGCTATATACAGTACTGTGCAAAAGTATTAGGACAAGAACTGTTTTATCTTTTATGAGGCATATTGACAGAAAATAATTTAATTAAAGTAATTTTATTTGATTTACTCAACAAATGCTTTAACAAGAAAAAAATACTTGTGACAAAATAAATTTGATATTTAGTATAATAGCCTTTTGCTTTGATCACAGCCTTCATTCTGTCAGGCATTGACATCACAATGATATTTCCTGCTAAGCAGCTTGTATTTGTTCCCAAAGTGTGTCTTGCAAAGTAACATTAGATTTATCAATTTTTTTTTATACAAAATATCCCATAGGTGTTTAATAGGATTAAGATCAGGGTTTTGTTGGGGCCAATTCAAATTCTGAAGTGTTCCTTCCTCTTCCTTTTTAGTTAAATAATTCTTACAAAGGTTTGGTTTTTCACCCTGTATTTGAATTTCAATGAGGTTTTTAGGAAAATCACTCCTGTCCTAATACTTTTGTTAGGACAGGGGTGATGTTAAACTTTATTTTGATACCTCATAGATGCCTCATAAAATAGTTCTTGTCCTAATACTTTTGCACAGTACTGTATGTAGGAGTCGTTAGCCAGTCTCTTCAGTGCAAAATTCCCACGCATTTTTGCCTTTTCAGGTTGTCGCTTTGTTGACATTACCTACGGCCGCATGTATCTGTCCATTACCTCTTCCGTTCAAGGTAATATATGACACTCGGAACGGTTCCGAAAATCAATGAAAGGGGCGACAAGATCTGAAAGTCAACATCCAAAGAAACGAGTATCCGGGCGGCAACGTCTATTCGAAAGACAATTCTAAGGACGGTGGAATATTGTCAGTCACTTGATCTCCAGTGTAAGCCCCTTTCTACTATGAGTGTGAACATTATTTTTAATCTTCATCTGAAACAAGGAAATAAAGTCACTAAGACGTAAGTGGTTAATGAGAGAATATCAAACAAGAATTTTTTTTTTTAATCATTTCACCCCGAGCAAGGCGGAAACGCCACTGATGTGCAGGGGGCTACATAAATGTAAAAAGATTAATTAGAAAAGAGTGAGGAGTACAAACTAGTTAGAAAGGAACAATAGAAAGCTGAGAAAGCAGGTGCGATGACAGATACATAGATGGAGAGAAAGGGAAGGTTATACAGGGGAGGGGAGAGAGCTAGAGTCCAGTGGTCAGTAGATGAGTATTGACTTTGCATTTAAATTTCTGGAGGTTGTAGCCGTCAGGAAAGCAAGAATACGGGAGCGAGTTCCACAGGCGGGAAGTGCGAGAGAAGAAGCTGCAGGAGTAGAATTGTCGTCTGCATTTGGCTAACCTGACTGTGAATGGGTGGGACCCAGATGCCAGTCTGGTTGCACGAGTAAACACCTGTTGAGGAGGCATCAGTGACTTAAGTTCGTCTGAGCAGAAGCCATGAAAGTATTTATAGAACAGACAAAGGGAGGCCACCTTTCGACGATGGGAAAGTGGCTGCAGTCGAGCCGCCAGATCAGTACCTATCACATTACAGACCCTCCTTTGGAGCCTGTCAAGAACACAAAAGCCTGTCAAGAACACATTAAGACAGAAAATAACAATTGATATTTTATTTCTATTTTCCAAGATCAAAAGTCAGAAAAAAATAACGGTCCTTTTTGCTCGTTATTTCAGCTTTCTTTCTGACATAGCAACAAAACGTTTTACTCCAGAGGAAAAGAAAATACAGACTGGGACGTAATGTTAGGTGTATAAATTATATACCGATATATAAATATCTGATAGAATTAGAAACCTTATAAAACGTAATCAAGCACCGACTGCAGACGCAATAAACGTCCAAATAGACTAGAGTCAAACTAAGAATAAGGTTCCAAAAATTTAAGAAACAGGCATCAGTATATCTGTCTATATTTCTGGGATGAGATATTGAAACTAATTACGTTATTTGTATTGTCTTCATGTTTGTCGTCATATTCACGAAGTTTCGGCGTTGTACGCTTAAAGCTTCTTCAAGTCATTGAAATTTCCCACAAGCGAGAAATGCAAGGGGGAAAACTGTTAGCATAGAACTAACGATTACATCTATTTCAATTGATGACGACACCTTGCCGCAAATCTAGGTTATGTTTAAATTAATAAGGTCTCGGAACTATTGAGGAAAGTTCATCAGAACAATTACCATGGAAGTATATATATATATATATATATATATATATATATATATATATATATATATATATATAAGAAAGCCACATTACGGCGATGGGTAAAGGACCGAAGACGAGATGCCAGGCCAGGACCAATAACATTGCAGATTCTTCTTTGGATTTTATAAAAATAATCTAAATTGTGATCTCTCTCCGGCTGCCCTGCTGCTCCACACAAGTGTCAACGACGAAGAATAAAAATATAAGATTTTATTTTTAAATATACGTGTTTCTCGTTGTTTGTCCAAATCTAGCGACAGTATATAACAAAAGTGTTTTAACAAGGCCCATACAGGTTGCCCTGCCCACACAAGCGTCAACGACCTCGGACAAGCGAAGGATGTCATTTTTTTTCCCAGTTAATTAAACAAAAAAAATAAATAGACAAAGCTCTTCGCATAATTCAGACTGTATTTGCTACAACTATTTTTTTAGTACCTTTCTTTACCAGAACCAAAGCTCTAACCAAAGCTTCGGTTTTATGGAGGCCCGTTGCTCGTGTTTTTCTACCGTCAGGATTGCAGAACTGTTCTAATATAACGTTACAAAAACTTCGCATAATAACTGAACTTGAGTACATAACAGAAATTTCCTTGAAACTGTTAATTGCACAAAGATTTTGAAAACAAATTTGTTTATATCTCCGATAAAACAACAATACGTAGAAAATATTTTGTATTGGGTATTATCTGTAACCGAGGGATTATTTCAATGACGTGTGCATAACCATCAAGACAATCGCTCCGACCTCCCATTAGCATAAGAACAGGCTAGCCTCCCTGAGAGTTAAACACTACGCCTCCTTGGCCTCACACTCTCAGCGGACCTCAAGTGGAATGACTATATCGAATCCATTGCTAAATCCAGTGCTATGAAAGTCGGTTCTCTGTGCAGGGCCAGGAAGTTTTTCCCGTTTGAGTCCATCCTGCACATATATAAGTCTACCATCCACCTGTGTATTGAATACTGCTGCCACATCTGGTCAGGTGCCCCTGCTATTCTCCTCGGGGTTCTTGACAAAATCCAACGGAGAATCTGTAGTGTGATCGATACCGACTTGGCAGCCCGGCTGCAGTCACTCTCGCACCGGCGTGGTGTGGCTTCCCTGTGCCTCTTCTATAAATCACGGCTTCTGCTCCGATGAACTTAGATCACTGGTGCTCCCCTAGGTATGAATTTACACGAGCTACTAGATAAGCAACTAGGCCCCACCCTTTTACAGTGAAACCGATAAAATGTAATCGCAATTTCTACTATAACAGCTTCTTTTCTCGCACTTCCCGCCTGTGGAATTCCCTTCCATATACTTCCATATACCTTCCATGGCTTCTGCTCGGACGAACTTAAGTCACTGGTGCATCCTCAACAGGTGTTTACTCGTGCAACCAGACTGGCAACTAGGTCCCACCCATTCACAGTCAGGTTAGCCAAATGCAGACGACAATTCTACTCCTGCAGCTTCTTCTCTCGCACTTCCCGCCTGTGGAACTCGCTCCCGTATTCTTGCTTTCCTGACGGCTACAACCTCCAGAAATTTAAATGCAAAGTCAATGCTCATCTACTAACCACTGGACTCTAGCTCTCTCCCCACCCCCGTATAACCTTCCCTTTCTCTCCTCCTATGTATCTATCATCGCACCTTCTTTCTCAGCTTTCTATTGTTCCTTTCTAACTAGTTTGTACTCCTCACTCTTTTCTAATTAATCTTTTTACAGTTATGTAGCCCCCTGCACATCAGTGGCATTTCCGCCTTGCTCGGGGTGAAATGATTAAAAAAAATCTTGGACATACTAAAAGGAGTAAATTTATTTAATAAAATTGACATTGGATTCAACCACGACCTCCAGACGACTTCGGAATCACTTGCAACTCTTCTGTACGGTCTCTCTGTTTAAGTTAGTGAATGATGTCATAATCCTTGCCTTCAGTTCAATTTTGTTATTACAAGAAGTTTTGTTGGTCTTTTGCTCAACTGCACCTCACACACAATAACCAAGGAAATTACAATCTGGGGAGTTAGATAACCAGATGTAAGGGGTGATGTGGTTTCAGAAATTGTCTGATAGCCATGACCGGGTTCTCCTGCTTGTGAGACATGGTGCAGAGTCCTGTTGCCATATATAGGGTCTTCCAGCAGCCACCTCTTGACAAAGAGCAGCACTACATCCTCCAGGCACTTGATGTATGCCTCTGGGAACTTCACCAACAAATTCGAGAGCTCTTTTCTCACCAGGACGATCAAAGTGAGTTTTTAGAGCAGCCGTACCTTCCTAATCACCGTTGGACTCATCCAACTCTTTCCGAATCTTTTGCAATGTTCCCAGATTGTCACCCAAAAACTCTGAAATATTCGTACTAGAGCTTTTAGCGAGAACACCAAACAGTGCAGCATTCCGTTTCCAAATAGCGCTATTGTGCTCTTTTATACACAGACGGTGCCCAACTGACCCTACTATACAGTGCAACCGACAAAATCAAAAACAAAAATCCGCGAAATTAAAAATAAATATAAACTGACAATTTACCCATCGCACCCTGTGAATTTTCTAAATATCTGCTTAATTTTGACGCCCCCGACACGCAGTTCACACCTGTCTCTTTTGCTCTCGATCTTGCATTTTCTTTTTTATTTACAGATAATGGTCCTTTTTGCTAGCTTTGCATAACTAACTTGTCCATGGATTATTTCAGATTTCATTCTGACATAGCAACAAAACGTTCTACTCCAGAGGAAAAGAAAATACAGACTGGGTCGTAATGTTAGGTGTATAAGTTACTAGCGGTATAGCCCACCACTACTCGGGTGTAATGAAAGCTTTAAAACTAATCCATGGTCCTGGAACTCAGACTCTTTGGACGTTGGCACGAAAGACTAAAAAGCAATAGTTGTTTCCAGTTAAAGTGAAACCGTAGAGTGAAAGAAAAATGAATGGATGTAAGTCAAATTTTGATTTCCTGGTATCGATATCGATTAAGATTTTTTTCGTCGTAAACTAAATTTTGAGGACTAAATAAGTCCCCTGAGTAAATGGTATGATGGCTGAGACTAAGAACTACAATTATACCTACTTAGAGCCAAAACCGAAGCAAAAACTAAAATAAAAGGGCTGAAAAAAATACAGACATACAGGCAGATAAACTGACACAAGCACAAACATATTGTCTTATATATATATATATATATATATATATATATATTATGGATTTTCTGCAATATTGTAAGAACGGTAACCTCGAAACTTCTGAAAATCGTTTCTTATGTCTTTGTCTATGAGTGTATCAAATTTGATTAAAATCAGACCACTCCTTCTATAACCAGATTTTTTCGATTATCGATTTTCGTTATTCATTGGGGGGTATCTTGACACAAAACCGAACTAAGAACACTCGCAGACGCTTATAGTACAACTGTGTAAATTTTCAATAAAATCGGTTCAGCCGTTTCGGAGTCTATAGGTAACGGATACACACACACACAGACAAAGTTCCATTTATAAATAAGTTTACAATTAGATTAGATATACCGATATATAAATATCTGGTAGAATTAGAAAACTTATAAAACGTAATCAAGCACCGAATGCAGACATAATAAACTTCCAGTTAGAGTTTTTTTTTTTTGTTTTTTTTTTAATCGTATCACCCCGAGCAAGGTGGTAACGCCATTGATGTGCAGGGGGCTACGTAAGAGTGAAAAGATTGGAAAAGAGAAATCCGGAAACCACATCCTAAACAGGGAACAAGGGATGAGCCTCTTCACCTGTTCAATAGACGTGGTTGGAGTGTGAACCGGGCGATAGTTTAGTCTATCTACTCCAATTGAAAAAAAAAGGGAGAAGATTGGAAAAGAGAAAGCCGGAAACCACATCCTAAACAGGGAACAAGGGATGAGGCTCTTCACCTGTTCAATAGACGAGAGTGGAGTGTGAACCGGGCGATAGTTTAGTCTATCTACTCCAATTGAAAAAAAAAGAAAAGAGTGAAAAGATTGGATAGAAGAAAGCTGGAAACCACATCCTAAACCGGGAACTTTTTAACAATCCAATAAAATCAAGAATAGTTGTGGTGCATTGGATATCGGCTCGGAACGAGAAATCGGGGAGCCGAGTTCGAATTCCAGCCGAATTCATTGCATTCACTTACGCGCAAATACCCTTGGGAAAGGTATTAATCCGTCTATTCCTTCCAGTTATGGGTTAAATAGCAGGACAGATTGGGTTCTATAGCCTTCGTCGACAACCAGTCTACCGCAGAAAGCAATGACAACTTACTGCTGGATAATCTTCTGCCCAGACATGATCGTCCAAGCGTGTATCACGTATGGCACTTAACTGATTGAATGAAAGAAAAATATTTTATTCAAAGTAATTAAAACCTTAAAACATGCAATTTAAGAAGTAATAATGGAATTTTCATTTTTTTAAAATTACGTCCTATAGATGGCATCCTCCTGTACTAATACATTCTTGAAATCTGAAAATGAGATAGCACCACAAGGAAAAATCACAAACGGACAAATCAAAAATTCTCGTTTTTATGGTCGCCCTATATATATATATATATATATATATATATATATATATATATATATATATATATATCACGTAATTAGCCAGACGAACCTACCTAGGTTTCTCCTGAATGGATCTTTCCCTAACGATCCGTTTAGGTGAAACCTAGGTGGGGTCGTCTGGCTCATTAGGTGCTATTTAGTTTGCTCTACTTTTGTATTGAGCGTTTTCTGTTAGATGGTTACTCGTGTCGGGTTTTTTCTTTGGGCTTCGTGGTGATTTCGGTCCGAACACTTTTGACTGACTTTCATTCCCTAAGCTCTTTCGTTTTTTATAACCATTTTTTCCTTCGATAGTTTTCGAGGAAGCTTTTCGAGAAGAGTATAATTATAATCACGTATATATATATATATATATTAGTCATCCACATATAAACCTGTTTCGCTGTATCACAGCTAATCAGTATATATATATATATATATATATATATATATATATATATATATATATATAGTCATCCACATATAAACCTGTTTCGCTGTATCACAGCTAATCAGTGTATATATATATATATATGTGTGTGTGTGTGTGTGTGTGTTTTAAGGTTTCAACTACTTTGAATAAAATAGTTTTCTTCCATCACGATTGATTTTATTGGATTGTTAAAGTTACCGTTCTTTTTGAGTCACTATATATATATATATATATATATATATATATATATATATATATATGTAAAATTATCACTACATTCGTTTCGAAAAATCCTCCGAGTATATTCGCGGAAGGAAAAAATGGATGTAAAAAAAGAAAGAGCTAAGCACGTGAACATCAGTCAAAGTACGTAGCTCAAAGAAAAAAAGCCGAGACGAGTATTCTATAACAAAAAAGCGCTCAATACGTAAGCAGAGCAAACAAAATAGAAAACCTAAAGAGCCAACAAACCTACCTAGGTTTCAACTAACCGGATTTTATATATATATATATATATATATATATATATATATATATATATATATATATATATATATACACTATTATCTACATTTACACTTTCTCTTGTCTAGAATAAAATGTTGCTATAAGTTCATTCGTAAAAAATGAATAAACACACACACACACTAGTTAAAATTACAAACAAGGATTTAGATCTCTACTAAGCTGTAAGCGTTTTCTTCGTTTTCTGTCTCTTTAAAAACATTTTTCTCGTCAAATGAAAAGTCGTACAATGTATTATAAAATAATTAAGGGTAATTTTTTAATGTTGCGTTTAGTCATAGTTAATTTTCATCAGGTTAAAATTCGATAGACAACGGTCTTTAGTCATAACAAAATTTACACCAAAAATGTTATATAATATCCATCTTCTTATATACGAGTGAATACTGGTGTTAGGTGTTAGTGAAACAAAAGGAAAATTAAAAACGATTAAGCAAAACTCAGAGTTAAAATACAGACAAATATTTAATTCACAAAACATTAGATAAAAAATATTTACAAATATACAGTTTTGCATTTAAATAGAAACATAGTTTACTACTGGCAGGCGAAGTGTTACGAGGAGAGAAAGGAAAGGTAAGACAGTGTTACGAGGAGAGGAGGGGAAAGTAAGTTGTCAAATATCTTTACCCAGTTAAGTTGGCGGGGAAGTTAAGTGCTATACTTTTTGGAAATCCTTAAATGCGTATAGAAAGACTAATTATTGGCTTGGTCAATGAAAGAGGCAAAAATATGTATTTACCCAGATAGTTCCATGAGGTTCTCTTTCAGGTTTTAGTTGTTCAGACTTTTCTGTGAGATTCTTTCGGTCGGATATCGATCCCTGAATCTTAACCGGAGATGATGTGACAAACTTCTTTTAACAACTCTTTCAAGTTTTTGTTTGTCGTCGACTAGAGAGATTCTTTCGGCTGGATATAATTCCTGAATTGAAACCAATGCTGATGCGGTCAGCACATCCTTTTATCAACTGTTTCAAGTTTTAGTTTTTTGTCGTCGGCTTAGGGATTCTTTCGGCTGGATATACATCCTGAATCTTAACCGGAGATGTAGAGGTCAACCCATCCTGCTATCAACTAACTGCTCCGTGCCCAAAACCTATTTTTATAGGGGGCTAACATCTAATTTGCATACTTCTAGAACCTTTCGAATTCTCTGGAACATTCTACAATCTTCCAAACGTTCTATTGCTAATTTCCTTATTTTTACGACTACTTTCTGAATTAAAACTTTTTTTGTAACAATAAGTAGGACTCAATAGAGTCCTTTACTACAACTTTTTAAACATTATTATTATTATTATGTCATTTTTCATCATATTTCGATTTCTGCTTTGGTCTCACTACCAACCAAGTCTGCGGGGAGACCTAAGGCAGGTAGTGGCGTGTTGTTATGGCTCCATTTCATGTTTTTCTATCTTCCCTATCATCCCCAGCATTACATAGATAAAGTTTTCCTTAGTGTGTGGGCTGTACTTAATAAGACAATTTTTTGTATATCTCTTAAGCTGGGGTTTCCAGGGATTCTTTCAATGTGTTGTTTTGTTCCATTTTTTATCATTCCAAGTGCACCTACTATCACTGGCACAACTCTTGTTTTCAATTTCCACATTTTTTCGATTTCAATTTCCAGGTCTTTATATTTTGACAGTTATTATTATTATTATTATTATTATTATTATTATTATTATTGTATATAAATGTATCCTCGTAACACTGGTATATACCAGGATTGGTATATATACTTGTATATACTAATCTCTTTGTTTAGATAGTTTAGTAGGTTAACACCTCCTATATTAATATGCATTGGTAAATGCTGCAGACTTAATATAACGAATATTAATATCACAGCTTTATGTTTTTTTTTCCATTACAACAGTGCCAATCCAGCAGTCGGATTCGCTCCATACAAATATTGTAATTACAGTTAAATATTTAAAATACGTCTAAAAATGTAAATATGAGCTAAATCGGTTATTATACAGACGAAACGATAAATAAATGCAACCAGAAAATGCTCTAATCGGTATTCAGAGAGTTAAAATTACCTTACTGTCCTGTTAAATTCATTAGACCCACTGGATATTAACTACACTCTTGAGAGTTCAAAATGCTCTCAAAGGAACGTTAGCACTCAAGTTAGTGATCACTGATTTAGTCCAATAACTGTTAGTCTTTTGGGAGTTAAGACTATTAAATTGTCTGATTCATTTTTTCTGTGTTCCGTGTTGTAATAAGCGAGATTTTTTAAAAACAAGTACAGCAATTTAAATACCTGGGCAATGTTCGAACAGAGAACGGAAAGTGAGACAATGAGATTTGAAAGTGTATTGGAAGGGCTAAGGACACATTCCAAAAGCTAAAAATTGGAGTAGATAGATCTATCTATCGCCCGGTTCACACTCCACCCATGTCTATTGAACAGGTTAAGAGGCTCATCCCTTGTTTCCTGTTTAGGATGTGGTTTCCGGCTTTCTCTTTTCCAATCTTTCACTATTACGTAGCCCCCTGCACATCAGTGGCGTTACCACCTTGCTCGGGGAGGTTCGAAAAAAAAAAGGAGTATTAAGATACAGGAAAATTTCGTTGGAAACAAAGAGTACTGGACTGTTGCGTGATGTTTTGAGTTTGATTTTTGTTTAACGGCATATCAACACCTCTGTGGGTTATTTAATGCCAAAAAGGTGGGGTTTTTAAGTTATTTTTTTTAAAAATGTTCCGTTATAGTGAGAAGGTTGATTTAGTCAAATTTTAATGAAAATTTTTTATTTTTATTCTTTTTTATTTTAGAAAAATGAAAATGTATTCTAGTTTTGTATTCAAAACTGTTTTGCTGAGAAAAAAATTTTCCGTCAAAAATGTGTTATGGTAATAACTTTTCTTTAAAAATGTATTGTTGGTAATACTTTTCATTCAAAAATGAATTTAGTCAGATTTTAATGAAAACATTTTTGTTTTTATTCTTTTTTATTTTAGAAAAATGAAAAAGTCTTCTAGTTTTGTATTCAAAAATATTTTGCTGAGAAAAATTTTTTCCGTCAAAAATGTGTAAATAATTTTTTTCTTCAAAAATCTATTGTTGGTAATACTTTTCATTCAAAAATGTTTATTTTTCTATAAAAAGTCTAATTTTATGTGTATTTTTTATAAAAGTGTATTTTTATATTTTCATTGTGTTTTGACCCCATTTTGGGGGTTAACTATTTGCCCATAGCTGGGACCCTAACAGGTGCTACCACTCCGGGTCAGGGTAGACCTGGGAACAACGGCAATTAAGATGTAGATTCATGCTCCTCACAACCTCCCAATTGCTGCTGGATGCAGTTTACCGTCATGCCCAGGACCACTGTTACGGATACCTGTTCTCCTATATGATAATGAATGCTGAACAATATCCTCAAAGCTGAAGAAAATACTCGAAGCAACAGAAATGTGGTTATTTAGAAAGATGCTGAGGACACTTTGGATCGAACATCATTCCTCACCGGGTGTCCCATACCTTCGGCCTTCTGCTACGTCTAAGCTACGCTTAAAAATCACCATGTGAGCAACGATGAGGTTTTGGAGAAGATGGAAACGAAATGGGAACTTATACTTAACATCAGGAAGAGACAGTTGAAGTTTCTGGGACACGTAATGAGGAAGGATGACTTGGAGAATCTGATACTCACAGGGCGAATGAAGGAGAAGAGAGATAGTGGGAAACAACGTGTGGCATACTTGATAGGTTAAGTAAATGGATGGCAGACGGAGGGTTAGAGAGAAATAGCAAGACAAAACGTATTAAGAGCTACAATGGATTGGAAAATGTGGTGAGCTATGCTTGCCTACGTCCTAAAGGAACAACGCACATAAAAGAAGGAGAAAAAAGTTTTCAATGAAAGCGATTCACTACGTAGAAGGCTGGTTTATTTACTAACCTTTAGTAAACAATATTTGATACAAAAGTTTAACTATCAGGAAAGTGTTATAAAAGACAATGAAAAATGACAAAGAAATCTAAAGGCGAATTGAAATAGCAAAATATTTTTTTATATATAATCATTTCACCCCATGCAAGGCAGAATTGCCACTGATGCGCAAGAAAGTTACAGTGAGAAAATAAAAAAGCTACAAGAAATGTCAAAGAAAAAAATAAAAGATGGATGAGAATCAATTAAATAAAAAAATGGCAATTGATGTTGCATCTAAACTTTTGAAAATTATAGCTACCAGGGAAGCAAGCAAATGGAAGGGAGTTCCACAAATGGGAAGTGCACGAAAAAAGAAAAACGTGTTCAGAGTAGGAGGGGCGGTTACATTGAACTATTTTGACGGTAAAAGAGTGGGACCTTAATGCCAATCTAGTAGCACAGAAAAATATACGTGGTCGAGGTACCAGTGAAAAAAGCTCGTCAGAGTATTTGCCATGAAAATATTTGTAGAAAAGACAGAGGGAAGCCACATCACGCCGGTGAGAAAGTGACTGAAACCGAACTGCCAAGTCAGGATCGATTATATTGCTGATCCTCCTCTGGATTTTGTCGAGAACCTCAAGATGAAAAGCAGGAGCACCCGACCAATTATGGTAACAGTGTTCAATGCATGGACGAATGGTAGGTTAAAAAATGTGCCAAATTAATTCTAGTGTGAAAAACTTCTTCACCTGACACAGTGAACCAACCTTCTTAGCAGTAGATGCGGCTACAGATTCAATGTCAGTCAGTTTAGTGCCGTACGTGATACATGCTTGGGCGATCATGTCTCGAAAGAGACATGACTGACTGGACAGATTATACCGCAGTAGGTTGCCATTGCTTTCTACGGTAGACTGGTTGCCAGCCAAGGCTATAGAACCCAATCCGTCCTGTTACTTGACTCATAGCTAAAGGGGGAAGAGATGCAGTATACTATTAAGTAGTAATTAGTGGGGGATCAGTTCATAACTTCAAAACAATATAAAACTGATCCCCCCACTTTATGCCCAGTAGAAGTTTTAATTATGTTTCCAACCATTATGTTCAGTAAGTCAGTTAAATGCCATACATGATACATGCTTGGGCGATCATGTCTCTTTCGAGACATGACTGACTGGGCAGAAGATTTTCCCGCAGTACGTTGCCATTACTTTCTGTGACAAGCCAACCAAAGTTTTAAAAAACCAATCTGCCCTGCTATTTGACCCATAGCTGGAGGGAAGCGATGGGTTAATCCCTTTCCTAAGAGTGTTTGCACGATGAATGCAACGAATTCAACTAGAATTCGAACTTGGCTCTCCGATTTTTTTGTTCCAAGTCGTCATTCTCTTTGAGATCATTTGAGAGAGGCGTAGTGCGTTGCTGTCTGGAGGACTAGCGTCAGCCATTCTAATAGTAGGCAGGAATGATTCTTTATAGTGGTTACAAGAGAGCCTTGTCCCTTCATGACGTAGGCGATCATGGCCTTCCACTTTTCCCTATCTCTGGTGGCTCTGAGCACGCCTTCTCCTGTTACACCATGCAATCCTCGTTTTGTCATCCACCTGATTAGGTCCTTCAAATATGTTATCCGTTGCTTTCCCCTGTCTCTTTTTCCCCTCTATCTGGCCTGTTAGTATCAGATTCTCCAAGCCCTCCTTCCTCATTGCGTGTCCCAGAAACGTCAACTGTCTCTTCCTGATGCTCAGTATTAATTTCCTTTTTGTTTCCATCATTTCCAAGAAACAAGAAAATTTAGTTAGAATCAATGAAGAGTGCTATATAATGTCCATTCTCTTAAACATCAGTGAATGCTGGACAATTTCCTCACATATAAAGGAGACTTGAGTCAACAGATTTAGTTCTACAAAAACTTGTGAAGAATAACATGGAAAGATGAACTTAAATGACGCTTCTACTCAAAATCAGAAAGAGATTTTTATTTATCTAATCATTTCACTTCCAACCAAAGCAGAACTGCCACTGGTGCACAGGGGGTTACAGAAAAGGTGAGATGAGGAAGAGGAACAAGTTACAGGCGAGTCAGAGAATGAGTAAGAACAGGATGAGAATACAGGTGTGAAGAGAGCTGCATAAGGGTGAAGTAGAATGGAAGAAGAACATGATACAAGGTTTGTCAGGGAAAGGATGAGAATACAGGTGTGAAGAGAGCTGCATAAGGGTGAAGTAGAATGGAAGAAGAACATGATGCAGGGGGGGTCATGGAAAGGATGCAAGTCAAGGAGATAAGAAATGGCAATTGACTTTGCATTTAAATTCTTGGAGATTGTAGCTGTCAGGGAAGCAAGTAAACGGAAGGGAATTCTACAGGCGGGAAGTGCGAGAAAAGAAGCTGATAAAATAGAAGTTGCGGTTACATTTTATTGTTTTCTCTGTAAAAGGGACCTCGTTGCTAGTCTATTAGCTTGACTAAATTCATATGAAACCATAGTTCATATAATACTTGGTATTTGAAATAGCTGTCTCATTTTTATTTATTAAACAGTTTGTATTAGGCTGACTGCTAGTCTACCAAATCTTTCTTACTAGAAAACACATTTTCTTTGATAAGAACTTTTGAATGTGCAAGTTGATAGATAACAGACAGACATTTTTTTTTTTTTAATCATATCACCCCAAGCAAGGCAAAAACGCCACTGATGCGCAGGGGTCTACGTAAGAGTGAAAAGATTGGAAAAGAGAAAAACCAGAAACCACATCCTAAACAGGAAACACGGGAGGAGCCTCTTCACCTGTTTAATAGACGTGGGTGGAGTGTGAACCGGGTGATAGTTTAGTCTATCTACTCCAATTGAAAAAAAATAAAAATAAAAATAAAAAGATTGGAAAAGAGAAAAACCGGAAACCACAACCTAAACAGGAAACAAGGGATGAGCCTCTTCCCCTGTTCAATAGACATAATACACACTGTTTAACAAATAAAAATCAGGTGTTCATTTAAAATATTAAGTGTTAATTATTTTTATTTTTTTCTAATCATTTCACGTCCAAGCAAAGCAGAACTGCCACTGGTGCACAGGGGGTTACAGAAAAGGTGAGATGAGGATGAGGAACAAGTCACAGGGAAATCAGATATGGGAATTCCACAGGCGGGAAGTACGAGAAAAGAAGCTAGTAGAGTATAAGTTGAGGTTGCATTTGATTTGTTTCACTGTAAAAGAGTGGGACCTAGTTGCTAGTCTAGTAGCTCGTGCAAATTCATGCGGAGGGGGGACCCGGGAGCTAAACTCGATGGAGCAGAAGCCGTGAAAGTATTTATAGAAAAGACAGAGGGAAGACACATTACACCGGTGAGGAACTTTAATCTTTATTTTTAGGTTTCATCCGCATTCACGTCATGATGCTTGAAATTTCAGTGACGAATTAAAAAATATTCTTGGTTAATACTTATTTCTCTTAGATAATAATTATGAATTATTATTATTATTATTTTCGTTGTTATTATTACACAATATTATTATTAATTATTTCTGTTATGTAATAGATATGAATCTTTATTACTTATACGTTATTATTACTTTTTTTTTTATAATCATTTCACCTGAGCAAGGCAGTTTTACTGCCACTGGTGTGCACGGTGTTACATAGAAGGAGAGTGATGAGAAAGAGGAAAATGTAATAGATATGAATTTTTATTACTTATACGTTATTATTTTAATTTTTTATAATCATTTCACCTGAGCAAGGCAGTTTTACTGCCACTGGTGTGCAGGGGGTTACATAGAAGGAGAATGATGAGAAAGAGGAAAATGTCACAGGGGTGTCAGAGAATGGGTAAGACAAGGACGAGAACACTGGCGTGAAGAGAGCTGCATGAGAGTAGAGTGGACAGGGAAAAGAATATGAGAGAAAGGATACGAGTCAGAGAGATAGGAGATGGCAATTGACCTTACATTTAAATTCTTAGAGATTGTAGCTGTCAGGGAAGCAAGTATACGGAAGTGAATTCCACAGGGGAAGTGCGAGAAAAGAAGCTAGTAGAGTAGAAGTTGCGGCTACATTTGATTCATTTCACTGTAAAAGAGTGGGGCCTAGCCGCTAGTCTATTAGCTCCAGTAAATGTATGCAGTAAGGCCACCAGAGTGTTAAGCTCATCATATAGTTGAAATATCAGATAGTTGAAATATCTAGGATGTATAAGGAGGAAGACTTGGAGAATTAGAAACTCACAGGACAAATTGAGAACAAGAGGAACAGAGGAAGAAAATCGCGTAACCGGTGCTGAGTTTGGGTAAATGGATGCCGGAACAGAAACCGGGAGGGATATTTAGGGAAAAAAGATTACTTAGACCCACAAAGAATAAAACGTTATAGAGAGCCATGATCGCCCACATCCTAAAGAGACTCGTTATATAAAAGACGGCGAGCCGCATTATTACTGGAAGAAAAAGAATTTTTAACAATTATTTATAAGAATACATTTTTTAAGAGAACTGAAGTTGAATTCCTTGCATTCACATCCGCACAAATAACCTTGGGAAAGGTATTAATCCGTCTCTTCCTTCCAGTTATGGGTTAAATAATAGGACAGATTGGGTTCTATAGCCTTGGCTGGCAACCAGTCTACCGGAGAAAGCAATAGCAACCTACTGCGGGATAATCTTCTGCCCAGTCAGTCATGTCACTTTCGAGACATGATCGCCCAAGCGTGTATCACGTGTGGCACTTAACTGACTGACTGAATATAATAGTTGGAATCATGATTAAAGCTTATACTGGGCATAAAGTAGGGGATCGGTTTTCTATTGTTTTGAAGTAATAAAGTGATCCCCCACTAATTACTACGTAATAATATAATACATCTCTTCTGCCTCTAGCTATGAGTCTAATAACAGGACAGATTGGGTTCTATAGCCTTGGCTGGCAACCAGTCTACCGCAGAAAGCAATGGCATCCTACTGCGGTATAATCTTCTTCCCAGTCAGTCATGTCTCTTTCGAGACATGATCGCCCAAGCGTGTTTCACGTATGGCACTTAACTGACTGACTGAAGACGGCTTCTTTCAAAGTATACAGAGAAATTGACCCTTATTTTATCTCATTTGACCAGAATTATCGCTTGTTGATAATTACTTGACGTGTATACAATCGTTTTCACGAAACGGCATTCTATATTATAACGATGATAATGTAGTGGATAAGAAATTAATTAAAATCAACCTTCTTTTTCACTTTTACAAAAATTCACAACGACGTGTGAAATCCTGGGTTTTCCCAAATAGAAAAAGGATTGATCATGTGCTTAAAGAAAAAGTCGAACCCTGAATTCACAAGTAGGTGTTAAAATGATTTTTGACGAATGGGAGCGACTTGCAAGACCAAAAGGACTTCGCGAGTAAGTGCGAAAAAACATCAAGATTACAATAAAGTGATTTCATCAGCATCAGTCAGTCAGAGAATCAGATGGGATCCACAAGACAAAACATCTAAAATGTAACTTCAACTTCAAGCGACCCGGACATTGTCCTCTGTCTCTTTCAACAATTACTACTACGAACATTTTCTACGAACTCTTGATACCCTTAACTTTCTCATTGAACATTAATTTCTACAAATTCTTTTTATTCCTCCTTTTAATAAATTTCTATTTTAACATACAAAATGTATATTTTATTCTTACTCTATTCAACACATTCCATCCTGCCAACAATCAACCTTCTGAAAATAACCTGGTAATTCTGATGGTGATAATCTAAACTTATTGATAAATGGAACTGTGTGTGTGTGTGTGTGTGTGTGTGTGTGTGTCCGTTATCTATAGACTCCGAAACGGCTGAACCAATTTTCTTTAAAATTTACACAGTTTTACTATTAGCGTCTGCGAGTGTTCTTAATAGTTTTTGTGTCGAGGTACCCCCGATAAATATCGATAATCGAAAAAATTAGGTTATAGAAGAAGTGGTCCGATTTTAATCAAATTTGATACACTCATAGACAAAGACATAAGAAACGATATTCAGAAGTTTCAAGGTTGCAGTTCTTACAATAGTGCAGAAAATCGATAATATATATTATATATATAAAAGGTAAGATGTTTGTGTGTGTGTGTGTGTGTGTGTCTGTTTATCTGCCTGTATGTCCTTTATACAAATCCAGAATTTTTATCCGATTCTCATCAAACTTCATACAAATATTCGTCTGAGCTCCAGGATCATGGATTAGTTTTAAAGCTTTCATTTACACCCGAGCAACGCCGGGCTATACTGCTAGTTCTGCATAAAGCTTGTAAGCTGTAGGGAGTTCGGTTAAGTCTGACACAAGGCCAAATCAACGAAACATTAAACAGCCCCTATAGCTTCAATAATTCTGGTTGTTTTTATTATTGCTTATGAAACAAATGGGGGTGCAATCTTTAACGCTTTGCAAGATTTACTATCGTTGCTAAAAGAAAAACAAATGAATACAAAAATAACTTTTAATTTTAGCGCATGCGTCCGTTTATTGTGTAATTCCGGTTGTGGCACATGCACTCCTAAGTTTTCTGTTTATCGACAGTAAATATGTAAGCTTGGTAAGAAAAAAATGGACAGAAAATTCGATAATACTTCTCTATTCTGTACTCCTTCCTTTAAAATTGAATGAAATATTACATTACATCTCTTTTGAGTTTCTATATATATATATATATAGATTGATGGACAATAAAAGAAAGGAGTATATATTTTGAAAGTCAACTAATTTAAC
>JBBBDQ010001117.1:127500-427500 GCA_037127315.1 Ascarosepion bandense | reverse complement strand
GCAATGAGTACAATTTCTTTATTTGTTTCACCCGTCTTTCTCACCCCATCGCCAACCTACCAAAAAGGGGAAGGAACATAAGACTTCACATTCTGCTACAATCAGCATACGCCTCGAGGAACAAGTACTTACTGCTATCGACCATGAACTCTTAATATCTGTAGGACATTTTGAATACTTACATTTCTCTTCGAACAATAAAACTACACGCATTTATTTTTTTTAATCATTTCACCACAAGCAAGGCATTTCACTGCCACTGTTGCGCAGGGGGGTTACATCGAGGGAAGTGATGAGAAAGAGTGGTTAGGGGGTTACATAAGTGGAAAGTGATGAGAATGAGTGGTTAGGGGGTTACATAGGGGAAAGTGATGAGAAAAAATGGTTAGGGGGTTACATAGGGGAAAGTGATGAGAAAGAGTGGTTAGATATAGGAAATGTCAGAGGGAGGGTGACAGACGGGTAAGGATACCGAGTCTGAGGGTTGGGTAGATGGGAAGGGTGTTTGAGAGAATGGGTGCGAGTTAGTGTGTTAGGAGGTGTCTATTGACCTTATATTTAAACTCCTGGAGATTGCAGCTGTCAGAGAAGCAAGTATACGGAAGGGAATTCCACAGGCGGGAAGTGCGAGAAAAGAAGCTGTTGGAGTAAAAATTTCGGTTACATCTTATCTGTTTCACTGTAAAAGGGTGGGACCTAATTGCTGATCTAGTTATTTTTTTTTTTTACAATTTTGTTATTCTATTAATAGAAATTTTACTTTAATTTACAGACGAAATATTTTATCCTTCCACATTTCAACATCCAACCTTTAACCTTCTTATATTTAAAAGGTGTAGATTTCGGACGTGTTTGGCACAAGGCCTATTTTACCAGGCATCACTGAGTCCCCTACAGCGTACAGAAATGTCTTGATTTTTAATCATTTCACCCAAAGCAAAGCAATAAAGTTGCTAAAATGCAAAAGGATGATATATATATATATAAAGAGTGGGAGAGAATTTACAAAAAAGAAAGCATTATTAAGGAGAAAGTGGACAATAGAATAACAGAAATTAAGAACACAGATAACAATTTAATTTTTGAAGATCAAAGTTGACTGAAAAGTATGAAGCCGACAGAGTTTCACAAGCGAGAAATGCAAGTGAAGAAGCTGTTAACATAGAAGTTACTGCTAAATCTAGCCATTTTTAATTGTAAAATGATAAGACCTAACCGCCAATCTAGTACTGCGCTTAAATTCATAAAGTTTAGGTACCAAAGAGGAAAGCTTATCAGAACAATTACCATGAAAATATGTATGGAAAAGGCTCAAACTACGCTAAGGCGATGGCAGTGTGACTGAAGACAAAATGCAAAATCAGAACCGATAACATTAGAGAATCTTCTTTGGATTTTATCAAGAATTTCGAAAAAACATAATAGAAGCACCAAACCAGGTATGGAAATCAATGCATCGACGAATGGCAGACTTATAAATTTGAACGATACAATGAACCAAATTTCCTAGCAGCAGACCTAACAATGGATTCAATTTAATTTTTATGCCAACGGAAAAAAAAAAGTTAACCCGAGAAGGCACAATGAAGGTTAACATCTGATGGAAGGCGAAAAAAAATTTTTTTTTTTTTTTCTCAGATGATTAAAAAAAGAGTAGTTTTGTTTTGGAGGTGGTTAACATTAACAAGCCATTTCTTGCCACATTTAACAACTTATACTAAAGTAAATTATTATAAACATTGAAACATTTTTAATGTTTATACACATTAATCATTTACTGTCTATTTTTTCAACGAGTGGAACATATTTTTAAATATTCTTATACCAGATGAGGATTCATTTTGGTTATTTTAACGATAATATACACGGAAAAGACTAAAATACAATATTTGCTTACACATCGTATTAAAATTAAATTAATTATCGTCTGCTACCTAAAAATAAATTTTCTAATGTTTCACTGGTGGAACAATGGAGACTAAGAGGTTAGATTCTATTCTTTTTGAAGTGATTTAAAAAGTTTATCCAATACAAGGCCCGAGAACCATTTAAGGTAGAGGGTTACAAAATGAGGTTGTTGTATGATATAAGAGGAGGTAAGGGAGAAGTAAATGGAGCTTATGTGGATGTGTAGAATAGATAACGGTTTACCCTAGATTTGAAGAGGTTAAGGAAGCACCCACGCAGGATGATGTCATGAAGTCTTGGCTACATTATTTTATGTTCTCAGCATAAGTCCTAAATCAAAAATGTTTTAGAATTGCCCGCGATTCCTTATTTAAGCCCGATTTTGTTAAAGGATAATATTTCTCCATGAATACTTGCTCACGGATTTCATTACTTGACAAGCCCTACAACAAACTGTAGTTTTACAATAGGTGCTTTGTAATATTTTGATATATGCATAAAGTTTATACACACAGCATAAACACAGTTACATAACAAAGATAACAATTACAATCTCTGTTCCGATTGCCATACAAAAATATAAAGGCGTCCAATAAGACAGAATTAAAATTTAAAAATAAAAAAATGACATTTATGTAGATTTAATTGCAATAAAAGTTTTAGCAAATATTGTTAAAATGTTGTTACAAGCTACTTTGAATCTAAACTTATTTATAAATGGAACTTTGTCTGTGTGTGTGTGTCTGTGTGTGTGTACCCGTTATCTATAGACTCCGAAACGGCTGAACCGATTTTCTTGAAAATTTACACAGTTGTACTATTAACGTCTGCGAATGTTCTTGGATAGGTTTTGTGTCGAGGTACCTCCGATAAATATCGAACATCGATAACCGAAAACATCGGGTTATAGAAGGAGTGGTCCGATTTAATCAAATTTGATATACTCATAGACAAAGACATAAGAAACGATATTCAGAAGTTTCAAGGTTTCAGTTCTTACAATAGTGCAGAAAATCGATAATATATATATATAAGGCAAGATGTTTGTGAATGTCTGTTTATCTGCCTGTATGTCTGTATTTTTTCAGCCCTTTTATTTTAGTTTTTGCTTCGGGTTTGGCTCTAAGTAGGTATAATTGTAGTTCTTAGTCTCAGCCATGATACCATTTACTCAGAGGACTTATTTAGCCTTCAAAATTCAGCTTACGACGAAAAAAACTTTTTTGATATCGATACCAGGAAATCAAAATTTGACTTACATCCATTCATTTTTCTTTCAGTCTACGGTTTGGCTTTAACTAGAAAAAAACTATTGCTTTTTAGTCTTTCGTGCCAACGTCCAAATAGTCTGAGCTCCAGGACCATGGATTAATTTTAAAGCTTTCATTACACCCGAGCAACGCCGGGCTATACTGCTAGTCTATATATAAATACATGAAAAAGTTATAAAATACAACCCTTAATGAATATATGTTCTTCAGCAAAAAGAAGACTCCAAAAATGTCAACTACATGTCGGAGAAACTAAAACAAAACAAGTAAAGAAATTTAAATTCCTGGGAAATGTTCTGACAGAGGATGGAAAATGAGACGTTGAGATCGAAAGACACATTGGCATGGCCAAGGACTCATTTCAAACGCTACTGAGAGACAGGAATAACTCATTGGAAACAAAGAAAAGAGTGCTGCATTGCTATGTTATATCTGTCCTTTTATATAGTAGTGATTATTGAACGATCTCATCAAGGATTAAGGAGAAGCTTGAGGCAGGAGGTATGTGGTTCTACAGAAGGATGCTGAGGATACTATGGACTGAGCACGGGAGCAACGATGAGGTGTTGGTGAGGATGCAAACGAGAAAAAATCATACTAAACATCAAGAAGAGACAGCTGAGGTTCCTGGGACACGAGATGAGGAAGGAGGGCCTGGAGAATCTAATACTCACAGGTCGGATAGAGAAAAAGAGAGACAGGGGAGAGCAGCGTGAGTCATATTTATTGCGGGGTTTGGGAGAGATACCAAGATTAAAAATATTGGGAGCGACAAGAGACAGAGCCAAATCGAAGTCCATAATCGACTACGTCCTGAAGGGACAAGGCACAAGAAGAAGAAGAATAAGAAAAAGAAGAAGAAGATGTAACATTTAAAATTAGAGAACAAAATTATAAATACACATGACATTAAATTAACAATATTATTGACTTAATATTGATACCAAATAAATAGTTGTCTGCTAGTCATTGTTTTTAATTCTTCATACTTACAATCATAACATTTCGCTAACATTGTTCATGTGTTAATTTGTCTTGTTCTTTCTGTACTTTCTACTATAAATGAATTACAGTCGACAGTTTCTTTCCTCTGACATTATCACTGGTCCTGTGTATGACCTTAAACTGCATCCGGCAGCAAGGCCTCTGATTGGGAGGTTGTGAGGAGCGTGGAACCACCTCTTAATTGCTGTTGCTTCCAGGTCCACCCTGACCCGGGGTGGTAGCACCTGTTATGGTTCCAGCTATGGGTAAATAGTCAATTCCCAAACTGGGGTCAAAATGCTATGAAAGTATTTACCAACAAAATTTTTGAATGAAAAATATTAACAACAAAACCGTTTTTGAATGAAAAATATTACCAACAAAATTTATTTTTGAACGAAAAATATTACCAACAAAACCTTTTTTGAATGAAAAATGTTACCATCAAAACCTTTTTTGAATGAAAAATGTTACCAACAAAACCTTTTTTGAATGAAAAATGTTACCATCAAAACCTTTTTTGACTGAAAAATATTACCAATAAAACCTTTTTTGAATGAAAAATATTACCAACAAAACCCTTTTTGAATGAAAAATGTTACCAACAGAACCGTTTTTGAATGAAAAATCTTACCAACAAAACCTTTTTTCAAAAAAAAATATAAACAAACAAAAACAATAAAACAAATAAACGAAATAAAACAAATCAAAACGATTTTTAGCATTAAAAGACCTAATGAAGGTTGATATGCTGGTTAAATGAACCAACCAACCAACCAACCGACATTACCACTGATGATCTTTCAATGATTCTCCATTGAACTGAGATCCTGCCGTGTTGCGAGTCAAATCGTAACATCAACCTTTTCAGCGTCGAATTGTTTTGCTGCTTTTTCAGTACAACAGCGGAAATTATCTCATAAAAAGATAAGCGTATGAGCAATAGATGCTCTCAGAGAAGAAATAATCCGCTATTCAATAATATTCTTATGCAATACACTATCTATTTAACCATGTAACTGAGTGAGTGGACCGGCGCTAGTGCAAACAAACATATATAAACGATTTTCTCACACATTTGAGAGACGAACTTCATACCGTCTGATGTATTGCTTGCTGTCAGAACAAACCAAATTAAACTGACTTTCATCACTGAAGAACGCTCTTTCCCAATCTTCATCAGTCCAGAAAACGTATTTGTTTTCATGGGCTATTCTAAGATTTCACTTTTTTTTTCTTTTTCTTTTTCTGGTAGTGAGGAGCTTTATAGTAGGTGCATGGGTTTGCATCACATAAACGATGCTGTCTACCAGATTCTTGAGTTACCTGACAGGCAATAGCTGCTTCTATGTCAAAAACGGTCCACCATAGAAACTTTGAATCATCCGATTCGGCCGAAAAATCATTTTATTTGTCCATTGTTTTAGGAGATTTACAGTTGTTAGTATCATCATAAAGCTTTAATACTTCAAAAACTACAATCCTATGTCTTAAAATATTTCGCAGTAGCAAAAATCGTCGTCCCTTGAGTTTTTAATATGACAACCCGATGTCTGAGTAATTTGCAAACGGTTTTGACATTGTGTTATAATTTAGGAAACGGTGTTAAGGAGTATTTGTTTACATTGCAATTTTGCTATGTTTTATTAAGAACGTTTACATATTTTTGTTCAGATATCCTAAATATAAACAGCAATCTTAGTTCTCTACTTTTGGATGCTACACTTGTTTATAATAAGCAGTTTTTATTTTATCGCTATTCGTTGTTCTCTTTCTACAAATTTACAGGAGTGTAGAAAATATTTTTAAAAATGTTTACGTCATTTTCTTTTTATCACGATCAAATCTGTAAAATTTTAATTTTTTAAATTTCTATTTTTAAACCACCTTCTGTAATATTGTACGGGTTTACATACACGGCAAATACACAAAGTCACGAAATATACAGATATTAATGCGATAGCGTTTGAATATTCACTAATTAAAATTAAAATTCTATTTCCCGTATGACAATCCCTGCCCCCCGATATGACCGGCGGGGAAAAGATAACTTGCTTGGAACATCAAACTATATAGTAAACTGATAAAGGATGTTGATAGCGCTATAAAAGGCATCATATTGAATTTATCCCTCCTAACCTTTAGCTAAATCAAGAAAATTAGTATTACTGTGGTGATACCGAACAAAAGCGATGGACCGGATGTTCGCACTTTCACGAACAAAAAGCAAATGACCAAAAGTCGTCCGTGCGCATCCGGGTTCGCGTAGATGTTCCGGTTGAAAAATAAAAATTAATTAAATATTAAAGTTCCATTTCGCGAGCCTACGTGAATTTTATTTATCAGCCAATGGGAAGCCCAGAATCAAATTCAAGTGTGAAATCCCAAACGAGCTGCTGTGATCCAAAAACAAGATATAAAAAGCGGAGACAGACAGACCCCAGCAGGCAGAACTTGAGGAGAAGAGTGTAATCAATATCCCCTTGACCTAAGTCAAATGGCTACTACGCTTGCCTCTTTCCTTCTCCCCTGTCTCAAAATTACTTTACTTACTGACCTAAGGAGCGACTACATCAAAGACATTCCTCATTTACACGCTCCCCACATTCCTAAGCATTAATTCTCTTTCAGCTTATTATTTGTCATGAACATTTTAACCTCCGTTGGACCTATATTCAAGTATTACTTTAATTGTAAAAACATTAATTGATATGTGTATATATATATATATAAATGTCATTTTCTACTCAAATTGCCTTTTTTGATTTGTAATCATTTTATGACTTATAGTGGGCTATCTACCACAAGGCCAAATTCCGTTAACCTGCAACGGTATACAACTACCCTTCACTAGAACGGACTCCCACTAACTAACGGGAAAAGAATAGATAAGCAACCCACTATATTACAATCGGGGATAGGAGGACCAATCTAAAATTTATCGGCGACCGGGTCTGATGCACTCCCTTCGGAAAGGCAAAAATCTGCTTCTCCTCCTCCACCTCATCATTAGATTAATTAGCAGAGTAAACTGAGTCTTCTAGCTTTGAATGGCCACCAGTCTAGAAGAAGGGCTATAGTGGCAATTTTTTAAAAATCCTATCACCCCGAAATGTTAATAAGCGCCGGTCCACCATTTGTTATCAGCAATGCTATTATTTCGAAGAGTATCATTGATACAATTCATTGGTTCAGTCAGTCAGTTAAATGCCATACGTGATACACGCTTTGGTGATCATGTCTCGAAAGAGACATGACTGACTAAGCAGAATGTTTTACCCTAGTAGGTTGCCATTCCTTTCTGCGGTAGTAGTAGAAAGGCTATAGAAATTAAACTGTCCTACTATTTAGCCCATACCTGGAGGGAGAAGAGACGGATTAAGCAAGGACATTTGCGTGTAAGTGAATGTAATTAATTCAACTGGAATTCGAACTCGACTCTCCGATCTTGCGTTCCGAGCCGACATCCACAGCACCGCAACGATAAACATAAAATCTATACGCCATTTATCAACGCCTGCTTCTATTTGTAAGTATTTGTATATATTAATTTTTAAAAATAGGAGAGTATTATGTGCGTTGTGGTGCAATGGATATCGACTAGGAACGACAAATCAGGGAGCCGAGTTCGAATTCCTTGCATTCACTTACGCACAAATACCCTTGTGAAAGGTATTAACTCGTCTCTTCCCTCCAGTTATGGGTTAAATAATAGGACAGATTGGGTTCTATAGCCTTGGCTAGCAAACTGTCTACCGTAGAATGCAATGGCAACCTACTGCGGGATAATCTTCTGCCCAGTAAGTCATGTTTTTTTCGAGACATGATCGCCCATATCTTATATGGCACTTAACTGACTGTCTATAAAATATGTATTAAAAATAAATATATTAAATAAATCAAATATGTTAAAATAAACATTCTTAAGTGTGTGATTTTCTCTTTGATATATTTTATAAAACTATTCTTATGAAATAAAATTCGAAAACCATGTTGGTTAATGAACATTTAATCACGGTTAATTAAGTTAATTCTGACGCTTTGTACGTCGGAGATGCAAATAGAAGATATTGCACTTTAGAAGGTCGGGCGGTAACTAATGTACGCGCGTCTGTGTTAATACTTCAAAGAGTTGTGGACTTGGGCTGATGTATTTTTAACATAAAATGAAATGTCAGTCTAACTTAGGCATATCAAGGACTTATAAAATGTCAACGCTTTGAATCTCGCAAAGTGAAATATTCAGTATTTTATTTAATTTCAAAACACTTAGAAATGAACCTAAAACCAAAGCAACTGCATTTTCGTTTACAAAACATTTAAAAGATATTTGATTACGAGTCAAAACAACGATTTAACTTTTAATAAATCACTAATAAATTGCCGACGACTAGGTGATCAGATTTCAAATCTAACTTGTTTGTTTATTTAAAACTTGCAGAATAGCCCGTCGTTGCTCGGGTGTAATGAAAGCATTAAAACTAATTCATATATATATATTATCGATTTTCTGCACTATTGTAAAAACTGCAACCTTGAAACTTCTGAATATCGTTTCTTATGTCTTTGTCTATGAGTGTATCAAATTTGATTAAAATCGGACCACTCCTTCTATAACCGATTTTTTCGATTATCGATATTTATCGGAGGTACCTCGACACAAAACCTATTAAGAACACTCGTAGACGCTTATCGTACAACTGTGTAAATTTTCAAGAAAATTGGTTCAGCCGTTTCGGAGTCTATAGATAATGGACACACACACACACACACACACACACACACACAAAGTTCCATTTATAACATTAATTAGGAAATATATTCCGTTTAAATACAAGAGCAGTCATAAAAATGTCTTTATAGGGTCGCCCATTTTGGCTTGTACTCATTTCCTGTTACTCGAAAATTGTTGCAAGACAGAAAGGAAAATTAGTTTATTAACTGAATAATTTCCAAAAGGAAGTGCGTTGTGTTGCAGTTGATATCGACTCGGAACGGGGAGCCGAGTTCGAATTCCAGTTGAATTCGTTGCATTCACTCACGTGCAAATACCCTTGCGTCTATCCGTCTATTCCTTCCAGCTATGGGTTAAATAAAAGGACAGATTGGCTGGCAACCAGTCTACCGCCGAAAGCAATGGGATAATCTTCTGCCCAGTCAGTCATGTCTCTTTCGGGAAATGATCGCGTTAAGCGTGTATCACGTATAGCACCTAATTGACTGACTGAATATAATAGTTGAAAACATGATTAAAACTTTTACTGATCATAAAGTGGGGGATCGATTTTCTGTTGTTATGAAGTAATAAACTGATCCCCACTAATCACTACATAATAATATATCTCTTCTGTCTCTAGCTATGAGTCAAATAACAGGACAGATTGGGTTCTATAGCCTTGGCTGGTAGCCAGTCTACCGCAGAAAGCAATGGCAACTTACTGCGGGATAATCTTCTGCCCAGTCAGCCATGTCTCGTTCGAGACATGATCGCCAAGGCGTCTCTCACGTATAGCACTTGACTGATTGAATTTCCGAAAAGTTCAATAAGTCATGTGTGATTCGGCATACTTCGATGTGGTGTAATGATCAACACGTTTGCCTCGCTAGATCAGTTACGACTGGGTAGTGAGCACGATCCTCACTCGGTGCTTCATACTTCAGGCCTTGTGCCACATCTAAGCTACACTTAGAAAATCATAAAGCCCTTCGTTGAGGTGTAATGGTTAACAAGCTTGTCTTGCTAGAATAATTACGACCGAGTGAGTTTGATCCTCACTGGGTGCTCCAACTTCACGAGTTTATTGCTGAAAGTAAAAGTTTTCTTAACTTGGTGATAAAGGAAGGTGTTATTTCGATATTTTATTCCAAACTCAATCAAATTGTATGCGTATGTGGTAGGGTAGCTGATGCTAAAAAAAACCCGGGCACAGAGAAAATTGCCCGGATTTATTAGTTGACAATATGATGACGTCATCAGTGCCATCCGTTTCCAGAAACTATGATTTTTGCGGATTTTTTCGGTTATTCCAATGGAAATTAAGCACAGAACGTGAACGAAAGCAGGAAATAAGGTTCGGACTTTCTGAGTATAACCAGTCTTTTCTCCCAAAATTAATAAATAAACAGGTTTTTACTGCGTTCATTCGGATGTTTTCTTCGTTTTTCTTTCTTTCTTTCTTTCTTTCTTTTTTTCTTTCTTTCTTTGTGAATTGTTTAGTTTGATTTCTGACGAAGACATTTTTCCTTGCCCGGATTTTCACTATGATTGCAGGGATCGGCCCGGGCCCGCGCTTGGTGTGCCCGGTAGTCAGATACGGCAATATATGTGAGTGTGCGTGTGCTTGTGTGTTCATGGAATTGCACGTTGTAAATCGTTCCCACACAGCATAGACATGCGCATATACATTACATTCGTACATGCGCAGTTACCCGGGCAGACAATCAGCCCTTCTTTTATAGATATAGATTTTTCTTTTGTTTAAAGACTAATTTTAAATGCGAAAACACAGACAAAACCAGTTGCATTCCTACTTTGTCTGCCATATTTAACACTAAGAATAATTATGACGCATGATGTGCGGATGTGCGTTGTTGTACAGTGGATATCGGATTGGAACGAGAAATTGTGGAGCCGAGTTCGAATTCCAGCTGGCTCCATTGTATTCACTTACGCGCAAATACCCTTGGGAAAGATATTAATCCGTCTCTTCCTTCCAGTTATGGGTTAAATAGCAGGACAGATTGGGTTCTATAGCCTTGGTCGGCAACCAGTCTACCGCGGAAAGCAATGGCAACCTATTGCGGGATAATCTTCTGCCCGGTCAGTCATGTCTCTTTCGAGACATGATCGTCCAAGCGTGTATCACGTATGGTACTTAACTGACTGATATGATATTCTGAACTGGAGAGAAATGAGCATGCGCAAGTTCTGAGCTAAAATAATATGTGAATATCATCAGTGTTATGGCGGATCACGTGACGGGTTTAATTTTGAAACGGTATTGAAGGAGATGTTAAGTAAACAATGCGAACTCCATAGGGATATTATTGAATGAGAGTGGTTCTTCTTTAATTTTCACAAGTTTTATGGAGGGCTTATTAATGAACAAAGAAAAACAATTAATTAATCTCGTCTGTGATAAACTCTGAAAAACATTTAATTCTCCGGAACGTACTTCTTTGCTCACAAAGTGCCGGGCAAAAACAAAATGCAAATGCATACCATGGCGCTTGTCTACGGCTATATCGTGTTGAATACACAGGTTCCCGTCCGATCACCAAAGGTTAAGCAACATCGAGCCTGGTCAGTACTTAAATGGGTAACCTATTTGGGAATACCAGGTGCTGTAAACGTAAGGACCAATAATGGTCCACCGGTCCTCCAGGTTTGAGGTTTGGGGCTTGGGTGCAGGGCTAACAACCCTGCTCCGTAGAAAACAGCTTGTTACAGCAACAAAAAGTTGCTTCCCTATGCACCATCTTGGTGTGATGGATAAATGATGATGATACAATGGTGCTTAACTCTACGGCACAGCGTCTTTGGGTAAATATAGCGTCCTTAACAATTGAGATCCTTATTTCTATTCTTTCCACTGGTTGTGTCTCAACTTGAAGCCGTAGAGAGATGGTTAATGTTTATTAAATTGGCCTTGTGTCAAACATAACCGAACTTAAGATTATTCGCTATCATCTGGAGATTGGAATGTGTGGGAGAATAAAAAGGATACATTTTGCATGTTAAAATAGAAATTTATTAAAACAAAAGAATAACACGAATTGGTAGAAGTCAATGTTCAGTGAGAAACAAGTAATGATTTAAGGGTATCAAGAGTTCGTAGTTGTAACTGGTGAGGTTTTAAGCAGGAACGTACGTATGTATGCATGTATGAGCGTTTGCTGGGTAGGAGTGTCTTTGAAGTTATCCCTCAGGGTGAATGGTGAAAAAGAAGGAGGTGAGAGAGAAAGATAGAGACAATAATAACAACGATCGCTTGACATTTGTTAAGGGTACGTGTTAATTGCTCGTCATCTCATCTCTCTAGCGACAGCCGATTTTGCTCCGCCTTTCATCACTCCACCAACGTCTATTGAACAAGTGAAGAGGCTCATCCTTTGTTTCCTGTTTAGGATGCGGTTTCCGGTTTTCTCTTTTCCAATCTTTTCACTCTTTTCTTTTTCTTTTTTTTTTTTTTTTTTTTTTCAATTGGAGTAGATAGACTAAACTATCGCCCGGTTCACACTCCACCTACGTCTATTGAACAGGTGAAGAGGCTCATCCCTTGTTTCCTGTTTAGGATGCGGTTTCCGGTTTTCTCTTTTCCATTCTTTTTACCCTTACGTAGCCCCCTGCGCATCAGTGGCGTTATCGCCTTGCTTGGGATGATATGATAAAAAAAAATCGTTTTCTGGGGCTCCAGAAGGTCATTTAGGAATTCACTCCCGGATGTGATTCTGGCCTTTCTGTTTTGTTAGATGTTTCCTAATTTTCTATTGGCCGAAAAACATTTCGCATCGAGGTGTGAAATTTCGCGAGGAAAGGTTTGTAAATTCGGGAAAATTCGTTTTTTTCTAACAAAATCAATGAGTCAGTGCTTAGCATTTGAATTTTAAAATCTAGAACTTGTTTTGTTCACTCCAAACTCAACTCAGTCATCAAAAATAAATAAGTGGCGTCGGAAAAACAAGACTCAGTTTTTGGATAGAATAATTTTTTTGAATGTGACTTTAATGAATGCTTTAACACTGTTACAATCTTTCACCTGAGACTACAAAGTCACAATTCACAGTGACATGAAGAATAATTATGAACAATACACTATTCCTAAACAATTTTTGCCATGTATTATTAAAATATTTAACCTTCAATAGAAATCTTAATTCCAGTATTCTCCCTTGTTTATGTTTTCTTTGAAATGCTGATAGATACGTTTTAAAAAATGCTGAACTGCTAACATTAATCCTTCTCTAAGACAATGAATACTGAAAAATTTCTTCGCAAATGAAGGGACTTGATACAACAAAGATGCGGTCTACAGAAGGATGCTGAGAATACAATGGACGGAGTATATGAGCAATGAGGAAGCTTTAAGGAAAATGAAAAGTAAAAGTACGCGTAGAATCAGAAAGTGAGAGTTGAGACATGATATGGAAATAAGGCGTACACAATTTGACATTCTCGGCTGATCCTGAGGGCAATACAAGATGACATAAGCAACAAGTAACCTACGTAACAAGTTTGTGCAAATGGATGACAGAACTGCGAGTGGTAAGAATAAGAACAAAAAAACAATATCACTAAGAGCTACAAAGAAGTGGAAGCTGTGGAGAGACATTAAGAAATCTACGATTTCAAACTATTCTCGCGATCACTGCAATGTATATCTTACTGCTGTGTTTAAGGGTGCCTGATAACTGTGTGACAGATGTATATTATTATTTATGAAACTTTAGCACAAGATCAAAAAATATAGAGCACTTAGTTAGGATCAACGTCGCTACACGCCACACAGTAATGTTCAATCAGACTAGATTGTTGACGTAGGTTACCCGACGCCAAATAATCCTTAAATGTTGCTTACCAGCATACGTTTGTTTGGTACAAGGCCACGAGTCGGAAGCCCCAAGTTAAGATCGTAGTCACTAGTATGAACTACGGGAGAAGCTCGTTAGCCGTTACACCACATCTTACTATTAGTGTATATTGTTTAGGCATTACAGTTTGTGCTTCAATGTAAACAGACGAATTTTGTTTACAAACTTTACATTGAAGCACAGAGACCTAATGAAAGAAGAAGAAGAAGAAGAAGAAGAAGAAGAAGAAGAAGAAGAAGAAGAAGAAGAAGAAGAAGAAGAAGAAGAAATGTCGTGTGTTAAACACACAACAGCGTACACATGCTATTGTATTCTCCTTAAACATCACCAGTGGCCTGGGGCGGGGAGCACTTGTGCCATGATGAGCATAACACAAAAAATATTGAAATCACTATTGTGATATGGAGATGAGGATGATTCTTTGAAACCTCACTGGAATACGGGTGGTTCCAATAATCAATAATGTTAAAACGTAATAAACAGCAGAGAATTAGGAAAAAAATGTTCGACCAAAAGAAAGTGACACGTGCTCATG
Organism: Ascarosepion bandense; assembly: GCA_037127315.1. Taxonomy (NCBI): domain Eukaryota; kingdom Metazoa; phylum Mollusca; class Cephalopoda; order Sepiida; family Sepiidae; genus Ascarosepion; species Ascarosepion bandense. The sequence continues at coordinate 413,211 of JBBBDQ010001117.1, read as the reverse complement.
CGCGTCGCTCGCTCGTGCGCGCGTGCGCACACACGCATGAATGCAAAATTATTAATTTTTCTTATAATCCCTTAAAATGCATAAATACTGATTTTTCATAAAGTGTTTAGCATTCGGAAAAACAAATCAACAAAAAAAAAATGTGTATCTTGGAATAACAACAGAGCATCATTTGCATAGAGACATACTCAACAACACAACACAAACAACTTTTTTTTACAAACACACAGCTCGTGAAACGAGTTAATTTCATTTAGATATGATGATGTACAAAAATATAAAAAGAAAAAAAATATATATATGAAAAACCTGAAATTCCAAAACGATAGAAATCAAAAACAAAAGATGGAAAATGAAAAGAAAATAAATAAACTTACCAATAAAAACAATGGCGAGTAAGTTGAAGGCATTTGGTATCTGCATACAACTAATAACAATATATTGTAGAACTTGAAAACGTCCGAAATCTTTCAAACCATGTAAAATATTGTCCACGTTAATATTTTCCGGATTAATTGGCATCATGCCAAATTCTTGATTTTTTCTTTTTTTGTTTTTTGTTTTTGTTTTTTGTTTGTTTTTGTTTTTGTTTTTTGTATTTTGTGTTTTTTGTTGTTGTTTTTTGTTTTGTTTTGTTTTGTTTTGTTTTGTTGATGTCACCCAAATTTCGATTTAAAAGAAGTCTTCACTAAAAAATACTTAGTTCATCTCTTCTTGTATTAATTTGTTGACAACTTAATCATTACGATAAGACGTTATCGGAGACGTTTGGCTGATGATTTATTGATATTAAATAAAAAAAATTGGTAAGTAATCTTCGTACGAGAACTGATACGTAAAGCCAGAAAGATATGAACAGGCTATAGATAGATGTACAGACCGTGATAGATAGATAGATAGATAGATAGATAGATAGATAGATAGATAGATAGATGTACAGACCGTGATAGATAGATAGATAGATAGATAGATAGATAGATAGATAGATAGATAGATAGATAGATAATGAACAGAATTAGATAGATAGATAGATAGATAGATAGATAGATAGATAGATAGATAGATAGATAGATAGATAGATAGATACTTTTACTGTTTTACCACAAACAGTAGGAATAGAAATTCTTAAAATAAAGCTAGATTACTTCTTTTGTGAAAAAAGTTTAAATTTAGATATGTATTTAAAACTACTTGATTTGATTAAAATTAAGAAATAAAGAAACTAAAAATTTTACATCGTTTACATCCCGAATCCCTTTTCGTGTAAAAAAAAAAAGTATCGTACGTTTTAAGCCTACCAAAAAAAGTGTCTCCCCAAACTATCCAGGAATGGTTTCTAAGTTACACAGCCAGGGAAGAAAATCAGAAAAAATCTCTTGTAAATTTCAAACTGTTAAAAATTCCACTTTTGCTTTAAGGAAGGCTTAACGACTGGTGATCATGATGTCTGAAATCCTTTAGTTGATTAAATCATAAATGTTGAAAAACTCGTCTCTTATATATGCACACGCAGCACTCATTATTACAAGTAGTAATTATAACAGTATGTTTTATTTGTTTATTTAGCAGTTGGGTAGAGTTTGTTACGATTCAGTCAAGGCTTGATAAGTGAGAAACACACAAACTTCGTTCTCTTTCCCTCCCTCTCTCGCTTTTTTTTGTACTTCTTCACGAGAGGAGGAAGAGTAGGAGGAGTGCTACTTAACCTCAGCCTTTCCCCCCACCTCTCTCTCACTCTCGCTTTTTTCGTTCCTACATCGAAAGCTTTGATTCCTTTACCGTTGCTACCAATTCTATGGATAGTCACCCAGAAATGAGAATCTATCCTTTATTTCTCCCTAATTCTTTCTTTTATTTCTCTTGTTTGTTCTCTCCTCTTCCTTTCCCTCTCGCTTTTTCTCATTCTCTTTTCAATTTTCCGTAATAAGCTTTCTTCAGTTTTTGCAAAAAAGACAATAATTATCTCCTTTCCCACAAGAAAGTTTTTTTTCTCTCTTCCTGGAAGAAAAAAAAATGTCTCATTTAGTTTTTACTTTTTAAATAAAAGCTTTATATAAGTTTATTTCGTTCAATTTTCCGCCTGCAAATGGTTTTTTCAGAGACGAGGAAATGTTTTTGCTTGTTTATTTTTTTTTAATTACATTCCGATTCCATTTTGTCGTCACTATTCTCTCTCATCCTCCCTCCCTCCGCTCTCTACTCCTGCTTTTTCTACCCAGTCTCTTTCTCCTCCTCTCCTCTCTCTCTCTCTCTTTCTCTCTCTTTCTCTCCCGCTCTCACTCTCTTTCTTTCTCTCTCTCAAGTTCATCTTATCCAGGTGTAAAAATGTCAAAATTCCGTTAAGCTAGGTATCAACTGCTCATATTTAATAAATGATACGTGTGCACACGGAAAACACACACACACACACACACACACACACACACACACACACACACACACACACACACGAACGAACAAGAGAGCGCTCGCTCGCGCGTGCACACACACACACACACAAAGTAAGTAGACGTGTACAACACTCTGTAGTGTAAATTCTTATGAAATGTTCAAATGGCTTCACATGCTCGGAGCCTAAACGAACAAATTACGTTTTATTTCTTCTTCTTCTTCTTCTTCTTCTTCTTCTTCTTCTTCTTCTTCTTCTTTGTGCCTTGTCCTTTCAGGACATAGGCGATTATGGCCTTCCTCGTCTCCCTATGGCTCTGAGCACACTTTCTCCTGTAACATCACGCAAACCCCGTTCTATCATCCACCTCAGGCCCTTCAAATATGTTATCCGCTGCTTTCCTCTGTCTATTTTACCTTCTATCTGACCTGTTAGTATCAGGTTCTCCAAGCCCTCCTTCCTCATTGCATGTCCCAGGAACTTTAGTTGTCTCTTCCTAATGCTCAGTATAAATTTCCTTTTCGTTTCCATCCTTTCCAAAACCTCATCATTGCTCACATGATCGGTCCGCCATATCCGCAACATCCTTCTGTAGAACAACATTTCAGCTGCTTCCAGTTTTTTCCTTAATCTTTGAGGAAATTGTCCAGCATTCACGGCCATATTGAAGAACTGACATCACATAGCAATCTAGTATTCTCTTCTTTGTTTCTAGTGAAAACTTCCTATCTTTTAATACTTTGCTCAGATTCTGGAACGCGTCTTTCGCCATGCCAATTCGCCTTCAGATTTCTGGTCGCACTTTCTGTCTTCTGTTAGAACACTTTCCAGGTATTTAAATTTTTGTACCTGCTTGATTTTAGTATCTCCCAACAAAACTTTCTCGTTCAGTAGAAATATATAAGATTTAGATTAGATTTTTCAATGCAATTGAATTTGATATGTTTTCCTTGGAAAATATTGTAGAAATCAAATTAAGCATAAAATCGCTTCTGAAATGTTCAGAGTTCAATTCCTGTCTTAACACGTTTGGCTCGCAAGCCCCATTTTTCTTGTCGTCCCAACACTATATTTTTATTAATTTTGGTACAAGCGACTTTGTTTTAACATTGTTTCATATATGAGACAAGGATATCCCAAGTAGTATTCATTACCCATGACCCACTGGTGTGTTGTCAGAAACTGAGTTCATTTTACAACCCAGTGTGCCACACGAATACATGTTACAGCCCTGTGAACCCCCCAAAATAAAATTAATGACAAAAAAAAAAAAAAAATACAACAACAGAAATTCCTAAAGGAAACGAAATGAAAGAGAAACAAAAAGAAAAATATTTAAATTTTTGAGAAAATTTGGTCCTGGTGTACCATGGTATATATATATATATATATATATATATATATATATATATATCCGAGTGAATACAGAACGAAGAATTCTTATAACGTCCAAAACATTAATTTAAAACAGTGCTCGATATATAATATATAGAGCTGTGAATATTTATTATAAATTATATTTTAGAACATGTCCATAATTTTTCTATATATATCCACAACAAAGCTACATTTGTTTCGACATTGAAACTTCAATGCCTCATCAGGCGGTATGTAAAGGAATGGAAAGCCTCTTTTCTTATATTTGGTCAGTTGTGTTTGAGGTAATGGTGGGGGTTAGCGATAGGGGAATAAGTTTTTGACCGTTCGAATTTTGGAGAGAGTGTTGTTAAAGAAGTTTCAATGTCGAAACAATGTACCTTTGTCGTGGATATATATAGAAAAATTATGTACATGTTCTAAAATATAATTTATAATATTGGAGTAGATAGATCTATCTATCGCCCGGTTCACACTCCACCCACGTCTATTGAACAGGTTAAGAGGCTCATCCCTTGTTCTCTGTTTAGGATGTGGTTTGCGGCTTTCTCTTTTCCAATCTTTTCACTATTACGTAGCCCCCTGCACATAAGTGGCGTTACCGCCTTGCTCGGGGTGATACGATTAATATATATATATATATATATATATATATATATATATATATATATGTCTGTGTGTGTGTGTGTATGAGAGAGAGAGAGAGAGAGAGAGAGAATAATGAGATTAACAGTTAACTGAAGATGCTAAAATTCATGATGCAATTCATTTTTCAAGAAAAACTTCTATAAGTTGTTCTTAATTTCTTCATTTTTCTTCCATTTTTGTCTGTTTGTCTTTCTTACCTTACAAGAAATTTAGAGCCTGTGACACCCACCCTCGAAAAACAAAAAGTTATTTATTTAATACTGAATACAATAAACTTGACCCAACGGAAACAGAATCAAAATTTACAATCTGTCTTTGCCTCCTCAGTAAGAATTGCTCCTTTCTAATGTCGTCATTTGCTGAACATTCATGGCGGAGTCTTAGATGTCCTGTTATTCATTTTATTTACGGCTACTTGAATTCAACTGAGAAGTGATATTTCAGTTGGCATCGAAAATGTGTCAGATTTTACGAGAACACGGAACACATGCTGAGATGCACATAACATGGTCTGAATTTTTTCTTCCCAAGAGCAGTAATTAACCGGCCACCTTTTCCTTCATACCATGTTCGCTACAATTAGTCAGCATTGCGGGTGCGATCAGGTTTCTTAGACGTTCACTTTTGCCAAAAGGTAATTTAAACATTTCGATAGAAGCTGAATGGCAACAAATAAAAATCATTTTTAATACTATTTTTCTCGCGTTTTATTTTGGTGTGTATGGCAATCGACAAAGAGGTGAATATCCTGCCCCCACTCAAACTAAAAATGAGGTCAGCGCGGGTGATATATCCCTGAGGGAGTTTCTGGCTTACAGTTTTTTAAAATTTAAACAAGATTATTTCATCAAAAGGTTGAATAGATAGATAGATAGATAGATAGATAGATAGATAGATAGATAGAACAGACTGAGATAGATAGATAGATAGATAGATAGATAGATAGATAGATAGATAGATAGATAGATAGATAGATAGACAGACTAGATAGATAGATAGATAGATAGATAGATAGATAGATAGATAGATAGAACAAAGTAGATAGATAGATAGATAGATAGATAGATAGATAGATAGATAGATATGACAGACCGAGATAGATAGATAGATAGATAGATAGATAGATATGAACAAACTGAGATAGATAGATAGATAGATAGATAGATAGATAGATAGATAGATAGATAGATATGAACAGACTGAGATAGATAGATAGATAGATAGATAGATAGATAGATAGATAGATAGATAGATAGATAGATAGATAGATAGATAATGAACAGACTGAGATAGATAGATAGATAGATAGATAGATAGATAGATAGATAGATAAGAACAGACTGAGATAGATAGATAGATAGATAGATAGATAGATAGATAGATAGATATGAACAGACTGAAGATAGATAGATAGATAGATAGATAGATAGATAGATAGATAGATAGATAGATAGATATGAACAGACTGAGATAGATAGATAGATAGATAGATAGATAGATAGATAGATAGATAGAACAGACTGAGATAGATAGATAGATAGATAGATAGATATGAACAAACTGAGATAGATAGATAGATAGATAGATAGATAGATAGATAGATAGATAGATAGATAGATATGAACAGACCGAGATAGATAGATAGATAGATAGATAGATAGATAGATAGATAGATAGATATGACAGACTGAGATAGATAGATAGATAGATAGATAGATAGATAGATAGATAGATAGAACAAACTGAGATAGATAGATAGATAGATAGATAGATAGATAGATAGATAGATAGATATGAACAGACTGAGATAGATAGATAGATAGATAGATAGATAGATAGATATAGATAGATAGATAGATAGATAGATAGATAGATAGATAGATAGAGATAGATAGATAGATAGATAATGAACAGACTGAGATAGATAGATAGATAGATAGATAGATAGATAGATAGATAGATAGATAGATAGAACAGACTGAGATAGATAGATAGATAGATAGATAGATAGGTAGATAGATAGATAGATAGATAGATAGATAGATAGATAGATATAGAACAGACTGAGATAGATAGATAGATAGATAGATATGAACAGACTGAGATAGATAGATAGATAGATAGATAGATATGAACAGACTGAGATAGATAGATAGATAGATAGATAGATAGATAGATAGATAGATAAGATAGATAAAGAGAAAGAAACAGACCGACATAAAAAGAAAGAAAGAATATAGACATAAAAATGAACTTCATGATCAGATCTGATAGTCGCTAAGCGTATATAAACGTTAGTCACCAGAAAGTGCTAATTTCTTTATAGACACTAAAATAATATCAACAAAATTTCTATTCAAAATACTGTGCATTCCTTCTATGAATGTAGAAAATTTGAACAATACGTAAATTTTAGATGTAAACAAAGCAATTTCTAAAGAATTAGATTCGAATCCTGTCGGGGCGGAGGCATATTTTCTTTCTTCTTTAAAATTTGAAGAGTGCTTATTATCGGAAAGAGAGCATGTGTGTGTGTTGACAGCGAAATCAGCAGGGCGTGATGGCTGGCAGTGGAATTTGTTCTGAAGATCCCATTTAGGCGTGCTGATTCCTATGCCCTCACAGTATATATATATATTCATACGCAGACATATCTATTTCGCTGTATCACAGCTCCTCAGTACGGTGAGACATCCGATTTCTTTTTACCCAGGATCGAAACCCGACCGAATTGGCGTCAGTCGGCGATTCTATCGCTGAGCTATGGGCGCTCGGTAGAAGGAGGCAGACTTTTTAGCGTGTCTATTATCATTATACACGCCCAATAGCCAGTGTGCTCTAATTCATTACTGAATGAGCGATATATATATATATATATATATATATATATATATAGAGAGAGAGAGAGAGAGAGAGAGAGAGAAAGAAAGAAAGAGAGGGAGAGAGAAAGAGAGAGAGAGAACTCAACACATAATTGAACGGTTATAAATCCAGAATTTATTTCGGCAGTTGTAAAAATTACAAACTGCTTCTTCAAAGCCGAAAAATCAAAATCAATTTCTTTATATATATATATATATATATATATATATATATATATATATATATATATATATAAGAAATTGATTTTGATTTTTCGGCTTGTAGCACTAAACTAAATTCTCTACAAAAAACAATATAGTGTACTAATTTACATGCCCATTCAAAGATTGCATCTCTGATACTCATAAAAAACCCAGTACATATATTGGTTTTACTACAACCACGCTCTCTCGTAGACTTACATGTCATCTTTCTGATCAGAGTACAATTAAATAACATTTCTCTGAAAAAAACATGTAGGTAATATCAGACAGATTTTGGTCAACAATACGGTGATCCTTACTCATACACACAGTAAGAGGAACCTTCAGATATTGGAGGCCATGTACATCAAATCTAAACAACCAACATTTAATAAAATCACCTTTAAATCCGGACATAACACGTTACATTGCATTTGAATACATGGTTCTGTTGTCATTACGCGCTATCACGCGGTGTGACGTCATAGAACCGCATTGCAAATTTGAGAACTGTGTTATTTTTGGTAACTATTGCCGTTGCCTAGCGGAGTTTTATGTCAACACAAAATAAAATCGTCAGTGATGGTGGATGTTACCGTCTAAATAACCTCTCTGAATATGGCTCATGTGAGCCGAATGCTTAGAAGCAAATTACTAAAAAATTATCCAAATGTTGGAGAATTTTTGTCTTTATTTTCAACTGAAATGAAATCCAAAATACGACGTTTAGAACGGCTCATGATTAAGCATAATAGACATTCATTGTCTCTTATTCTGTTCATCACACACACACACACACACACACACACACACACACACACACATATATATATATATATATATATATATATATATATATATGAACAGAATAAGTAAAGAACCGGTAGGAAAAAAGTGTCTTTAATCTAATATGTTTCACTTTAACAAACACCTTCAGAGATTTTTTTTCGTCTTTAAAAATTTCTTAAGAAGTTTGTTAAAGTAAAACATGTTAGCTTAAAGACACTTTTTTTCCTAATGGTTCTTTACTTATTCTGTTCATCTTGTCGGATTTTGATCCTTATATTCAACTCATATATTTTTTCAAAAATGACGTATTTCATACTATTTTTAGTATTTATTGCCAAGTGGATAATTCTAAATGAAAATTGAATGTTTCTTTTGTTATTATTACTTTGCAAAATTTTACAAGGCAGACAAGAAGCCTTTGCTTTGGCCAGCCAATAAGAAGAGACTAGCATGGGGAATAGAGCACAAAAACTGGACACCAGAACAGTTCATTTCAAGCACATGTTATTGTGCAGTATTAACAAAAGAAACAATTTTATTTTCATTTAGAGATATCCACTTGGCAATAAATACTAAAAATAGTATGAAATACATTATTTTTTAAAAACTGGGGTGGCCTTTATGGCCGGTAGCATATATATATATATATATATATATATATATATATATATATATATATATATATATATAAAATAAAAGGTGTGAGAAGCCGTGAACGTTTTCTTTAAAATATATTTATTGTTTGTTATTCATACAAGTTATGGAGTATTAATTTGTCAGGATTTGCTCTACACGTGTTTCGAGTCTAAAATTGACTCTCATCAGGCGAACAAATTCGTTGTTTTACGTTTGGGTTTCTCTGAGTACATATATATATATATTGATTGATTGATTGATTGATTGATTGATTGATACTTCGTTTTGGGTCCTAATAGGGTTAGACCAGTACACATTTGTATTAAAAAGTGTTCTATACAATTATATTGCAGAACTTTTGAATATTTTTCATTTATAAACGAGTTATTTCGCTACCTTGGTTTCCACCATTAGTGGATTCTTCAGGCTTTTTTTAATAACTATTAAAAATTATTTTAAAAATGTTGTTAAAAATCGCCTGAAGAAACTACTCATGGTGGAAACCAAGGTAGCGATATAACTCGTTTATAAATGAAAAAAAAATATATATATATGTATATATAGTAGACGTCATCATGTAGACGTTAGCATCCTTTCAATCACCACATTATCAAAGGTGCTCGTTGGCGTTAATATTAATGATATACAGGGCACGAGATTTACTTACGGAAGGGAAAGTTGGAACACGTTTCAAAGTATAATTTTAATCAAAACAAAAATAATTATCGCCCGGTTCACACTCCACCCATGTCTATTGAACAGGTGAAGAGGCTCATCCCTTGTTTCCTGTTTAGGATGTGGTTTCCGGCTTTCTCTTTTCAAATCTTTTCACTCTTACATAGCCCCCTGCACATCAGTGGCATTACCGTCTTGCTCGGGGTGATATGATTAAAAAAAAAAAATAATAATAATAATTAAAATGTAAACACACAGTTCCAAAAATAGTAATAAAATAGAACAAGAATAACTCACAATCCCTGCAGTAATCGAGCAAGTGAAATGGTCCTTTTTCCTTTTATTACTCTTTTGGAAACTATCACAACTCAACACTATATATATATATATATATATATATATATATATATATAGATGTAGTGTATGGGTAGGTATATGAAGACTATCACAGTGCATTTAGTATAATAAAGGACGGTAAAGAAGGTGTTGGGCATTACCTATTTATTATTCATAAATATTTCGAGATCAGAATCTCATCTTCAAAATAATAGGAGAGCTTGATTTCACGTTCATGCCGACTTTCATGAGGACACCGTTATTATGTCTTCACTCATCAGGGCTGGATTGCCAAAATACCATTTATCAGTAAAACTACTGAAAAACAACAATCTTGGCGCCAAAAACTATCACATTTCAACACTATATATAATTACTTACTGAATGAAAATATTATTACAGAAATGTTCATCGATGATGCTAAAAAAACGAAACATTTATTAATAATAATATTGACAAATGAGTACAATTAGAAATCATTGTTGCGATGTGCGTGTGAGCTTCTCTTGAAAAAACTCATTTAACCCATTTTAAGCCAGTGTCCTCAGGTTTTAGTTTTTAAACATAGGCACCATAGTGGGGGCGCTAGAGGATGTCGTCAGTGATGTCTTTGCGTGGATCACTAGGGGGTTTCGGGTCTCTCAACGTCATACCCCCTCACGGCGCCGAGCCGACCAGAGATGGTCAGTTTCTTGTCCACCCTCAATAAGCGCTTTCAGACACTGGAAAAAATTTATAATGTTTGGGCCCCGTACGAAGTCTTACAAATGCTTTCGATTGGCGACAGACAGAGCCAATTTACATCAAGTGGCAAACAGAACATGAACTCGTCCTAAAATATATTAAACAATTTACTTGTCTTATGGCTATTATTAAAAAAAAAACAAACCTCGACTAAGAATTAAACACGATTCGTTTAAAATAAATAAATATCTACAAATATATATAATTTTAAGTCGTTTCTAAAAAAAAAAATATATGAGGATAAAAACTCGTCTAAGAATTTATCAAAAGAAAAGAAAATCCTTTTATAAATATAAGTATCTACAAATATGTATAAATTTAAAATCGTCCCCCACAAAAAAAAACAAAATTAGGAAAATATATATATATATATATATATATATATATATATATATATATATATATATATATATATATATATAGTTTTAAAAGGATTTTAAAGTACCTTTATATATATATATATATATATATATATATATATATAAAGGTACTTTAAAATCCTTTTAAAACACACATAAATATATAATAAATTATGTACAAGTAAAACCTTAATTACAATTACATACATTAGAACATTAAATTCATTTACAAATCACAAGAACTTTTCTTCCAACTGGGCAATATTTGGAAGGTAATTTTATTGATGAATCAATATGTCCTCACTACCTATATATAATAATGGTTTTATATAATGATTTATACCCATTATTTTTTACAGTTTTTTATGCTGTCCTCAAATGAGGACACTGGGTTAAAATGGGTTAACCTTTTGTTTAATGTTTTACGTATTTGTCTTTTATGCAAGTTTTTTTAAATATATTTTTGTGTATTATTATATTGCATAGTATTCGCTAATTAGAATTAGAAGCCATGTGAAAAAATGCGTAACGTCAGAGTGTAGTATCTGTGGTCTAAAAATATACGGATACACACGACATTTTATATATGTGGCTGAAGATGTTATCTGTAGAACAAAAGTTCTAATGCCAGTTGCTAATAAGTGTCTGTATGCGTGTAACTATATGCTTGTGTGAGTGAGAGTGAGAGAAAAATGCAGATGTTAAAACAGTATATACAGATTTTGCCAGTTTGGGATGTGTGCGGGGATGTGTTGGAAAAAAGAAGGCATATGTCTTAAATGTCAAATATTATCAAGACTTTTTTTTTCCTTTTGTAGTTTTGTTTATGCTTTTTATGCATCCACTAGCAGTATAGCCCGGCGTTGCTCGGGTTTAATGAAAGCTTTAAAACTAATTTATGGTCCTAGAGCTCAGACTCTTTGGACGTTGGCACAAAAGACTAAAAAGCAATAGTTGTTTCCAGTTAAAGCAAAACCGTAGACTAAAAGAAAAATGAATGAATGTAAATCAAATTTTGATTTCCTAGTATCGATATCAAATAAGTTTTTTTCGTCGTAAACTGAATTTTGAAAGCTAAATAAGTCCTCTGAGTAAATGGTATCATGGCTGAGACTAAGAACTACAATTATACTTACTTAGAGCCAAACCCGAAGCAAAAACTAAAATAAAAGGGCTGAAAAAATACAGACATGCAGGCAGATAAACAAACACACACACAAACATGTTGCCTTTTATATATATATATATATATATTATCGATATTCTGCACTATTGTAAGAACTGCAACCTTGAATCTTCTGAATATCGTTTCTTATGTCTTTGTCTATGAGTGTATCAAATTTGATTAAAATCGGACCACTCCTTCTTAGATTATTTCTTTTTTTATTGATTTTACAAGTGCGAAGTATCTCACAAGATGTTTTACTTTGCTCTACTGTGTGTTTCTCAGGCCAATAAAAAAATGTCTGGTCCCTTGAAGAAAATGTTTAGTTTCTTTAACAAGTTTAGTAAACATAGACGAAATTACGAATTTTATCGAAACGATTTTCATATTACACTTGCTGGTGCCATCAAAATGATGACGAAATTGCTATTTTGTTAATTCCTTCTCTTCTTTCGTGCGGTTTTTTTTTTCAACCGGATATTTTGCATTATGGGTGTTCCCCATCAAGTTGTACGACCTCAGGCAGAGACCACTTTTCGAAGAATATTTGCTTACGTAGACGTAAATACGGTGGCATATATCCCAACAATCCAATGATAACCCGGACAGTAGTAGGCTGAATGCCCCAGATTATGACAATGAGGAGATTGGTGTATTTATTGAACTTATTCTTTTTTTTTTTAACCTTGATATTTTGGTTTTGTTTTCGTATGTTTTGTTTTACGGCTTACCAACCTGAATGGGTTATTTAATGCCAACAAGGTTTTACAACAAATTCGTATAAATAGAATATGTCTTCTTTGTAAGAAATCAGTTTGTAGATCAGATTTTATTGACGTATTTGAAGAGATTGTTCAATTAAGTTAATATTAAAGCTTCAATATATTTTTTATTTTTAAAAATTCAATTTAAATGTCAGGTATCAAAAATGAGTGAAGCTACTTAACCTTGAGGTTTGTTCAGTACGTTTTACGGCATATCCATACCTCAATGAGTTATTTAATGCCAACAAGATTTTTACAACAGACTCATATGAATAGAATGTGTATTCTTTGTAAGAAATCAGTTTGTAGATCAGGTTTTATTGGCATATTTATGTAAGAGAATTTTGTGAGATTGAAATATATTGCTGGTAGTTTTATTATAAAAATCTATTTTTATACTTTCATAGTGTTTTGATCCCAGTTTGGGGTTTAACTATTTACCCATAGCTGGGACCCTAATTGACATAAACATTACGAAAGAAAAAAACATGAAACTGGGAACAGTTTGAAACTGGATATTCTTAAAGCGAAGTCTAATCCTTTTGATAAAAACTTTTTAGCAATCAAGTAAATAGTGTTTACCTCTGCCAAGCACACAGTTAAGAGTCTCAGTTTGGTTTGGATTGTTTTGTTTTACGGCATATCAACATCTCAATGGGGTATTTTATACCGACAAGATTTTTACAATAGATTCATATGAATAGAATATGTATTCTTTGTAAGAAATCAGTTTGTAGATTTTATTGACACATTTTTATGTAAAAAGATTTTGTCGTGTGTCAGATGTATTACTGGTTTATATATTTTTTTCTTCAAAAATATATTGCTGTTCATTTTTTTTTAATTCATAAATGTATTACTGGTAATATTTTCTTCTCCAAAAAAGGTATTGCTAGAATTTTCACTATAAAAATCTATGTTTATACTTTCATAGTGTTTTGACCCCAGTTTGGGGGTTAACTATTTACCCATAGCTGGGACCCTAACAGATGCTACCATCCCGGATCAGGATGGACCTGGAAATGACAGTAATTAACAGGTGGATCTATGTTCATCAAAACTTCCCAATTAGAGGCCTTGCTCCCGGATGCAGTTTATCGTCATACCCAGGACGCCTCATTGGGCAGGGGATTACTTCTCTCATATATTGAATCTCAGTCGACAGGGTTTTGATATTTTGGGATTCCAGAATGATATGAAAAGAAGCAAAGTTATGTGGAGATTAAAAAAAAATCCTGGCAGTCCTAAAAAAATTATACAAAAAACGATAGAGTTGAAATGACGTAAAAACTACATTACATTGAAATTCTTTATGGAAAGACAGACTAAAAAAGAAAAGAATTCACGAATAACAGTTTCTCCATAGCAGAAAATACCCGTGCATTTCATTTTTCTTTTCGTGGAAATTCAGTTCTGTATAAAATATGAGTAAAAATATGAAGAGATCGAAAGGAATAATGACGTGAATGGAAAGATACAAAGGGTTTGAATTGACAATGTGGTGATACCAGGGACCGGATGTTTGCCCTCAGAGGTCCAGAAAGCAAATGACCAAAACTGGTCTTTGCGCATCTGGCTCCACGCAGATGTTCCGGCAGAAAACCAAAAATAAATAAATATCAAATTCCTTTTCGCGAGCCGACGTGAATTTTGTTTATCGTCCAATAGGAAGCCGAGAATTAAATCCGGGTGTGAATTCCCAAATGACTTGTTTGGATCCCCAAAGACGAAATAAAAAGCCGACACAGGAAGCATCGCCAGTTGAGAAAATACGAGCATAATTAGCACGTCCCTTGACCACGTCAATTGATAACCTCATGCTCGCCTCTCCTTTCTCTCTCATCTTCTTCACTGTTCCCTGAGCCACTTACCCGAGGGATAGAGCGGAGACATCAAAGACATTCCTAACAGACAAACGCTCACACATACATACACACAAACTCTTTTCGGCATTTACTGCTATGAACATTTTAACGACCTTTGTACCAACCAAAAGACGTTACTTTTATTTGTAAAAAAAAAAAAAAAAAAAATAGTCATCCGCAGACAGATCTGTTTCGCTGTATTACAGTTCAGTTAGACTCCGATTGCTTTTTAACCCAGGATTGAAACCCCACCGAATTGGCGTCAGTTTACCTCTGGGCTACGGGCGTTCGGTAGAAGAAGGCAGACTTTTTAGCGTGTATATTATCATTATACGCGCCCAATAGCCAGAGTGCTCTAATTCATTTACTGAATGAGCGATGCGTACATGCCAGAGTAGCTACTGTTTTTCAAAATCTACCATTCTTCCAGGGTGCTCAATCAGGGTGTGAGAGCGTGTTGTTTCTATACACAATTTGATTTTCTTGTTTTATACCCCCCACCTTATAGTGGGCTATATACTAACAAGGCCAAATTTAGTTAATCTGTTTCAACACACAAATACTCTTCACTAGAATGGATAACCCACTATAACATATCAGAACTTTCACGGTCCACATAGTTCATTCATTAAACTGTTTTGATACAGTGTAAATCTTTTTGACGAAGTAGGGAAACGTTCGTTTAAAATATTTTAGCGTTGGTATATATCTTTGTTAATCTTCTGATATTTATTTCAAAATATTTTCCTTTCTGTGCAAAGAAAAGTGCTTGTTCTGTGGCCCGAATTCGCCCTTAAAATAATCAAATAAACGGAAATAGAAACAATTTCGTGAAATAAATGGTTAAGCACCTCACAAGTAGTTAAAAGGCCGAGAATAGCATAGTACATGGATGAGAAATCTACGGCTCTCGGGCCACGTGTGGACCGCCACAGAGTTTTCAGTGGTCCACGGAAGGATGCAGGAAAAATCTCTACATCTAACATTTTCCCCAACTCATCACGTTAAATGTGTGTGCGGAAAAACTTCCATGTTTGAAGAGTTTTGCTGGGAATGTGTTTTCTATTTTGGGATCCACATACATTTGTGAACAAAGTTTTTCTTGCATGAACAAAAGTAAAAATAGATATTCACTGACTGACATAAATTTACAGGCAGAGATGAAGATTTCTACAAGCAACCTCACTTCTGATTCCAAAAGACGTTTTAAAAAGTGCGGGAGGTTAGTTTTCTCTCATTGAATATCTTGCGCTAAATGATGTGTATTTTCACGGGAACAATTTTAATAGAACACTAGCAGTATAGTCCGGCGTTGCTCGGGTGTAATGAAAGCTTTAAAACTAATCCATGGTTCTGGAGCTCAGGCTCAGCTTAAAGAATATTTATGTGAAGTTTGGTGAGAATTGGATAAAAATTGTGGATTTGCATAAAGGACATACAGACAGATAAACAGACACACACACACAAAAATCTTGCCTTTTATATATATATGTATATATATATATTATCGATTTTCTGCACTATTGTAAGAACTGCAACCTTGAAACTTCAGAATATCGTTTCTTATGTCTTTGACTATGTCTTTGACTATGATTAAAATCGGACCACTCCTTTTATAACCCGATTTTTTCGATTATCGATTTTCAATATTTCTCGGGGGTACCTCGACACAAAACCTAGCTAAGAACACTCGCAGACGCTTATAGTACAACTGTGTAAATATTCAAGAAAATCGGTTCAGCTGTTTCGGAGTCTATAGGTAATGGACACACACACACACAGACACATACACACACACGCACACAAAGTTCCATTTTTAAATAAGTTTAGCTTAAATATCACGTATATAATTCACATTTACACTTCGCATTAAATATAATATTTACGCAAATTTATGAATATGATTAGTTTTGGAAAGTATGCCCCCCCCCCGGTTAACGTAACCTAATCAAAGTGGCCCCCAGGCCAAATTAATTGCCCACCTTTGACATAGTATTACTGTTGTTGGCTTTGAGAACAAGGTTGTCCTTCCCAACATAAAAGAAAGAAGTCCACTTGACAGCTATCGAAGTTCAAATACACATAAAGGCATAAAGGATTATTGATTTTATAAGCACCGCTTAGATATTTGCACAAAAATCGAAAGTATGGGGCACCCAGTGAGGATCGAACTCACTACTCAATTATAACCGGTTCTAACGAGACAAGCTTGCTAACCATTATACCACGCCGAGGTGCCCCCGGCGTAAAGGACAGACGATCACACAAGGACCTGGTACAAAAGACCAACTCCAGACGAAGGAAACCACAGGCCTATTCTGATAAAACAAATAACTGCCCCCTCTGCTAAATCACGCCACATATTAATGTAAGGCAGGACAATGTCTATATTAGCGTTTCTAATAATAATACATATTGTTATCCTTATAATTTGTGTCTAAGCGATTTCTTAACCTATAGACTACAACACTGTGAATTAAAACTACACTAGGTGATCAACCCTTCTAGTTTTTTAAGTCTACTCTAATCTAAGCTTAGGAAATAGCTATGGGCGTCGACGAATTAGTTCACAACGTGACACATAGTTTGTTGAGTTTTCATTGTTCGATATAATTTATTAATATTTACCATTATGTATGTTAATAAGGAAAGAGATTGCGTTAGAATTATCTCTTGTGTAAAATAACTGCGTTTTTCATCCTTAGACTACGGAGTTACTGATGTAGCCATTGATAAAAGCTACTAATCTAACTCGACACTAATCGTCTTATTAATCTTTCCCTAGTTTAGTTTAGGCCTCCTAGATTTTGGGCCTCATGCCAGACTGAAGCAAGTTTGTATAGACTGAAATAAATTATTTTCATCTTTACTATAGAAGGATGCTTTTTGTTATTTTACAAAATTTTGGGAAAATATTGGTCCGAGGCGGCTTGAAACACTTACCGCCATAAGGTTGCCTCTCTGTGCCTTTTCTATAAATATTTTCGTGGTAACTGTTCGGATAAGATCCTCGATATGGTAACTAGACTTTATGAATTTAAGTGCAATACTAGACTGGCGTCAAGATCTCATCAATTTACAGTTAAGCTCCCCGTTTCCTATTTGAATAACTTTATAATAATAACTTTATAATAATCTAAACCTAATGCTTAGTTAAACTAATATTTTAAAATTCGTAATCTCTAACATCTATCTAATCTATCTGTCTAATCTATCTGTCTAAATCTATCTAATCTACTCTAAATCTATCTATCTATCTATCTATCTATCTATCTATCTATCTATCTATCTATCTATCTATCTAAATTTATTTATAAATGGAACATTGTGTGTGTGTGTGTGTGTGTGTGTGTGTGTGTGTGTGTGTGTGTGTGTGTGTGTGTGTCCATTACCTATAGACTCCGAAACGGCTGAACCGATTTTCTTGAAAATTTACACAGTTGTACTATAAGCGTCTGCAAGTGTTCTTAGCTAGGTTTTGTGTCGAGGTACCCCCGATAAATATCGAAAATCGATAATCGAAAAAATCAGGTTATAGAATGAATGGTCCGATTTTAATCAAATTTGATACACTCATAGACAAAGACATAAGAAACGATATTCACAAGTTTCAAGGTTGCAGTTCTTACAATAGTGCAGAACATCGATTATATATATATATATATATAGAGAGAGAGAGAGAGAGAGGCAAGATGTATGTGTATGTGTCTGTTTATCTGCCTGTATGTCTGTATTTTTTCAGACCTTTTATTTTAGTTTTTGCTTCTGGTTTGGCTCTAAGTAGGTATAATTGTAGTTCTTAGTCTCAGCCATGATACCATTTACTCAGAGGACTTATTTAGCCTTCAAAATTCAGTTTACGAAGAAAAACACTTATTAGATATCGATACATGGAAATCAAAATTTGACTTTCATCCATTCATTTTTCTTTCAGTCTACGGTTTCGCTTTAACTGGAAACAACTATTGCTTTTTAGTCTTTCGTGCCAACGTCCAAAGAGTATGAGCTCCAGGACCATGGATTAGTTTTAAAGCTTTCATTACACCCGGGCTATACTGCTAGTTAATACATACAAAAATGTTTTGTACTGCAAATTCTATGCTAACAGTTTCCTTTTTTTTTTGCACGTCTTGCTTGTGGAACTCTCTTCCGACGCCATGCTTTCCAGCCGACTTGAATCCGAAAAACATTTGATTACTCTTCCCTCTTCCTGCTCATTATTAATGTTTCTGTTCCTTATTCCCCGACACCCTGTAATTCCTTATATTTTAGTGGCTTCATTGCCTTGCATGTGGTGATACCGATTTTTAAAAACTGTTTTTCAGGATGGACTTTACATAGGAGACATTTGTTTTGCAGTCTACATGACATTAATTTGTGTCTCAGGTTGTTTTATTTGACGTATTTCTTTATTTTATTTCTTTATTTTTTATTTTTTATTTTTTTTTTTTATAGAGACTCAGATTTTTTTAATTCATGACAGACTAGTGGAAGTACCGCTATTTGAAATCTGATTTTTCTGCCGTTTACATAATGCACAAAACCACAAGGTCGAGTCATCATTTGTTTGATGTGCGCGTTTCTTTGATCTTGACTTGTTTTTAATGTCTGTTTTTTTAAGAGACTGGCTTATTGTTTTGTTTTTTTCCTTTCCGTATTGATTGGTTACTGTTGAACCAAAGCTATATATATATATATATATATATATATATAAGTGAAGTGGAGAAATTTGTTTTATAATAACCTTTTATCATTAACGATGCTGAAGCACCAAGAAAAAACATACATATGTGATATAAACACAACTAACTAAAACTTGTAGGTACCGTCAAAAAATCACTGAAAAAACAGCATAGTATGAAGAAAAAAGGCCCCAAACATAATAAAAACAAAGTTTTATCGGCAAAATGTTTATGTTATCATTAAGAGGATAGATTAAAGTATTTTTTATTATCTTTTTATATTTTTTAATTCTTTTCTTTTTTTTTAATCGTATCACTGATGTGCAGGGGGCTACGTAATAGAGAAAAGATTGGAAAAGAGAAAGCCGGAAACCACATCCTAAACAGGGAACAATGGATGAGCCTCTTAACCTGTTCAATAGACGTGGGTGAAGTGGGAACCGGGCGATAGATAGATCTATCTACTCTAATTGAAAAAAAAAAAAAACATGGTAGTGAAAGTCCAGTCAAGAGATTTCTGCTAAAATCAAAAGAAAAGAATTAAAGAAAACCAGTTAAACATGAAAAGCTTAGAATTTAAAATTTAATGTTAGTGAGTGATGGATCTTGCTGTTTTATTAATAAATCACTATTATTTTTAGACATTTTTGCCTGTGAATGGTTTTGTAGTATTTGTGTTGACAACGAGTATGTTCCGGTAGGTCTCAGTGTGTGTTGAGATCAGATCGAATTGAGCTTCGTTCAGAGAGATGTAGTGCGTGTCTTCCAGTCAGTTTCGTAGCGGTATGGTCTATATAATTATTTACGGAATTAAAATCAAGAACGCAGTTCTTCAAAGGCTATGTGACACCATTTACATCCTGTTACACGTAAAATAACATTCATTTTCGATAATATCTAAAAGTATAGCCGAAAGAGCTCGGATGAACGAAATATTTGGATAATTTTTTATATAATTTATGTCCTCAAAAGAAAGAAATCAAAAGATGACGTGAAAAATTACATAAAAATCTTAACCATCACACCTTGTCTCTCATTTTTAATAGAACCTGCATAAAGAAAGATTGCTGCCAACATATATATTCCATTTGTAAACGAGTTATTACGCGACCTAGGTTTCTACCATGAGTGGTGTCTTCAGGCGATTTTCAATAATTGTTATTGAACAGAGCTGTTGAAAATCGCCTGAAGACAACGCTCATGGTAGAAAAAGTTCTAAAATATAATTGTATTGAACACTTTTTATTACAAATGTGCACTAGTCTAAACTTATTATGACCAGAAACTAAATAATTTAACAATATGTGTGTGTGTGTGTGTGTGTGTGTGTGTGTGTGTGTGTGTGTGTGTGTGTGTGTGTGTGTTAGGATCACCATAAAAAAAGGTCAAAAGTTATCTTCCCTGTACCATTCAAGGGAGTCCGTTCCCAAGCTAATAGGTGCATGCTGGGAGACAAGAAGGCACTTCCGGTAGAAGCCCGCAGCGGTATTTACCCACCTTCCCACTTAAGGCGAGATGTGACACAAGGTCTTTTTAATGTGGGTCTTTCGCGGCCATATAGCCAGGCCAAAAATATCTATCTTTCCCCAATCGTGATTCCGGTAGAAGCCAGCAAACATGGCGTGCAGAACTTTTCCAGGCTTTCTATAACACATCGTTATTCAACATTTACAACTGTTCGCTGTACTCATGTTTCTACAATAATAAATTCCCTAGTTATTTCCAATAACTGTACCATTTTTCCATAACCGTTTTATTTTGTCATGTTAAAAACATAACAGTATGTATGTATGTATGTATGTACGTGTTCGTGTTTTCAGAGTTAAGAGTAAAATAAAAATATTAATTGGATAAAAAGAAACAGATGAGATTTCAGTGACATCAGACTAATGTCTTGATTTATTCGCCATTTTTTTTTCTTCCTTTTTTTTTACTGTCTTTCATCCGCTCAATCTTTTTAATTATCTTTTTAAATCCAAACTATTGGACTTTATTTTATTTTATTTTGTTTTGAGCTTTTTGTCACAAGTTTTCTTTTTTTTACTTGCTGTAACTGACATTTCAGGGTTTAAAGCATTATCCGCTGGGCTATTTGCAAAACTGAAATAATAGCTATTGTTTGCTGGAAAAAAAAAGGTATGATAAACTCAGGTTCACTGAATGTCCTCATTAAAAAGATCTTTAACCTCTATTAAATATCAGTTAACCCTCCACCTAACCCTAAGATCATACGCGATAAGTTCTTATTAAATTATAACCTTTAGACGATTGCATAAGTATAATAGTCTCGTCCGATAAACACGTTCATTTCTACATAAAGGGAATCAATCCGATGGTGAGTATCTAAGGTTCAAATCTTTGCTAGTCCATGGAAAATAGACGTTTTTATAACTATTTTTATCGTCTTCTCTGTTGTTTTTACCGTTTGATGTGTGTCACATCGTATACTTCATTGTTGTCTCTGGAAATCGAGTGACAGAAAACATCCACAGCTCTCTTCCACATTCCTGCGTCTTTATTCATAAATCTAGTATTACCGTTGGCAGGATAGCCTAGACCTTTCCTAGAATCTCGAATTATCACCTATAATCTTTTGGGTAACGTTCCTAATGTACCAGTTTTTATTTTCACAACACTGATTTTTATGATCTACAATTCTTTTACGTGTCTATTCATCGTATTTAACGTTTTACTTATGGTGATCTTTCTGAAACTTAGTTGAATTTTTTAATGCATATTTCATCTAAACTTATTTATAAATGGAGCTTTGTATGTGTGTGCGCGCGCGCGCGTGTGTGCGCGCGTGTGTGCGCGTGTGTGTGTGTGTGTGTGTGTGTGTGTGTGTGTGTGTCCTTTACCTATAGACTCCGAAACGGCTGAACCGATTTTCTTCAAAATTTACACAGTTCTACTATAAGCGTTTGCGAGTGTTCTTAGCTAGGTTTTGTGTCGAGGTCAGTCAGTTAGGTGCCATGCGCGATACACGCTTTGGGCGATCATGTCTCGAAAGAGACATGACTGACTGGGCAGAAGATTATCCCGCAGTAGGTTGCCATTGCTTTCTGCGGTAGACTGGTTGCCGACCAAGGCTATAGAACCCAATCTGTCCTGCTATTTAACCCATAACTGGAGGGAAGAGACGGATTAATACCTTCCCCAAGGGTATTTGCGCGTAAGTGAATGAAAGGAATTCAACTGGAATTCGAACTCGGTTACCCGATTTCTCGTTCCGAGCCGATATCCACTACGCCACAAGGTACCTCCGATAAATATAGAAAACCGATAATCGAAAAATCGGGTTATAGAAGGAGTAGTCCGATTTTAATCAAATTTGGTACACTCATAGACAAAGACATAAGAAATGATATTCAGAAGTTTCAAGGTTGCAGTTCTTACAATAGTGCAGAAAATCGATAATATACATATATATATGGCAAGATGTTTGTGTGTGTGTGTGTGTATCTATTTATCTGCCTGTATGTCTGTATATTTTTCAGCACTTAGTTTTTGCTTCGGGTTTGGCTCTATGTAGGTATAATTGTAGTTCTTAGTCTCAGCCATAATACCATTTACTCAGTGAACTTATTTAGCCTTCAAAATTCAGTTTACGACGAAAGAAACTTATTTGATATCGATAGCAGGAAATCAAAATTTGACTAAACATCCATTCATTTTTCTTTCAGTCTACAGTTTAGCTTTAACTGGAAACTTTATTTTTTTTTATCTTCTAAAGTCTGGATCGAAAATAATTTTTAGCTTCCGACGAATTTTTCAGTCACACGCCGTGCCCTTAATGTATGTATGCAGAGTAATAGAATTGCATTATATTCTAAACACGATGAGCACATTGTGGTCGTGTTCATAGTTGATATTATTGAGTGTTTATTTTTATTAATAAGGCTTTCAATATGTTTAGCCTTTTCACACGCCGTGCCCTCGAGAGTTAGTCTGACATGAACTGTATTTTAGAGACAAGGACTCAACATGCGAAATTTAAATTTAGTAATACAAATACATTCTTCCTAATCTGGTTTCTGTTACACGGTATTTTTTATTATTCGTACAAGTTACAGATATGATTGATTTTATTCTATATTAAAGAATTTTTCTACTAGCTCTGTCACATATTAGTGGCCATGTTTATAAAATAATAGCAGTATAGCTCGGCGTTGCTCGGGTTTAATGAAAGCTTTAAAATTAATTCATGATCCTGGAGCTCAGACTCTTTGGACGTTGGCACGAAAGACTAAAAAGCAATAGTTGTTTCTAGTTAAAGCGAAACCGTAGACTGAAAGAAAAATGAATGGATGTAAGTTAAATTTTGATTTCCTGGTATCGATATCAAATAAGTTTTTTTCGTCGTAAACTGAATTTTGAAGGCTAAATAAGTCCTCTGAGTAAATGGTATCATGGCTGAGACTAAGAACTACAATTATACCTACTTATAGCCAAACCCGAAGCAAAAACTAAAATAAAAGGGCTGAAAAAATACAGACATACAGGCAGATAAACAGACACACACACAAACATCTTGCCTTTTATATAATATATATATATATATTATCGATTTTTTGCAGTATTGTAAGAACTGCAATCTTGAAACTTCTGAATATCGTTTATTATGTCTTTGTCTATGAGTGTATCAAATTTGATTAAAATCGGACCACTCCTATAACCCGATTTTTTCGATTATCGATATTTATCGGGCGTACCTCGACACAAAACCTAGCTAAGAACACTCGCAGACGCTTATAGAACAACTGTGTAAATTTTCAAGAAAATCGGTTCAGACGTTTCGGAGTGTATAGGTAACGGACACACACAGACACACACACAGACAAAGTTTCATTTATAAATAAGTTTAGATTGTTTTTGAAAGTTGCTCGATTTAATGTCAATGATTATTTATCCAAATATTTTTCTCTCTTTTCTGTTTTCTATTTCTCATCATCAATCTCTCATTGTTTTTGTTTCTTTTTTTGTTATTTTTATCTGTGTGCACACGCATGCGCACTATGGCAGATTGATTTTTGTGTGGTTCTACAGAAAGCTGCAGAGTGGGTACCATAGACTGAACATTTGCAGAACAACGGGGTTTTAAAAAAAATGAAAGCAAAAAGGAAACTTGAACTTAATATCAGGAAGAAGCAGTTGAAATTTCTGGTGTGCATAATGAGGAAAGAGTGTTTGGAAAATCTGATACTCATGGGATAGATAGAGGAGAAAGAGGAAAGCAGCGTGTAACACACTTTTGGGCTTGACTAAATGGATAGCAGATGGGTTTAAATAACAAATAGATTAAGTCCTACAAGCGACAGGAAGATGTGGAGGACCAATATCATTTACTTTCTGAGTCGACACGGCACATAAAAGAAAGAAAGGACATTGCAATCGATTTGAAAACTGGTGTTTGATGTACTGCCACCAAAGATTAGATTTTTTTTTTTAATCATATCACCCCGAGCAAGGCGGTAACGCCACTGATGTGCAGGGGGCTACGTAAGAGTGAAAAGATTAGATAGAGAAAGCCGGAAACCACATCGTAAACAGGGAATAAGGAATGAGCCTCTTCACCTGTTCAATAGACATGGGTGTAGTGTGAAATAGCTTTAACCAATTTCTGAGCATTTAGTTTTAAAGATCGTCTGAAAAAATATCCACAAAGTTTTTTTTGTTTTTTTTTTTTGCTAAAACGGTCTTCAAAATTTTACTATTAGATTGTCCCAAAAGTTCGTAAACAATTACGAAATGGGTCTATCTGCTCCAGCACAATCGAAACAAGCGATG
This sequence comes from Ascarosepion bandense, assembly GCA_037127315.1. Taxonomy (NCBI): domain Eukaryota; kingdom Metazoa; phylum Mollusca; class Cephalopoda; order Sepiida; family Sepiidae; genus Ascarosepion; species Ascarosepion bandense. The sequence continues at coordinate 387,930 of JBBBDQ010001117.1, read as the reverse complement.
GGTTCAGAAAGGGCAAGAGACAGCGTCGGTTCCAAAACAAGATCGATTATGCAAGAAAGTCATGTTGTGCGTTTGGTGGAACTTTGAAGGAATCGTGCATTTTGAGTTGGTTCCGAATGGTAGTGCAATCAGTGCCAAACTTTACTGTCAGCAACTTGAGCGGGTTTACAAAAAGTTGAAGCAAAAGTACCCGGCTCTGATCGACCGAAATCGACCGCTTTGATGCAGCAGGACAATGCCAAGCCACACACCGCCAGGAAGACCAAAGACAAGTTTGACGAGCTGGATGGCGTTGAGGTTCTGCCACATCCAGCCTACAGTCCTGTCTGTGCTCCACCAGATTACGGTCTTTTCCGCTCAATGCAACACTTTCTGAAGCGCTGCCGAATCGACTCGTTTGAAGTTGAGGAAGCATGTCAAGAATTCTTTGATTCGAAGCCGGCTGAATGGTACTTTGACCAGATCCGAAAGCTTGCAGATCGATGGCAGAAAGTTTTGGAAAATCATGGTCTTTATTTTGAACAACAATTTTTTTGTTTTTGCTAGTAAAATTTCAATGTTTTGCAAGTGTTTACGAACTTTTGGGACAACCTAATATTTTAAGAATAAATCCAAATAAAGTTGATATTTTTTGTGTTAGACACATTGAATAGAAAATATATTCAAACCAGAATTCTAAATATGCAATTTTCTTACTGTATTCGATAAGTAAAACTGTGTCAAAAATAATAACAGATTTTAAAAAGGCTACTCAATGAATAACATTCATTATAGCATTTGTTAGATCATAATTAATCAAAACAAAAAAACACATAAAAGTGTATATAGCCCTATAATACTGCTGGGCACAGATTATAAGACAAAATATTTTAAATGTTCATTGTTTATTGAAACTACTGCACTGTCTAACACATTACATAATAATAGAGCGAAAGCGTTTATTATAATCCCCCTTTGAAGTAAACGGAGGTCATATTTGATGGCACAATTATTTAGCAATAATACGCTTGTGTCAGGCATCTTAGCCATATAAAATTTGTAAAGCTTCAATAAATTATAAATTTTATGACATTGTGCGATAAGGCTTTCACTCTTCACTGGAATGAAATTGCAACGCTACAATTTTGAACTTAAACTTAATCTTGAAATTCATTTTCTCAAAAAACGGCAGCGTTATTTATTACGTCAGACATCAACTTTCAAATTGAGTGCAATACCAAGTTTCCTTCATTTTTCTTTAAATTTTTAATTATATTTTATATTATTGTATATAGTAGTAAATCTTTATGTCATGGGTTCATTCCCCGTTTTAGGTGCCCCTTGTAAATATGTGGTATTGTGGTGTGTGAAGGATTTACAATTTTCTCATCCACCACAAGAACATGTCCATCATCATTCAATGCTTCATACACCAAAATGCCTCAAACATACAAGGGACCTAAAAAAAAAAAAAAAAAAAAAAAGAGTATAAAAATTTTATTGTGAATAATAGATACAAAACTATATTTAAAATATAACATGAAATTGTATGTGGGGGAGGGGCATGACATAAATTCCCAAAACAAAAAATGTTTTAAACAAAAGATAGAAACAGAAATCATATGATGTTAGGTGGACCCAACCAACCCACAAAGCAAAGAGGCCGCTGTATTCTGCCCATAGGACAAAATCAAGAGTCACTCTTACTACAGGGAGTGGAGAGGAGAAAATAAAATTGATGGGGAGAATATAATCCTGACCCAGACGAGATAAAACGGGACAAAAAGTAAAAACTGTGGAAATTGGGAATCTCGACCTGGATCATAACAAAAGGCAATGCCGGGGACAGGCTAGGACTCACATTCATTCCCATTAACTAGGTACACAAAAAGGAACTACCTTAACCAGGGGAGGGTTCCAAAGAAATACACCCCGATGTGACTAGTAGATCTAAAAGAGAAAATCAAGGTTAACCCCGTTCACGCGAACCAGACTCGCCACATTTACCCACCTTTCGCTAAAGCCTATTGGGGTCAACCGTTTCCAATCAGATCTAATCTGATGGTCAAAATATCGGATCAGATCCTGATGTGAAAGTCGGCCATCTCGCAAGACCTCCAGTCGCGTCGTCCATATCACCATTCAAGCCGTGGCCAGCAGCGACAGAAACAGATTCGCTTCACTCCCGGAAACGGGGGCGACGCATTGTCACAGGTAAGAACTTCCTGTTAACTCTTATTCATATAGGAGGGAGAGTCCATTATCTGAGGAATAGGTGTGTTTCAACATAACAATATAGATGTTGGTTAGTTCTTGTGACTTGACCCAAAGAGTTGTGAGTTCAATACCAGGCTATAGCAGTGGTTTTTTCTCCCCATACATATCTCCATCTTGGTTGTTTCGAACAACCGACAGAGTTTTGCCCCACTGGATTCATATCTGTAAGAATGTACCAGAACAAAATATATAACGAGACCATTTTCGTTGTCAAAGATGGCAGATGTTTATATGAAACTACATGCAATACAATTCAGAGGTGTTCTTTAGAAGGGTACCACTAAAGCCAAACTTGTTCAGATATGATGACGCCTGTGTAGTCTAGCTACAGTAAACATGTTTTTAATGCCACGTGTCTTCAAGATTTAGGCAATCATGACAAGTTATAGATTCCTTTTCTCTGTCAATTACCAGGACTTCTTGAAAAAGATAACAGAGTAGATTCTCGTTGATTCTCTACGCTTTAAAATTTAGAGGCTTTTGTTTGTTTCCCTCTTAGAATGGTTACCACCCAAGGTTAGAAAATCAATCTACCCTACAATTTAACCTGTGTTATTTTTCCAAAACTGAACGCAACAATCTAACTCTGAAATTGGAAAATCACAAAAAATATAATTTCTAAATATATGTTCACTGCAAATTCTTAATTGCTGGACAATGTTTAAAGTATCAGTTGTATTACGTATTACCGTATATGGGGTTTAAATCAAAATACAAATCAGGATTATGTAGCAACAGCTATAGTTCCATAGCTTACAAGTGTAGAGAAAATATGCAATGAGTTTTGTGACTGTAAAGCATACGGAAAGTTTACAAAATGGATTAACGACCGACATATTTTTTATTTATTTTGTTTGAACGTTATTTTTCATAGATACTCGTATTTGAGCAGATACTCTTTTTTTAATTAAACAATATATATATATATAACTCTACCATCTTGAATATATATTTTTTAGTAATATTGTTAGGAATTACACATATTTTCCCAACAAAAAATATTTTGGCCGGTTGAGTTATATAGAGATAGAATCGCCGACTGACGCCAATTCGGTCGGGTTTCAATCCTGGGTAAAAAGCAATCGGCTGTCTAACTGAACTGATGATCTGTGATACAGCGAAACAGATCTGTCTGCGGATATATATATATATATATATATATATATATATATATATATATATAAACTGTTTAATTAAAAACAGAGTACCTGTGCGTTGCAGTGGTTATCGTCTCGGAACAAAAAATCGGGGAACCGAGTTCGAATTTCAGTTGAATTCCTTGCATTCACTTGCGCACAAATACCCTTAGGAAAGGTATTAATCCGTCTCTTCCATCCAGTTATGGGTTAAATAACAGGACAGATAGCCTTGGCTGGCAACCAGTCTACCGCAGCAAGTAATGGCAACTTACTGCTTAATCATGTCTCGAAAGAGACATGATCGCCCAAGCATGTATCACATATGGCACTTAACTGACTGACAGATTTACTCATTATTAAAATTATAAAAAATAATGTTCAAACAAATAAATTAAATAACTGTAAAGTATCTAGAAGAAATGCAAGTCTCACAAAAAGTTCCATCATGTATAACATCCGATTCTATTGTGGCCGAGAAGAAAATAAAAGAATGAAATCAATTGTGAATTAAATATGAAATAGATAAAAAAATATATTTCATTCGAGAACTTAATTTTTAAAAAACACGTCGCCTGTACATTGTTTTTATGAAGTGTTTCCATGTCAGCGTAGTGTACAGGCATTGGGGATTGTGGAACTCCGAAAGTTGGTGGAGGCCTACTTAGGGGTTGAGATTTTTCTGAGGATGTTAGGGGGGGGGTCATAGTCAAGCAGGGTCTTCATTTTCATACTACACGACAATCGTATACACAACTTAGGAATGAGTTTGAGTATAAGTATGTTACTTCAGTAAATTAAACGGAATAACTTTTCATCCATGGTTGTGGAGTTCTAATCTATCCTTGTCCTCTTTTCCACTCTCAAGCTGTTGGAAGACAAGAGAGGTTAATTTCAAAACAAAATCAAAGGGTTAATACTAACGTCAATACTAGCAGAACAGTGTGATTTGTCTACTCTATGTTTTCTTCTACAAAACTCTGTATGTGTCCTTAAAAAGCTAAACGAAAAAAAAAAACCCAGAGAAACAAGTGCTGAAGATCAAATTTTATCAAAATCAGAGACTGATCAGTTTCATAAATTTTTGAAACTTATAAAAGTGAGGAGGCTAACCGAGAAGCCAGCCAAAATTCAGGAACGGGGCTTGGCCACTTCTGCCCCAGCCATAGAATCGTCACTATGTGCCGGTGGATGCATGTTTTTCATGTTTTTTTGTTGTTGTTGTTTTTTACAGAGACTAAAATATTTTTCCAACAAAATGTTTTACTCGTACAACACTTTTTTCTTCAATTAAAAAAAACTCTTAGACAAATTTTCAAAGCGTAACGATTTTAGCCTTAATTTTCGTTTGAATTTGTTTGTATTTTTTAATTTTTGACAGAGGTACTATTTTTAGGTAATTTTTGACAGAGGTACTATTTTGAGGTAATTTTTGACAGAGGTACGATTTTGAGGTAATTTTTGACAGAGGTACTATTTTGAGGTAATTTTTGACAGAGGTACTATTTTGAGGTAATTTTTGACAGAGGTACGATTTTGAGGTAATTTTTGACAGAGGTACTATTTTGAGGTAATTTTTGACAGAGGTACTATTTTGCTATTGTAAATGATTTTGGCGTTCTAATTTCGTTTCGACTTTAACTAAGTTAAAACTTAATCTTTTTTTTTCAATTGGGGTAGATAGACTAAACTATCCCCCCGTTCACACTCCACCCTCGTCTATTGAACAGGTGAAGAGGCTCATCCCTTGTTCCCTGTTTAGGATGTGGTTTCCGGCTTTCTCTCTTCCAACCTTTTCACTCTTTTCTTTTTTTTAATTTTATTTTTTCAATTGGAGTAGACAGACTAAACTATCGCCCGTTTCACACTCCACCCTCGTGTATTGAACAGGTGAAGAGGCTCATCCCTTCCCTTGTTCCTTGTTTAGGATGTGGTTTCCGGCTTTCTCTCTTCCAACCTTTTCACTTTTCTCTTTTTTATTTTTTTTATTTTTTTCAATTGAAGTAGATAGACTAAACTATCGTCCGGTTAATACTCCACCCACGTCTATTGAACAGGTGAAGAGGCTCATCCCTTCCCTTGTTCCCTGTTTAGAATGTGGTTTCCGGCTTTCTCTTTTCCAATCTTTTCACTCTTACGTAGCCCCCTGCACATCAGTAGCGTTACCGCCTTGCTCAGGGTGATATGATTAACAAAAAACCTATTTAACCAAACTTTTGTGAAAAATACTAGAAGAATGACACATTAGGCAATAAATAAATCAATTGTATATTATAATACAATGTCTTCTTCTTCTTTTATGTGTCATGTCCTTTCAGGACCTAGACGACCATGGCTTTCCACATCTCCCTGTCCCTGGTCGCTATTAGCAAGCTTTCTCCTGTTGCACCATGCAACCCTCGTTCCGTCATCAAACCTGATCAGGCCCTTCAAATATGTTATCCGTTTTCCCTCTATCTGGCCTGTTAGTATCGGGGTTTTCAAGCCCTCCTTCCTCATTGTATGTCCCAGGAACTTTAGTTGTCTCTTCCTGAGGCTCAGTATTAATTTCCTTTTCGTTTCCATCCTTTCCAAAATATCGTCATTGCTCACATGCTCGGTCCATGATATCCGCAGCATCCTTCTGTAGAACCACATTTCAGCTGCTTCAAGTTTTTCCTTCATCTTCGAAAATTTTGTCCAACATTCACTGCCATATTGAAGAATCGACATCACATAGCAATCCAGTACTCTTTTTAATTTGTTTCTAGCGAAATTGTCCTGTTTCTTAATACTCTTCTCAGCTCCTAGAATGCATCCTTGTGCTTTTGGATCTCAGGCATATAAATGTATAGAAATTGCTGTGAACACAAAGTGAGGGGTCAGTTTATATAGTGATTATAATATGGAACTGATCCCCCACTTTATATCCAGTATGCTTCCGTAGAACCACATTTCAGTTGCTTCAAGTTTTTCCTTCATCTTTGATGATATTGTCCAGCATTCATTGCCATATTGAAGAACCGATATCACATAGCAATCCAGTACTCTTTCTAGTGAAATTGTCCTGTTTCAATGTCACGATACCTAAATAATATACTAATAATACTAATAATGCAACACATTTTTTTACTGTCTCTTATAAGGCAATTAACAAAACAAAGGAATGATTCTTAATATGCACGTTCACTGTAAATAAAGAACGTTTGGATAAAACTCGTAATAAGTGCCGATAATTTAACTTTAAAATTTGAATTTCTTCAAAATTTTACTCGAGAAATACACATACATAGTAGAGATAAGATTCAGATAATAAGAAAAGTACCCAGAGGATGTGCGATGTGGCGTAGTGGATATCGGCTCGGAACGAGAAATCGGGAAACCGAGTTCGAATTCCAGTTGAATTCCTTGCATTCACTTACGCGCAAATACCCTTGGGAAAGGTATTAATCCGTCTATTCCTTCCAGTTATGGGTTAAATAGCAGGACAGATTGGGTTCTATAGCCTTGGTCGGCAGCCAGTCTACCGCAGAAAGCAATGGCAACCTACTGCGGGATAATCTTCTGCCCAGTCAGTCATGTCTCTTTCGAGACATGATCGCCCAAAGCGTGTATCGCGCATGGCACTTAACTGACTGACCCAGAGTTTGAATAATATAAAACAAAATTAAAACAATGTGTTAAACGAAAAAAAATTATCAACATTAAATATAAAATCTGTTTTAATGATTTACTACTTATTTTTTAATTTTATTAATTACAATTTAACTTCTGAAATGTAGAAAGCAATGGCAACCTACTGCGGGATAATCTTCTGCCCAGTAAGTCATGTCTCTTTCATGTTGAGTCCTTGTCTCTAATATACAGTTCATGTCAGACTAACTCTCGAGGGCACGGCGTGTGAAAAGGCTAAACATATTGAAAGCCTTATTAATAAAAATAAACACTCAATAATATCAACTATGAACACGACCACAATGTGCTCATCGTGTTTAGAATATAATGCAATTCTATTACTCTGCATACATACATTAAAAATTGATAGATTCAGTTAAAAATAAAATAAAATTTATCCTTGATAATGGCTAAAATTATAGACAAGTATAGGTTGGAGAAATTAGACATAAGGACAATTTTTATATAATCTATGTTCTGAAAAGAAAAAAATGTAAGACGACATAAAAAATTGTTTAAAAAACTTAACTATAACATCTTGTCTGTCATCTTAAATGAAACTTGCATAAACAAGAGATTCCTGCATATATATATATAAGTCAGTCAGTTAGTCAGTCAAGTACCATACGTGAAACACGACTGAGCGATCATGTCTCGAAAGAGACATGACTTACTGGGCAGAAGATTATCCCGCAGTACGTTGCCATTGCCTTCTGCGGTAGACTGGTTGCCGACCAAGGCTATAGAACCCAATCTATCCTGTTATTTAACCCATAACTGGAAGGAATAGACGGATTAATGCCTTTCCCAAGGGTATTTGCGCGTAAGTGAATGCAATGAATTCAACTGGAATTTGAAATCTGCTTCCCGATTTCTCGTTCCGAGCCGATAGCCACTGCGCCACAACGAACATTCATATATATATAAGACTAGAGGGGAAACTGTACCTTGCCGACGCGGTTTTCTCCTCTGAGGGAATATATCAAGGTAATTGATAAACTTTATCACGGCAATAAATAAATTAAAAAAGGTTCCAGCTTTCTTCAGGTGAGTGGATCCCGCAGCTTAAAATAGTCAAAACATTGTGAATATGGCAACAACGATGAGAACAACAGTACAAAGTAAATAGTGTAAAGATTTTTAAAAAAATATTTGTTTTAAATCCTTACTAAAGACGGATTCTTTTGCCTGTAAACAAACTTTTAGATATGATAGTGTCTCAAGATCGTGTGGGTGTAAAACACGGGTTACAACCAGGGCCATCCTTCCATAGAACTTGTTAAGCGATTTTTTTTTCTTGCTCTGTCTAGTTAATCTAGACTTTGAGTACTTTACTGAGTTGGTCCGTTTGCGTTTAGGTTTTTTTTTTTTTACAGTAGTGTTGGTTTTGTTCGAGGCTTAATCGGGATAAAGTTTTAGGTTTTTGGGAAGTTGTCCGTGGTTCTATCAACGATTTTGAAGATTCTTAATATATATATATATATATATATATATATATATATATATATATATGCCTTTGTCTGTATTATGTTATTGTGTGAGCTGATGTATTAATTCTCGATTTATTTTCAGTTTAAATAATAAAAGCATCATTTCCTCTGTTAAAAACCTTTCTTTAAAAAGATATTCTTAGTGATTTTTTCCCAACGGTTTAAATGAGATGATGTAAATTGACATAGCCGAAATAAACCTCGATTTATAACCGTCTAACCATGTTTCATTCATTCTTAGATAGATAGATAGATAGATAGATAGATAGATGAATGAATGAATGAATGGATAGATAGATAGATAGATAGATAGATAGATAGGTAGACAGGCAGATAGATAGATAGATAGATAGATAGATAGATAGATAGATAGATAGATAGATAGATGTATGTAGATAGATAGATAGATAGATAGATAGATAGATAGATAGATAGATAGATAGATAGATAGATAGATAGATAGATAGATAGATAGATAGATGATAGATAGACAGACATGATAGATAGATGATAGATAGATAGATAGATAGATAGATAGATATGAACAGACTGAGATAGATAGATAGATAGATAGATAGATAGATAGATAGATAGATAGATAGATAGATAGATAGACAGGCTGAGATAGATGAATATGAACAGATAGATAGATAGATAGATAGATAGATGAATGAATAGATGGATAGATAACCAGACAGGCTGAGATAGATAGATAGATAGATAGATAGATAGATAGATATAAACACATTAACATAGATAGATAGATAGATAGATAGATAGATAGATAGATAGATAGATAGATAGATAGATAGATAGATAGATAGACAGACTGTGATAGATAGATAGATAGATAGATAGATAGATAGATAGATAGATAGATAGATAGATAGATAGATAGATAGATAGATGGACAGACAGATAGATAGATAGATACATAGACAGATAGATAGATAGATAGATACATAGATAGATAGATAGATAGATAGATAGATAGATATAAACACAGTAACATAGATAGATAGATAGATAGATAGATAGATAGATAGATAGATAGATAGATAGATAGATAGATAGATAGATAGATAGATAGATAGATAGATAGATAGATATAGACAGACTGTGATAGATAGATAGATAGATAGATAGATAGATAGATAGATAGATAGATAGATAGATAGATAGATAGATAGATGGATAGATAGATAGATAGATAGATAGATAGATAGATAGATAGATAGATAGATATGAACAGACTATCGATAGATAGATAGATAGATAGATAGATAGATAGATAGAACCGTTTAATGGTCTAATGTAATTAAAACTGGCCTATAACTGTATAATATATATATATATATATATATATATATCGCCTCACAAAGAACCAAGTCGAAGGGTTAAATTATAAATACATAAACTAATAGACGATCTGCCAATACTTTATGCCAGGCGGACAAACTTATGGAAATATATCTTTAGAATATCATATTCATACGCTTAATTCTATGAGCCTGTCCTCATTTTTAATTCCTCATTTTTCTTCTGTCGTAACATTAAAATGATTTGCTCATATATTTGCCCACTGGAACCTACTGATCGAAACCATTTCTTTACTAAGAAAGTCGTTCACTTTTATGGTCAGATTCAGCCAGTTAAATGCCATTCGTGATACACGCTCGGGCGATCATGTCTCAAAAAGAGAAATGACTGACTGGGCAGAATATTTTCCCTCATTATTGTCATTACTTTCTGCAGTTGATTAGTTGCCAGCCAAGGCTATAGAACCCAATCTGTACTGTTATTTAGCCCATAGCTGGAAAGAGAAGGAAGTGTGGATTAATACCTTTCCCAAGGGTATTTGCGCGTAAATGATTTCAAGGAATCCGACTTGAATTCGAACTTAAATCCCCGATTTCTCGTTCCGAGTCGTTATCCACTGCACCATGACCGTAAGATTAGCAGCTTCATAAAAGTAACCTCCGGCATTAATTGACCGGGCAGTTAATGCGATTTTCAGCTGAAATTTATAAAATCTTTCTATTAAAAGAGTTTATCAGGTAAATACGCTTTACACTGCAACAATTATCGTTTTTTCCAACATGGATGCAAGGATAGAAAATCAACATCAAATTAATATTTTCCTTGCGCGACAGATTTTAGTTGTTGCTTTGGAAGTCTTTGAATTTTTTTTTTTTAATCACATCACCCCAAGAAAGGCGATAACGCCACTGATGCGCAGGGGGCTACGTAAGAGTGAAAAGATTGGAAAAGAGAAAGCCGGAAACCACATCCTAACCAGGAAACAAGGGATGCGCCTCTTCACCTGTTTCATAAACGAGTGTGGAGTGTGAACCGGGCGATAGTTTAGCCTATCTACTCCAATTGAAGAAAATAAAAAAAGAAAAGAGTGAAAAGATTGGAAAAGAGAAAACCGAAAACCACATCCTAAACAGGAAACAAAGGATGCGCCTCTTCACCTGTTCAATAGACGAGGGTGGAGTGTGAACCTGGCCATAGTTTAGTCTACCTACTCCAATTGAAAAAAATAAAAAAAGAAAAGAGTGAAAAGATTGGAAAATAGAAAACCGGAAACCACATCCTAAACAGGAAACAAGGAATTATATGATTATTATTATTTATTTGTCTTGATTGATCACTGAAAGAGAATCGTAATCAAATTCGTCATGTCTTTCATCCGGCAATGAAGTCGTTATTATCATGTCCTATTGGCCTGGTTACGAACAAAAGGTTAACTCTCATGACGTCATTTTATTTATTTATTTGTTAAGCCTGCTGACAAGGTTTTCACGTTTCGTATTTCTTGAATGTCTGGTACCAAATCTTTTAATAGGATTTAAAAACTTACATTTTAAAACAATAATACATCTCTTTATCGGCGGTTCACCTTTGTGAATTCAATGCAGTGATTGTCAAGGATGTGCGTTGTGGTGCATTGGAATGAGAAATCGGGGAGCCGAGTTCGAATTCCAGCCGAATTCATTGCATTCACTTACGCGCAAATACCCTTGGGAAAGGTTATTAATCCGTCTATTCCTTCCAGTTATGGGTTAAATAATAGGACAGATTGGATTCTATAGCTTTGGTCGGCAACCAGTCTACCGCAGAAAGCAATGGCAACCTACTGCGGGACAATCTTCTGCCCAGTCAGTCATATCTCTTTCGAGACAGGATCACCCAAGCGTGTATCACGTATGGCACTTAACCGACTGACTGATTGTCAAGGGAGATATACAATTTGAATATCGTAAAAGGTCTTTTCTACTTCGTTCTAGATTGTCAATGTCTTATTTGCAGAGAGTATCATGTTATCTTGAAAACCACTATTTAAATTATTCGCTTTTATTTGAACTTGAAAGCCGAGTACTGATACTGATGATTAACTCGCTACTCATTCAGCTAACAAACGTACAGTCTGGTACAAAATAACAATTTTTTTTTATTTTAATCGTATCACCCCGAGCAAGTCGGTAACGCCACTGATGTGTAGGGGGCTACATAAGAGTAAAAAGATTAAGTAGAAGAGAGTGAAGAGGAATTGGAATACAGGTGTGATGAGAGTTGCGATGGTGGAGAGAAAGGAAAGGACATACAGGGCGGTGAAGAAAGAACTAGAGTCAAGTGGTTAAGAGATGAGTATTGACATTGCATTTAAATTCCTGGAGGTTGTAGCCGTCAGGAAAGCAAGAATATGGAAGCGAGTTCCACAGGCGCGAAGTGCGAGAAAAGAAGCTGAAGGAGTAGAATTGTCGTCTGCATTTGGTTAATCTGGTTGCACTAGTAAACACCTGTTGCAGAGGCACCAGTGACTTAAGTTCGTTGGAGCAGAAGCCATGAAAGTATTTATAGAACAGACAAAGGGAGGCCATATCTCGTCGGTGGGGAAGTGGCTGTAGTGGAGCTGCCAAATCGGTACCTATCACATTACTGATTCTCCTTTGGAGCCTGTCATATGTGGCAGCAGTATTCCATGCACGGATGAATAGTTGATTTGTATATATGCAGGATGGATTCAGGCGGGAAGAACATCCTGGCCCGACACAGTGGTCCAACTTTCTTAGCAGTGGATTTAGCTAGGGACTCAATGTAGTCGTTCCATTTGAGATCAGAGGAGAGGGTAAGGCCGAGGAGGCGCAGTGTATTGCTCTCAGGGAGACTCGCTTGAGCCATGCTTATGGGAGGCAGGAGAGGTTGCCTGTGCTGATTGACAGACAACAGCATTGCAAATGACAAGCCACTTCTTGCCCCACTTTACCACAGAATGTAGATCCCTCTGAAGAATAAATGTTTTTCTCATTATCAATAGTGAAATGTCCGTGTGTTCGTGTTGTTGCTATCTGAGTGTCGAGATTCCAAACATTTAACAACAAAAACAACAACACATCTTTTAAATGAAATATAAAAAAAGTTATTATTCTCTGAAGAAAACGTTGAAGTAACAGTTTTATATTCTTTCTTGAAATATGCAATCACAATAAAATGTTGGATTTTCCTTGCAGTGAAAATTGTTTTATAAAGTAACTGAGTGTTCTTAGTGCTGCGTGAAATGTGCTGACAAACTTACTTTATGACTGTCAGCCTAATGTGTTTGTGAGTTTTTATTCAAAAGCTGAGTAGGCGGTTGCTAGTTAATATATTCTGTTTTGTACGTTGACAAGGCCTTAACTGTCTCTTTTTCATTATGTGGGTATCCGTGTGCGTACTCATATGTAGATCAAATTATCCTCCGAAATTGTTTTTGAGCCTCGAGAAGTAGTATACTTCTATTTTTATATCCGTAAGGAGATCTGGAACCTAATTTAAACATAGAGATACTCTTCGAATACAAGCTTTTCATATTTTTTAAAATCTTTTCATACTGGCTTGCGAAAATCTTCTTTCTCGAATTTGCAAGGTGAAGAGAGATATTGCTTTCTAAATTATCCGAAAATAACACATGGTAAGTCTACAACTACGTCCACATGTATTTTGGTGATATTTGCCCTTGTAATGTTTGTTTATCAAACAAACCAACTGATGGGATTTTATTGGCTGAAAAAAATAGTGTTGTTACAAGTGTCCAAATGGATTAAATTTCTATCGTTCTTCGTTTATTTTATTTCACTGACACTCATCACAAGAAGAAAAACACATAATTAACTGCCTAGTAAAATCACTTTATTTGTTCAGTTGTAACATACCAATTCGGTGACAGATTATGAATCCGAATTACATGTAACACACTGTATCTAATTAATTGTTATCGGAATAGAATTTGATTTATTTTATTACTGTCTTGTTGCTCTGTCGTTACTAGAAGAGAACCATATTTAATCATTGTAAAATATGCTCCTGAAGATAATGAGACAACATAGAACGGATATAAACGTCACATTTCGCTGATAACGTCTGCTCTTTTTGTCCTGTTTTTGTTGCTGTCTCATTGGATGCTAACTGTAATTATGTAGCGGATAAGAAATTAATTAAAATCAACCTTCTTTTTCACTTTTACAAAAATTCACAACGACGTGCGAAATCCTGGTTTTCCAAAATAGAGAAAAGATTGACCATGTGCTTAACGAAAAAGTCAGAAAAGTCGAAACCAGATTTCGCAAGTAGGTGATAAAATGATTTTTGACCAATGGGAGCGACTTGTAAGACTTGAAAGGACTTAGAGATCCAGTGCGAAATTCAAAAGGACATATAGATGATTTCGCAGCGTCAGAGACTGAGAGATGGGAGCAGCGAATGAGAGAGACACATCTAAAATGTAACTTCAAACTTCAAGCGACTCGGACATTGTCCTCTTTCACTTTCTCCTTATCTCTTTCAACAATTACTACTACGAACATTTTGTACGAACTCTACTCTTAATCCCTTAATAATGTTTCTAATTGCACATTAACTCCTACAACTTATATTAGTCTTTCCCTTTAATAAATTTCTATTTTAAAATGAAAAATGTATATTTTATTCTTATACAATTCCACACAATTCCACATATTCCATCCTGTCGACAAGTAACCTTCTGATGAAGACCTTCTGATGATAATTCAGCATAAATCCTGTAAGTTCGGTTAAGTATGACACAAGGCCGAATCGAAGAACCATTAACCAGCTCCCTACGCTACAATTGTAATAGCAATTTTTCGGGTGTGCTCTTCGCTATATTATTTTAACTTTATGAATTTAAGTGCAATACTAGACTGGCGTCGAGATCTCATCAATTTACTGTAGGAGTATCCGTACGTTCAATGCTAACAATATCTTTCTCGCATTTATCGCTTCTAGAACTCCTTTCCGGCTCCATATTTTCTCACCAACTTTAATCTACAAAAATTCAAATGTCATGTCAACCGCTATCTACTTTCCTCCTGATTACTCTTTTTTTTTCTTCTCGCTCATTCTTAATGTTTCTCTTTCTAATTTTTCCACACCCTGAAGCCCCTGTGTCTTAGTAGCTTTAGTGCCTTGAAAGGGGTGATACCGATTTTTTAAAAATCTATATCTCTTGTGGTGTTGTTGAATTTTATATCAAGGCGGGACAAGTTATTTCGATGGTGGCTGCTATGGATTTGGTATGAAAGAGTATTATTTTTTGTTATGATTGTCAAGACTATTATCATTTATGGATTCTTGTATTTTTGTACTCTTTTTTTATAAATTTTGAAGGCTTTTCATTTGGCATTTTACAAGAAATAATTCGCGTATTTGATAAGTTTGAAGATGTTTTAGATGGGTTTCTCTTCTTTGGGAAAGAATTGGTGGCTACAGATACTAAGAGCTCTTAAATAAAAGCCTATAGTAACTCCGCATTCGATTTTAATGTTGTGATAGGAGTAAAAGTTTATTACATCGTTATTATTTGTTATTTTTTGATAGACCTTCAGTTGTTTTCAAGTTTACCTCCAGTGTATGATGATCTAGTCGTGCAGAGCGAGTATAAGTCAACGAATAGAGTTAAACGTAGAAAGGTCAAACTTTATGGTCAGAAACTAGAAATAACTGAGAAAAGACATTTGTGTCTATTGAGTATTTGGAATGAAACGTATGAAAAAAAGTACATTAGTTTCGAAAAATTCAATGAGCTGAGATGTTCTTAAGAATATAACCTGAAGTTAACCTGAATATTATTGGAGATAACTTAGTAATTTTATATTGTGGTGAATACGGAATTAAAAGTATCTTTTCTCTTTACTTTTTACAAAAGTTCACAATCCAGTGTGAAATTTAATTTTGACCAATAAGACAAAGGATTGACCCAATACTGAAGAAAAACACGATCCAAGGTTAAATTTATTTTCTAACCAATGACAGGAAGCGATTTGCAAAACTGAGAGAAAAGTCAACAAGCCTATAGAAAAATAAAACGCCATAAAAGAAAGAAAGAAAGAATGAAAGAAAGAAAGAACTAAAGAAAGAAAGAAATTCGAATCAATCAGTCAGATGGGAGCAGAAATTAAAGACGACACAGCCAAGATATAACAAAAGAATTTTTAATCTACCAACCTGGATAGATCGTCACACATTCGTCCTCCTTCTTCTCGTGTGCTTCGAGGGTTATTCAATAAATAAGGTGAATATTTTGGTATAAGGACATCTACGAGGGTCATTCAATAAATAAGATGGATTTCTTGGTATAAGGACTTCTAATACAGATAGAAGCTTACTTTTTTTTTAATTTTTCCTTTACTTTTTTTTCAGAGATTTAATTTTTTTTTGCAGATTGAAAAAACACTTTGAGAGTTTTGGAGATTAACAAAAATGGCCGACCAAGAAGTGTACTCCAGAATTGAACAGCGGTCAGTTATCAAGTTTTTGGTTGCTGAAGGGTGCAAACAAATTGAAATTCATAGGAGAATGTCAACTGTGTATGGTGTCACACGTTTCAGCCAAAGAATTTCTACAAGTGGGCTAAATTGTTTAAAGAAGGACGAAGCAGTGTTGAGGATGAAGACAGCCCTGGAAGGTCTACAGAAGTGAGGTCTCCTGAGGTGATCGAATCAGTCAATGACCTCATTCAGTCTGACAGAAGAATGACAGTGGATGACATTGCAAGAACTTTGAACCTATCTGTTAGAACAACACACAAAATTGTCCATGATAACCTTGCCTACTCGAAGGTCAGCTGCCGGTGGGTGCCAAAGATGCTTACTGCAGAGCTCAAACGGTACAGACCATCAATGAGCTGGACTGGGAACTGCTCCCTAATCACCCTTACAGCCCAGACCTTGCTTCTTCAGACTTTTATCTGTTTGGTCTCTTGAAAGCGTTCACGAAGTTTCAAAGTGACGATGAAGTCAAAAGTGCTGTGAGCGATCGGCTGAGACATCAGTCCAAAGATTTTTATGCTGAGGGAATACGGAAACTTGTGCACAGATGGGAAAGTGTGTGACACTGCTGGGAGACTACGTTGAAAAATTTAAAAAAAAGTAAGCTTCTATTTGTATTAGAAATCCGTATACCGAAAAATTCACCTTATTTATTGAATGACCCTCGTAGAAGTCCGTATACCGAAAAATTCACCTTATTTATTGAATGACCCTCATAGATGTCCTTATACCGAAAAATTCACCTTATTTATTGAATGTCCCCCGTAATTTCTTTTATCTCCCCTTCAACCTTCTACCTACATCAATAAAGCTGGATGAGGCAGAGTCGTTACACTTTCCAAATCGGAGAAAAATAATGGCAAATATTTATTTACTTTCTCGGCCAAGGTAAAACGAATTTCTAAAACCCTTGAGATTAAGCTGTTTATATAATGACCTATTTTACGAAATGTTCCAGAGATTTACGAAAGTGATTAACAAACGACATATTTTAATTTATTTGTTTGAACATCATTTTTAAAAGATACTCATATTTGAGTAGTTACTCTGTTTTTAATTAAACAGAATATATATGAATATAGTGTTTATTTAAAAACTGAGTATCTACTCAAATTCGAGTATCTTTTAAAAATAATGTTCAAACAAATAAATTAAAATAGTCACCTATCTTTCAAATTTGTGTGCTTACGATGCAGAATACATTTGGAGAATTGGTTTTCCGAAACTTGGTCAGACGACAAACAGGACATATAGTTTTCTGTGTTTATATGAAAACAAATTAGCCAAGATTATCTCAGGGAACTTTGTTTATCTGAACTTGGTTAAGTGGGAACTATGTCCTTTCTGAAGCAAAAAAAATGAGAATTTAGATTAATGGTAGACTCTTCTTACCTATACATCATTGGTGACAGCCAACGGGCTGAGTCCCACATATTCGATGCCGAACGCATTTTTAGTAGTTCCAGAATGATGGCGGGAGGGAGACGGACACAATACGAGCAGACACCGGAAATGAGTGAAGAGAGATGTGAGATACAAGTAGAAAAGGTCGTATCAGCAAGGTTATCGTTGTACTAAACATGAATGAACTGCCAGACTACAAAACCGAACGAAAAGAAAATTAAGTAAACAGAAATATGACCATTGTTCTATTGTATTACATTGTTGCTGGGAAACAACAATCGTCATGACATACAACGAAGAACACTGCAGTATTTACATTATTCGGACTATTGTCCTCATCGTTAATGCCATTTGTACGACGTTTCCGCCGTTGTACGCTCTGGCCTTCTTCAGGTGCTAGGAATTTCGAACCAAACCCTTTATTATAATCACTGAAGTATTTACAGTATTTACATTATTCGGACTATTGTCCTCATCTTTATCGCCATTTCTACGACGTTTCGGCCATTGTACTATCCGGCCTTCTTCTTTGGGTGCTAGGAATTTCGAACTAAACCCTTTATTACAATCACTAGAGTATATAAAGTATTTACAGTATTCGGACTTTTGTCCTCATCTTTGTTGCCATTTGTACGACGTTTAATAATAGATTATTCTATTTTTCTATATTTCTGAGATAAGGTAGTATTTACAGTATTTACATTATTCGGACTATTGTCCTCATCTTTGTTGCCATTTGTACGACGTTTAATAATAGATCATTCTATTTGTCTATATTTCTGAGATGAGGTAGTATTTACAGTATTTACATTATTCGGACTATTGTCCTCATCTTTGTTTCCATTTCTACGACGTTTAATAAAAGATCATTCTTTTTGTCTATATTTCTTAGATGGGGTAGTATTTAGAATATTTACATTATTCGGACTATTGTCCTCATCTTTGTTGCCATTTGTACGACGTTTCGGCAGTTGTATGTTCCGACCTTCTTCAGGTGCTAAGAATTTCGAACCGAAACCTTTATTATAATCACTGATCTATATCATCCTCATTCTTTGCGTAAAGCCTTGATTGGAAGTCATGAGGTATCTCACTCTAACCCTGCATGTTACTTAAGGACACATGGCCCAGTGGATATAGACATTGGTTAGTTCCTGTGACTTGGCCCAACTTGGTTTTGAGTTGAATACCAGGCTACAGAAGTGGTGAACAAGTAAATTGCAGGGAGATCCAATCGAAACATTACGCAAGGAATGAGGATGATACACCCCAGTGATTGTAATAAAGGGTTCGGTTCGAAATTCTTAGAACCTGGAGATGGCCGAAACGTCGTACAAATGGCAACAAAGATGAGGACAATAGTCCGAATAATGTAAATACTGTAAATACTACCTCATCTCAGAAATATAGACAAATAGAATGATCTATTATTAAACGTCGTACAAATGGCAACAAAGATGAGGACAATAGTCCGAATAATGTAAATACTGTAAATACTACCTCATCTCAGAAATATAGACAAATAGAATGATCTATTATTAAACGTCGTACAAATGGCAACAAAGATGAGGACAATAGTCCGAATAATGTAAATACTGTAAATACTACCTCATCTCAGAAATATAGACAAATAGAATGATCTATTATTAAACGTCGTACAAATGGCAACAAAGATGAGGACAATAGTCCGAATAATGTAAATACTGTAAATACTACCTCATCTCAGAAATATAGACAAATAGAATGATCTATTATTAAACGTCGTACAAATGGCAACAAAGATGAGGACAATAGTCCGAATAATGTAAATACTGTAAATACTACCTCATCTCAGAAATATAGACAAATAGAATGATCTATTATTAAACGTCGTACAAATGGCAACAAAGATGAGGACAATAGTCCGAATAATGTAAATACTGTAAATACTACCTCATCTCAGAAATATAGACAAATAGAATGATCTATTATTAAACGTCGTACAAATGGCAACAAAGATGAGGACAATAGTCCGAATAATGTAAATACAGTAAATACTACCTCATCTCAGAAATATAGACAAATAGAATGATCTATTATTAAACGTCGCATGGCAACAAAGATGAGGACAATAGTCCGAATAATGTAAATACTGTAAATACTACCTCATCTCAGAAATATAGACAAATAGAATGATCTATTATTAAACGTCGTACAAATGGTAACAAAGATGAGGACAATAGTCCGAATAATGTAAATACTGTAAATACTACCTCATCTCAGAAATATAGACAAATAGAATGATCTATTATTAAACGTCGTACAAATGGTAACAAAGATGAGGACAATAGTCCGAATAATGTAAATACTGTAAATACTACCTCATCTCAGAAATATAGACAAATAGAATGATCTATTATTAAACGTCGTACAAATGGCAACAAAGATGAGGACAATAGTCCGAATAATGTAAATACAGTAAATACTACCTCATCTCAGAAATATAGACAAATAGAATGATCTATTATTAAACGTCGTACAAATGGCAACAAAGATGTAGAGACAATAGTCCGAATAATGTAAATACAAATACTAATTTCATATCTCAGAAATATAGACAAATAGAATGATCTATTATTAAACGTCGTACAAATGGTAATAACAAAGATGAGGACAATAGTCCGAATAATGTAAATACTGTAAATACTACCTCATCTCAGAAATATAGACAAATAGAATGATCTATTATTAAACGTCGTACAAATGGTAACAAAGATGAGGACAATAGTCCGAATAATGTAAATACTGTAAATACTACCTCATCTCAGAAATATAGACAAATAGAATGATCTATTATTAAACGTCGTACAAATGGCAACAAAAAAGATGAGGACAATAGTCCGAATAATGTAAATACAGTAAATACTACCTCATCTCAGAAATATAGACAAATAGAATGATCTATTATTAAACGTCGTACAAACTGGCAACAAAGATGAGGACAATAGTCCGAATAATGTAAATACAGTAAATACTACCTCATCTCAGAAATATAGACAAATAGAATGATCTATTATTAAACGTCGTACAAATGGCAACAAAAAAGATGAGGACAATAGTCCGAATAATGTAAATACTGTAAATACTACCTCATCTCAGAAATATAGACAAATAGAATGATCTATTATTAAACGTCGTACAAATGGTAACAAAGATGAGGACAATAGTCCGAATAATGTAAATACTGTAAATACTACCTCATCTCAGAAATATAGCCAAATAGAATGATCTATTATTAAACGTCGTACAAATGGCAACAAAGATGAGGACAATAGTCCGAATAATGCACATAATTGTAAATACTACCTCATCTCAGAAATATAGACAAATAGAATGATCTATTATTAAACGTCGTACAAATGGTAACAAAGATGAGGACAATAGTCCGAATAATGTAAATACTGTAAATACTACCTCATCTCAGAAATATAGACAAATAGAATGATCTATTATTAAACGTCGTACAAATGGCAACAAAGATGAGGACAATAGTCCGAATAATGCACATACTGTAAATACTACCTCATCTCAGAAATATAGACAAATAGAATGATCTATTATTAAACGTCGTACAAATGGCAACAAAGATGAGGACAATAGTCCGAATAATGTAAATACAGTAAATACTACCTCATCTCAGAAATATAGACAAATAGAATGATCTATTATTAAACGTCGTACAAATGGCAACAAAGATGAGGACAATAGTCCGAATAATGTAAATACTGTAAATACTACCTCATCTCAGAAATATAGACAAATAGAATGATCTATTATTAAACGTCGTACAAATGGTAACAAAGATGAGGACAATAGTCCGAATAATGTAAATACTGTAAATACTACCTCATCTCTAGAAATATAGACAAATAGAATGATCTATTATTAAACGTCGTACAAATGGCAACAAAGATGAGGACAATAGTCCGAATAATGTAAATACTGTAAATACTACCTCATCTCAGAAATATAGACAAATAGAATGATCTATTATTAAACGTCGTACAATGGCAACAAAGATGAGGACAATAGTCCGAATAATGCACATACTGTAAATACTACCTCATATCTCAGAAATATAGACAAATAGAATGATCTATTATTAAACGTCGTACAAATGGCAACAAAGATGAGGACAATAGTCCGAATAATGTAAATACTGCAAATACTACCTCATCTCAGAAATATAGACAAATAGAATGATCTATTATTAAACGTCGTACAAATGGCAACAAAGATGAGGACAATAGTCCGAATAATGTAAATACTGTAAATACTACCTCATATCTCAGAAATATAGACAAATAGAATGATCTATTATTAAACGTCGTACAAATGGCAACAAAGATGAGGACAATAGTCCGAATAATGTAAATACTGTAAATACTACCTCATCTCAGAAATATAGACAAATAGAATGATCTATTATTAAACGTCGTACAAATGGCAACAAAGATGAGGACAATAGTCCGAATAATGTAAATACTGTAAATACTACCTCATCTCAGAAATATAGACAAATAGAATGATCTATTATTAAACGTCGTACAAATGGCAACAAAGATGAGGACAATAGTCCGAATAATGTAAATACTGTAAATACTACCTCATCTCAGAAATATAGACAATAGAATGATCTATTATTAAACGTCGTACAAATGGCAACAAAGATGAGGACAATAGTCCGAATAATGTAAATACTGTAAATACTACCTCATCTCAGAAATATAGACAAATAGAATGATCTATTATTAAACGTCGTACAAATGGCAACAAAGATGAGGACAATAGTCCGAATAATGTAAATACTGTAAATACTACCTCATCTCAGAAATATAGACAAATAGAATGATCTATTATTAAACGTCGTACAAATGGCAACAAAGATGAGGACAATAGTCCGAATAATGTAAATACTGTAAATACTACCTCATCTCAGAAATATGAACAAATAGAATGATCTATTATTAAACGTCGTACAAATGGCAACAAAGATGAGGACAATAGTCCGAATAAAAATACTGTAAATACTACCTCATCTCAGAAATATAGACAAATAGAATGATCTATTATTAAACGTCGTACAAATGGCAACAAAGATGAGGACAATAGTCCGAATAATGTAAATACTGTAAATACTACCTCATCTCAGAAATATAGACAAATAGAATGATCTATTATTAAACGTCGTACAAAATGGCAACAAAGATGAGGACAATAGTCCGAATAATGTAAATACTGTAAATACTACCTCATCTCAGAAATATAGACAAATAGAATGATCTATTATTAAACGTCGTACAAATGGCAACAAATATGAGGACAATAGTCCGAATAATGTAAATACTGTAAATACTACCTCAGAAATATAGACAAATAGAATGATCTATTATTAAACGTCGTACAAATGGCAACAAAGATGAGGACAATAGTCCGAATAATGCACATACTGTAAATACTACCTCATCTCAGAAATATAGACAAATAGAATGATCTATTATTAAACGTCGTACAAATGGCAACAAAGATGAGGACAATAGTCCGAATAATGTAAATACTGTAAATACTACCTCATCTCAGAAATATAGACAAATAGAATGATCTATTATTAAACGTCGTACAAATGGCAACAAAGATGAGGACAATAGTCCGAATAATGTAAATACTGTAAATACTACCTCATCTCAGAAATATAGACAAATAGAATGATCTATTATTAAACGTCGTACAAATGGCAACAAAGATGAGGACAATAGTCCGAATAATGTAAATACTGTAAATACTACCTCATCTCAGAAATATAGACAAATAGAATGATCTATTATTAAACGTCGTACAAATGGCAACAAAGATGAGGACAATAGTCCGAATAATGTAAATACTGTAAATACTACCTCATCTCAGTAGAAATATAGACAAATAGAATGATCTATTATTAAACGTCGTACAAATGGCAACAAAGATGAGGACAATAGTCCGAATAATGTAAATACTGTAAATACTACCTCATATCTCAGAAATATAGACAAATAGAATGATCTATTATTAAACTACGTACAAATGGCAACAAAGATGAGGACAATAGTCCGAATAATGTAAATACTGTAAATACTACCCTCATCTCAGAAATATAGACAAATAGAATGATCTATTATTAAACGTCGTACAAATGGCAACAAAGATGAGGACAATAGTCCGAATAATGTAAATACTGTAAATACTACCTCATCTCAGAAATATAGACAAATAGAATGATCTATTATTAAACGTCGTACAAATGGCAACAAAGATGAGGACAATAGTCCGAATAATGTAAATACTGTAAATACTACCTCATCTCAGGAAATATAGACAAATAGAATGATCTATTATTAAACGTCGTACAAATGGCAACAAAGATGAGGACAATAGTCCGAATAATGTAAATACTGTAAATACTACCTCATCTCAGAAATATAGACAAATAGAATGATCTATTATTAAACGTCGTACAAATGGCAACAAAGATGAGGACAATAGTCCGAATAATGTAAATACTGTAAATACTACCTCATCTCAGAAATATAAATAGACAAATAGAATGATCTATTATTAAACGTCGTACAAATGGCAACAAAGATGAGGACAATAGTCCGAATAATGTAAATACTGTAAATACTACCTCATCTCAGAAATATAGACAAATAGAATGATCTATTATTAAACGTCGTACAAATGGCAACAAATATGAGGACAATAGTCCGAATAATGTAAATACTGTAAATACTACCTCATCTCAGAAATATAGACAAATAGAATGATCTATTATTAAACGTCGTACAAATGGCAACAAAGATGAGGACAATAGTCCGAATAATGTAAATACTGTAAGTAGTACGGTAAAGCATTTTTTATACTTAACATTGAAAATAAAACAATAATTACATCAATTGTAAAGGAAGTTAAAAATGGAAAAATGACATTGACAATTTTTGAAAAGTGCAGTAGTTTTCAGAAAGTTGCGTGTATTTACGCGTTTATTTATTTTTCCCTCCTTTTTTTTTGTACTTAATTTCAGAAGAAAGTTAACTTTCAAATATATAAAAATAAGTGATAAGTGTAATTTTACTTAACCTTAAAGTTAACTTTCTTAAAAAAATCTATTTTCATATATTTGAAAGTTAACTTTCGTCGGAAAAAATTAAGTAAAACTACAATTATCACTTATTTTCATATATGAAAGTTAACTTCCTTCTCAAATTAAGTACACGCAACTTTCTTAAATTAATTACCAACAAAAAAAAAACACGCAAATACACGCAACTTTCTGCTGAAATTGAGTACGGAAAAAAAAAATCGCGTAGTAATTTCTTCATAGACTTTTCATCAAAGGAAGTAAATATGCCGAAATTAGCTTCCTACGCCTAAAGTGATTCTGCAGCGAATGTTTTCTCATTTAGATGGCTGTGAGTGACAAAAAGAGTGGGAAGAAGTTCGATTTTTTCTGGTCGTTAACATAAAAAAGGTAAGTTTCTTCAATATGTAATTGTTGATTGGAGTTCGGCATATAAATTTGCACGGAAATAAAGCTATTTTGGAAAAATCTGAAGGGATAAAAGCCTTCGGGACCTAAAACCAAAATTTACCCATAAACAATGTTCTTATATAATGCAAACAATATACGCAATATACTATAAGCAATATATCCAATATACCATAAACAATATAAACAATATACCGTAGACAATATAAGCAATATACTATAAGTATGTACCCAATACATCAAAGCAATATAAACAATATACCGCAAACAATATACGCAATGTGCGTTGTGGTGCATTGGATATCGGCTCGGAATGAGAAATAGGGGAGCAGAGTTCGAATTCCAGCCGAATTCATTGCATTCACTTATGCGCAAATACCCTTGGGAAAGGTATTAATCCGCCTATTCCTTCCAGTTATGGGTTAAATAACAGGACTGATTGGGTTTTGTAGCCTTGGTCGGCAACCAGTCTACTGCAAAAAGCAATGGCAACCTACTGCGGCATAATCTTCTGCCCAGTAAGTCATGTCTCTTTCGAGACATGATCGCCCAAGCGTGTATCACGTATGGCACTTAACTGACTGACCATAAACAATATATGCAATATACTATAAAAAATAAACCCAAACACATATTAAAAAAATAATTTCAAAGCTTAAAATTTCGTCGATAACTTTACACTGATTCTTATATAGAAAATCAACAAACAGCATATTTTCAGTCTTGGATTAAATTCTATGCCATGCCATTACCCATTTTAAAGGATGCTGGGCAGAATTTTACTTAACAATTTTTGTTTCTTAGGGTATTCTCTGTTCCCATAAAAATGGCCGAACTTTCGTTTGATTGAATGTCTATGAGTCAGAGCAGACTGTTAAATAGTTAACACGGCGAAACTCTATTTTGATATGAAAGTTTCCAGTAAGCATGGTTTCCAGTTTTCTTTCTGCGGAATGTGACTCATAGCAATCATTTATCTTTGGAAATATGTTGCATTCACAAATCTGGCGCCAAGTGTTGTTTGTGGGTCATGTTTCTCTGCAAAGCTGTTGTCTGTCAACCATTACAGGCAACCTCTTCTGCCTCCCATAAGCATGGACCAGATGATTCTCCCGGAGAGTAATACACTACGCCTCCTCGGACTTACCCTGTCCTCAGACCTCAAATGGAAGCACTATATTGAATCCATAGCAAAATCTACTGCTAAGAAGATTGGGTCACTATGTCGATCCAGGATGTTTTTTCCACCTGAATCCATCCTGCATATATACAAGTCAACCATCCGTCCGTGCATGGAGTACTGCTGCCATTTATGGTCAGGTGCCCCTGCCGTTCTCCTCAGTGTTCTCGACAAGCTCCAAAGGAGAGTCTGTAATGTGATAGGTTCTGATCTGGCGACTCGTCTGCAGCCACTTTCCCATCGTCGAAATGTGGCCTCCCTCTGTCTCTTCTATAAATACCTTCATGGCTTCTGCTCGGATGAGCTTAAGTCACTGATGCCTCCTCAACAGGTGTTTACCCGTTCAACCAGACTGGCAACTGGGTCCCACCCATTCACAGTCAGGTTAGCCAAACGCAGACGACAATTCTACTCCAGCAGCTTCCTCTCTCGCACTTCCCGCCTGTGGAACTCACTCCCGTATTCTTGCTTTCCTGACGGCTACGACCTCCAGAAATTTAAAAGCAAAGTTAATACTCACCTACTAACCACTGGCCTCTAGCTCTCTCCCCTCCCCTGTATAACCTTCCCTTTCTCTCCGCCCATGTACCTGTCATTGCACCTGCTTTCTCAGTTTTCTATTGTTCCTTTCTAACTAGCTTGTACTCCTCACTCTTTTCTAATTAATCTTTCTACATTTATGTAACCCCCTGCACATCAGTGGCGTTTCTGCCTTGCTCGGGGTGAAATGATTAAAAAAAAAAAAAAAAAAAAAAAAATGAATTTTATAAGCAAGCCTTCTAAAAAGTGAAAGTAACTAATTGAGTTTTATTATGCCATTTCAAATATCGTATGGAATGTTATCGGAGTAAATGCTTTCATTCTTAACGGCAACTCAAAATATCGCCACCATACATGCGTAGCTATTCAGATTGTTTTGTTTTTTTTTTATATTTTATATAATGTTAGCACAGAAACAGAAATGTTGTTGTTGCTGTTGTTGTTGTTTTAAAATTCGCTTAAGAAATCTATATTAAAAAGTTGTTGTTTGGATATTATGAAATTTAATTGTAGCCACAAAAACTTAAGACATTTCATGCGTCTCCCGACTATTTACAAGATTTTAGTTGTCGGTTCTACAAATCATCGTTTGTCTATATTTCTAATTTTATGTATTGTGACTATTTACACAATAACATTTATTTATATATAATAGCAGGGAAACTTTCTTGTCTTCTATGAATATGAATCACACTAGTCTCCCCGAAAGTAATTCACTGCGCCTCCTCGGCCTCTCACTCTCATCCGATCTCAAGTGGAATAAATACATTGAATCAATAGCTACATCTTCTGCTAAGAAGGTTGGGTCGCTATGCCAAAACAAGAAGTTACGCTCATCAGAATCCACTTTGCACTTTTATAAATCTCCCAATCCTCCGTGCATTGAATACTTTTGTCATATCTGGTCAGGTTCTTCTACTGTTCATTTCGAAGTTTTCGACAAAATCCAAAGAGGGATCAGCAATGTATTTCTTTCTGATTTGGCTGCTCGCCTTCAGCCACTTTCGTATCGACAGAATGTGGCTTCCCTCTGTCTTTTCGACAAGTATTTTCACGGTTTCTTCTCAGACAAACCCTTATTCCCTGGTGCCTCGCCCTCATTAATTTACCCGGGCAACTAGATTGGCAAATAGGTCTCTACCTTTTACCCTCAAGATAGGCAAATGTAACCGCCAATTCTACTCCAGCAGTTTTCGCCTGTATAAATCCCTACCCATGCTTGCTCCCTGATAGGTCAGTCAGTTAAGTGCCATCCGTGAAACACGCTTGGGCGATCATGTCTCGAAAGAGACATGACTGACTGGACAGAAGATTATCCCGCAGTAGGTTGCCATTGCTTTCTGCGGTATACTGGTTGCCAGCCAAGGCTACAAAACCCAATCTGTCCTGTTATTTAACCCATAACTGGAAGGAAGAGACGGATTAATACCTTTCCCAAGTGTATTTGCGCGTAAGTGAATGCAATGATTTCAATTGGAATTTGAACTCGGCTCCCCGATTTTTCGTTCCGAGCCGATATCCAGTGCGCCACAACGCACATCCTGATAGGTACGATCTCGAAAACTTTAAATGCAACGGCAATTGCCATCTTCTGTCTCCGTGACTCTCACATCACTCTTACTTTTTCTACAACATCACCTGCACTGTTTTCTTTTCTGTCATCCGACTGATTTCATCAATGTGGTCCCCTGTGACCAAGTTTCAGTATGAAAGTTATGAATATTTCAATAAAGATAAGTACAACAGTCTGGACGATATAACTAGTGTAAATAGTTAAAATATCACATCTCATAAATATAGACATGTTATAGAACCAAAAAACACACAAAAAGAAATGAATATGTACAGTAACTACTTTGTCATGGACGCATCGCTCATTCAATAATGAATTAGATCACTCTGGCTATTGGGCGTGTATACGCGCTAAAAATCTGCCTTCGTCTACCGAGCGCCCATAGTCCAGAGGTAGAATCGCCGACTGACGCCAATTCGGTCGGGTTTCAATCCTGGGTTAAAAGCAATCGGAGTCTAACCGTACTGATGAGCTGTGATACAGCGAAACAGATCTGTCTGCGGATGACTATATATATATATATATATATATATATATATATATATATATATATATATATATATATATATAAAATTTTAATCCAAAAGGAAAAGCAGCAAGGTAAATCCCAAAGACCCGAACCTAATTAATACTAATTACCTTAATATTTAAAACTGATCAAGCTGGAGGGCTCAATGTAATTAATATTTGAATTACAGAGCCAATTATAAAATAAAATCAATTCCGATGTTCAAATCAGTTGGAAGTTCAAAAAATATACATCACAGAATATACAATAATTTTTCTGTGGTGTATATATATATATATTTTTAACTTCCGCCGGTAATATATCTTGGTTTATTTTAAAATAAAGAAGTTGCCGATGATGCGTGAAATTTCTCTTAGGGATTTCATGTAAAAATGGCCATACAACTGATTTGAACATCGGAATTTATTTTAGACTTAGTAGCTACTCTAGCATGTACGCATCGCTCATTCAGTAATGAATTAGAGCACTCTGGCTATTGGGCGTGTATAATGATAATATACATGCTAAAAAGTCTGCCGTCTTCTACCGAGTACCCATAGCTCAGAGGTAGAATCGCCGACTGACGCCAATTCGGTAGGGTTTCAATCCTGGGTTAAAAACAATCGGAGTCTAACCGTACTGATGAGCTGTGATATAGCGAAATAGATCTGACTATATAGATCTGATATATATATATATATTGTATTTGTATATATTGTATATTGTATATATTGTTGGTATTATAACTATAATTATATAGTTATAATACCAACATCGACAAAACAAGAAGAAAAAAAGAAACAAATGAAATACTTGAACATTCAAGCATTCGTGAGAAAGAAAAAAAAACCAAGACGAAAACCTTAACAATAAAGAGCTCAATACGAAAGCAGAGTACAAGAAGTACCCAACGCGAAAGTAGAGCAAACAAGAAAAGAAAATCTAAGAGTGAGCCAACAACCTACCACGGTTTCGCTTAACAGCTCGTCAGAGAAAATTGGCAGCCAATTTTCCCTGGCGAGCTGTTAAGTGAAACCCTGGTAGGTTGTTGGCTCACCCTTAGATTTTCGTTCTTATATATATATGTCATGAAGCATAAAGATAGATTCTGAAAAAGACCGGAGCGTACAATGGCCGAAATGTCATGAATATGGCAATAAAGATGAGGACAACAGTCTGAAAGATATCAGTCAGTTAAGTGCCATACGTGATACACGCTTGGGCGATCATGTCTCGAAAGAGACATGACTGACTGGGCAGAAGATTATCCCGCAGTATGTTGCCATTGCTTTCTGCGGTAGACTGCTTGCCGACCAAGGCTATAGAACCCAATCTGACATGCTATTTAACCCATAACTGGAAGGAAGAGACGGATTAATACCTTTCCCAAGGGTATTTGCGCGAAAGTGAATACAATGGATTCAACAAGAATTCGAACTCGGCTCCCCGGTTTCTTGTTCCGAGCCGATATCCACATCCTCTGACCTATATAAATAGTATACATAAATCTACACCTGTCTGCAGAAAGCGGAGCCGAAATGGAGTCGGGAAAGTGGAACGTGGAGAGGGCGATTTTCTAATCGTTGTTTAGATGCGGCAGAAAGTCGAATGTATGGGTGCACTCAGTGTGAGTCGAACTGACTTGTTAACCATTACACCATATCAAGGTGCACAACTGGAATGTTGTTATGACAAAATGTAAAAGTAAATTTTTTTTGAATGCAAAGCTAGATTAAATGCATTTTAAGAAATTAAATTAATGTAATGTTTCTCTCTTTCTCACCCCCCCCCACTACTCTCTTTCTCTCTTTCTCCCCCCCACTGCTCTCTTTCTCACCACCCTACTCTCTTTCTCTCTTTCTCAACCCCCCTACCCCCCCCCCTCTCTCTCTCTTTCTCACCCCCCTACTCTCTTTCTCTCTTTCTCACCCCCCCCCCACTACTCTCAGGGCCGTAGCTGATGCTTAAAAAGCAACGGGCGCAGAGAAAATTGCCCGGATTTATTAGTTGACAATATGATGACGTCATCAGTGTCATCCATTTCTAGAAACTATGATTTTTGCGGATTTTTTCGGCTATTCCAATGGAAATTAGGCACAGAACGTGAACGAAAGCAGTAAATCAGGTTCGGACTTTCTGTGTATAACCAGTCTTTTCTCCCATTAATTAATAAATAAACAAACAGATTTTTACTGCGTTCATTCGGATGTTTTCTTCGTTTTTTCTTCTTTCTTTCTTTCTTTATTTATTTATTCATTTATTTCTTTGTGAATTGTTTAGTTTGTTTTTATAAGCGTTTCACCCCGAGCAAGGCATGTCACTGCCACTACTGCGCAGGGGGCTGCATAGAGTGGAGAAAGGATGATTAAATATAGGAAATGTCAGAGGGTGGGTGATAGGCGGGTAAGGCTACCGAGAATGAGGGTTGGGTAGATGAGAGTGTTCTGAGAATAATTGGGAGTTAGGGTGGTAGGAGGTGTCTATTGACCCTACATTTAAACACCTGGAGATTGTAGCTGTCGGGAAAGCAGACTTGTGGAAGCGCAAGAAAAGAAGATGTTGGAATAGAATTTACGGTTACATCTTATCTGTTTAACTGTAAAAGGGTGGGACCTAGTTGCTAATCTAGTATCTCGTGTAAATTCGTGCTTAGGCAGCACTAGTGATCTAAGTTCATCGGAGCAGAAGCCATGAAAGTACTTGTAGAAGAGGCATAGGGAAGCCACATCACGCCGGTGAGAGAGTTGTTGCAGCCGGTCTGCCAAGTCAGTATCAACCACGTTACAGATCCTCCTTTGTATTTTGTCAAGAAGCCCAAGGAGAGCAGCAGGGGCACCCGACCAGATATGGCAGCAATAATCAATACACGGGCGGATGGTAAATTTGTATATGTGCAGAATAGATTCAGGTGGGAAAAACTTCCGGGCCCTGCACAGAGAGCCGACTTTCATAGCATGGATTCGATATAGTCATTCCATTTGAGGTCCGCCGAAAGTGTAAGGCCAAGGAGGCGTAGCATTTTACTCTCTGGGAGGCTAGCCTGTCCCATGCTAATGGGAGGTAGATGCGATTGTCTATGGTGGTTAGTTGATAACAGCTTCGTTTTAGAAGCATTGAAATTTACTAGCCATTTCCTACCCCAGGCCACTACGGATTGGAGGTCCTTTTCAAGTACGGCAGCGAGGTTCGCTTTGTCGCCCACACCTGGTTTTTGATCGATGCGAAAGTAGATTGTTGTGTCATCGGCATACATGCCAACTTGGGATCTAATGGCGTCGGGGAGATCATTAATGTAGATCAGAAAGAGCGTGGGACCCAGGATAGAACCTTGAGGGACACCCGCGTTCGTATGGTAGTTTTGGGAGGCATGCCCATTTAATACCACCTTCAATGTGCGGTTAGAGAGGAATGACTGGATGAGGTCAAACAGATGTCCAGTTATACGTAGCTTCGCAGTTTGCACAAGAGGCCAGCATGCCAAACCCTGTCGAACACTTTGGAGATATCCAAGGCAACGGTTCGGGCTTCGCCATTTTTGTCAAGTACCCGGTATATGTACTTGGCAATGGTCGTTAGCATATCAGCAGTAGACCTGGTGAAGCGAAACCCGTACTGTTTGTCAGAGAGAAGCCTGTGGGCCGTGAGATGCTGAATCACCTCGGCGTTGATAATGGCTTCGAAAACTTTGCCAAAGATCGGAAGAATTCTTAAATATGGGAACTACACAGGAGGACTTCCAACAGGAAAGAAAACAGATAGGCAGAGGTTATAGAGTTTAGAGAGGACAGAGAAGAGTTCTGGGGCACATTTCTTCAGTACTATGACTGGGATTCCGTCACCGCCGCTCGCTTTGTGTGGGTCAAGTTGTGCAATTATCTTGGCGACCAGCGAGGGTGTAATGTGGACGTTATTTAGTTGAGCCTTATTTCTGTGTGGGAAGTCGGGTGTAGGTATTCCTAACGAGTCCAGTGTCAAATTGGTGGAGAATCTACGGGCAAAGCATTCAGCCTTGTCCGCTGGGGAGGTGAGAACTTCAAATTCATTGATTAGTGGGGGTATTGAAGTCTTGCTCTTGTTGAGCACGCTTTTGCAGAGTCGCCAGTAATCTTTGGAGCCAAACTTAGAGGATGCTATGCGTTGCCTAATTCTGGTAGCAAACGCCCTCTTAACTTCCTTCAGTACTTTTTTACACTTGTTCCGTGAAAAGGCGCCTGTTTTGGTTCGACGAGCAGCTTCGATAGAGCCGGAAGAAATGGTTCCGGTGGGCAATGGCGGCCGAGCAAGCAGGTGAGAACCAGGGGGACGAATTTGATTTTAGTTGGAATTTCCTGGCCGGGATAAAAGCATCGATGCCAGCCTTAACCCAAGAGGAGACCTCGGAGGCACAGTCTTCGACAGGAAGATCGAAGACGTTGTTCCAGGGGGCGTCGCAGAGGAAGTCTCGGAACGAGTCCCAGTCTGCTCTCTGGTAGCAGTATGATATTCTGCTGGTCTGGTTTTCTTGGGTAGAGTTAGCGCGGATTGAGATGTTGACGGAGACTACGGCGTGGTCAGAGTTTCCGAGGGGGCAGAGTTACCTGGTAGTGCAGGAGTCTGGAATGGAGGTAAAGCAAAGGTCGATGACGAAGACATTTTTCCTTGCTCGGATTTTCATTATGATCGCACGGATCGGCCCGGACCCGTGCCCGGTGTGCCCAGTAGTCAGATACGGCCATGTATATATATATTTATATATATATATATATATATATATATATATATGTGTGTGTGTGTGTGTGTGTGTGTGTGTGTGTGTGTGTGTGTGTGTGTGTGAAAATGTCGTTTTGGTCGTTTTATATGAAAAAAAGGTGATGCTCTCAGGTTTTCGCAAAAGGCATTTTGTTTACTGACTATCTTGTAGAGGGCCACACTATCAATGGAGAGTACGAAGCCAAATTGCAGAGGCAGTTACAAAAAGCTCTCAAGACTAAATACCCAGGAAAAGTAATGAAGTGGGTTTTGTTTCATCAGATTTTTATTATAAATGAATTTCCTTTCACGGTCCTTACGAAGGTGGCTCTCCACAACTTCTTCGTAATCCTCTAAATAATCTTTTTCAAATCACCATCCCTCCCAGTCTATCTTCTCCTATCGAATTACACAATCTCGTTAAGTAGGTTATTTCGTGTTCCCCTCTGTCCTTCTTACGACCTGTATGTCCTGTGAATGTCAAATTCGTATGTCCCACTATTTCGTGTTCCCTCTGTCCTTCTTACGACCTGCATGTCCTGTGAATGTCAAATTCGTATGTCCCCTTTTCTTTCGTGTTCCCCTCTCTATATCCTTCTTTGACCTGTATGTGCTGTGAATGTCAATTCGTATGTCCCACTATTTCGTGTTCCCCTCTGTCCTTCTTACGACCTGTATGTCCTGTGAATGTCAAATTCGTATGTCCCACTCTTTCGTGTTCCCCTCTGTCCTTCTTACGACCTCTGCATGTCCTGTGAATGTCAAATTCGTATGTCCCACTATTTCGTGTTGCCCTCTGTCCTTCTTACGACCTGTATGTCCTGTGAATGTCAATTCGTATGTCCCACTATTTCGTGTTGCCCATCTGTCCTTCTTACGACCTGTATGTCCTGTGAATGTCAAATTCGTATGTCCCACTATTTCGTGTTGCCTCATCCTTCATACGACCTGTATGTCCTGTGAATGTCAAATTCGTATGTCCCACTATTTCGTGTTGCCCTCTGTCCTTCTTACGACCTGTATGTCCTGTGAATGTCAAATTCGTATGTCCCACTATTTCGTGTTGCCCTCTGTCCTTCTTACGACCTGTATGTCCTGTGAATGTCAGATTCGTATGTCCCACTATTTCGTGTTGCCCTCTGTCCTTCTTACGACCTGTATGTCCTGTGAATGTCAAATTCGTATGTCCCACTATTTCGTGTTGCCCTCTGTCCTTCTTACGACCTGTATGTCCTGTGAATGTCAAATTCGTATGTCCCACTATTTCGTGTTGCCTCCTGTTGCCTTTGACCTGTATGTCCTGTGAATGTCAAATTCGTATGTCCCACTATTTCGTGTTCCCCTCTGTCCTTCTTACGACCTGTATGTCCTGTGAATGTCAAATTCGTATGTCCCACTATTTCGTGTTCCCCTCTGTCCTTCTTACGACCTGTATGTCCTGTGAATGTCAGAATTCGTATGTCCCACTATTTCGTGTTGCCCTCTGTCCTTCTTACGACCTGCATGTCCTGTGAATGTCAAATTCGTATGTCCCACTATTTCGTGTTGCCCTCTGTCCTTCTTACGACCTGCATGTCCTGTGAATGTCAAATTCGTATGTCCCACTATTTCGTGTTCCCCTCTGTCCTTCTTACGACCTGCATGTCCTGTGAATGCAAATTCGTCGTAACCACTATTTCGTGTTCCCCTCTGTCCTTCTTACGACCTGTGTCCTGTGAATGTCAAATTCGTATGTCCCACTGTTCGTGTTCCCCTCTGTCCTTCTTGCAGCCTGTATGTCCTGTGAATGTCAAATTCGTATGTCCCACTAATTTCATTTTATCATTTGATAATCTTAAACACACGTGCCTTTTTCTTTCAGTTTTATTTAAACTTCCTTGTTGCTCACATGCACCATCCATGGCATTCCCACAAATCTCCTCCTAATCTGTGGCGATATTCTCCAGCATTCACTTTCATATAGTAGGATTGATCAGTCAGTTAAGTGCCATACGTGATACACGCTTTGGGCGATCATGTCTCGAAAGAGACATGACTGACTGGGCAGAAAATTATCCCGCAGTAGGTTGCCATTGCTTTTTTGCAGTAGACTGGTTGCTGACCAAGGCTACAAAACCGATTCTGTCCTATTATTTAGCCCATAACTGGAGGGAAGAAAACAGATTAATACCTTTCCCATGGGTATTTGCGCGTAAGTGAATGCAAGGAATTCAACTGGAATTTGAACTCGGCTCCCCGATTTCTCGTTCCGAGCCGATATCCACTGCGCCACAACGCACATCCCTACATCATATTTCCATATTCTCTTTTCGTTCTCTTTTCTTTGATTCTAACGAAATTTTCCTGTTTCTTAATACTTTGCTTAACTTTTGGAAGGCAAATTCCGCTAGTCTAACGTGGCTTCGGATTTCGGCGTCACATTTTCCGTTTTCTGTAAAAACACTCTCCAATTCGTAGCTCGCATCTATAGCATATTTATTCGTTCTCTCCGGCTAATCAACCCTCTACAGGTTATTTAAAGTCAGAAAATATTTTTAGATTTCAAGAATTTTCTTTTAGGCAAGAATGATTTAGTGATACAAGTTTTACTAATTGACTTATAGCTGGGGGAGGGAGAAAAATTGGATTCATACTAAATGAGAATTTCATAAACAAACAAGGAATTATAATGTGGATATAAAGTTGGCGATCAATTCTATATTAAAATCAATATGTAAACTGATCCCTCACTTTGTGATCACAGTAGTTTATATGCATTTATATTCAAGAGTGTTATGGTGCCCTATCTACAGGGAATGGTCTCTTCCTCCTTCTATAAATACTAACCAGCGTGACTTCCGGTGGATAGACAAGAAGCAATCGTGAAACAGTTGTAATGCAACGCAACTATACAGTTCGGACGTACATTTCTATTTGCTGACTACTAAAATTCTTACTTGTATATATGGTTCTGTTATCCTAATACACTGTTTGAACCTGCCTTCCTGTTTCCGTATCTTTCTTCCTGATCCCAACAGGCCACAACAACTTGCCGACGAAGATTTTGCCAGAATAAAGAGAATGTAAAAATGTAAACTACATACCCTCTGTAGGTAATCAGTATCTAATTGATTGCTTGGTTCGTTTTCTTTTTTAATCATTTCACCCCAAGCAAGGCGGTACCGCCACTGATGAGCAGGGGGCTACATAACGGAGAGTTAAAGTTTTAAACGAAAAGAGTGAAGACAAAGACTAACCAGCTACAGGGGGTGGGGAGAGAAAAGGCAAGAGAAAGGCATAAACACAGGAGTGAAAACAGTTCCGAAGGTAATGAGAAAAGAAAAGAAAAGAACAAGACACACGGGGTGATGTGAAAAGGACTGGAGTTAAGTGGATAAAAGATGGGAATTGACTTTGCATTTAAATTCTTACAGGTTTTAGCCGTCAGCAAAGCAAGTATATGGAAGGGAGTTCCACAGGTGGGAAGCGCGAGAAAATAAGCTGATGGACTAGAATTGTCGCCTGCATTTGGTTGATCTAACTGTAAAAGAGTGGGACCTTGTTGCCAGTTTGGTAGCCCGAGTAAATTCTTGTGGAGAGGGCACCAGTGACTTAAGTTCTTCGGAGCAGAAGCCATGAAAATATTTATAGAGGAGACAGAGGGAAGCCACATCCCACCGATGAGAAAGTGGCTGGAGTTGTGCTGCCAGGTCGGGACCAATCACATTACAGATTCTCCTTTGGAGCCTGTCGAGAGCACTGAGGCGAACAGCAGGAGCGCCTGACCAGATATAACAACAGTATTCCATTCACGGTCGGATGGTTGATTTGTATATGCGTAAGATGGATTCAGGCGGAAAAAAACTTTCTGGCCCGTCACAGTAACCCAACCTTCCTAGCAATGGATTTAGTGATTGACTCAATGTAATGATTCCACTTGAGTCTAAAGAAAGGGTAAGGCCGAGGAGGCGCAGTGAATTTATTTCGAAGAGGCTTGCTTGGTCCATGCTTATGGGTAGCAGGAGTGATTGCCTGTGATGGTTGACATATAGGAATTTTGTTTTAGAGGCATCGAAATTTAGGAGCCACTTTTTACCCCAATCCACCACTGAGTAAAGGTCCTTCCCGAGATCAAAAACAAGGTTATGTTTGTCCGCCTCGCCAGATGTCTTACTGATGCGGGAGTAGATGGTGGTGTCATCCGCTTAGATGCCTAGTTCGGATTTGATCATGTCTGGGAGATCATTTTATGAAGATTAGAACTACGGATTATCAACTCTTTGCAAGTTATTTAAAGCCAGAATATATTTTCAGATTTCAGAAGACGTCTTAAGATTTCAGTCCTCTGTAAAAACACGTATCTGATAGTTAATTTCTGTACTTGCTTGATTTTGACACTTCAAATTTCTACCTCGCATCTTGGGTTGTCGCTTTTGCTGACAGTCATACATTGCGTCTTCTTGCAATTGATAGTTAGTCCTTTCTTCTTGCTTTCCTTTACTATCTTGTCCATGAGTTCTTGCCGTTTTCTTGTTTGATTCTGGCATCAATACGGTATCATCTGTATATCTTCTAATGCCACCAAAACAATTCCTGGTAAGACTTCTGGTTATCACAGGGTCGTCTTGTTGTACAAGTTAAATAAATTCGATAAAAATTTATGTCTTTTTCAATTTTATGAATTTTTCGGTTTGTGTGGTAAGCTATTCATACTTAGATTTGTTTTATGGCAGATATAAAACAGTAATTCACTTCATTTTATCTATATGTCTAAATATTTGTCCACTGATTTTTACTTGCCAACTTAGAAGTAGGTTAAAATTAAAAGTCAATAAAATGAAAAAAAATATGTAATTTACAAAATTAATTGTGAATTTCATTTATTCAAAATATGAAACACGTAATCATTTTCGCTAACATTAATTTCTGATTTTCTTTGTGTTTTTTTGTTTTGTTTTTTTTCTTTGTTTTTTATTTTTTCAGTCGTTTGCGATATTTTCTTTTCTAATGAAGATATTTCTTTAATGGTTTACTGTGGAGTAATGAAACCTCTTTAATTAGAGCCTGAAACAAAGCTACAGACAAGATCCTTTTAAAGAAAGGAATTTTATGAAAAAAACATTGATAGTACATTTAAAATGCTACTCAAATTTTGAAAGAAATTGAAAAGATCAATCTGTTTGTTTATGTATGAAATTAAAAGCCCTTTTAATACCTTTGGATGTGCGTTGTGGTACAGTGGATATCGGCTCGGAACGAGAAACCGGGAAGCCGAGTTCGAATTCCAGTTGAATCCATTGTATTCACTTACACGCAAATACCCTTGGGAAAGGTATTAATCCGTCTCTTCCTTCCAGTTATGGGTTAAATAACAGGACAGATTGGGTTCTATAGCCTTGGTCGGCAACCAGTCTACCTCAGAAAGCAATGACAACCTACTGCAGGATAATCTTCTGCCCAGTCAGTCATGTCTCTTTCGAGACATGATCGCCGAAGCGTGTATCACGTATGGCACTTAACTGACTGACTGAATATAATAGTTGGAAACATAATTAAAAATTTCACTGGGTATAAAGTGGGGGATCGGTTTTCTATTGTCATGAAGTAATAAACTGATCCCCCTATAATTACTACTTAATAATATCATACATATCACCTCCCTCTAGCTATGAGTCAAATAAGAGGACAGATTGGGTTCTATAGCCTTGGTTGGCAACCAGTCTACTGTAGAAAGCAATAGCAACCTACTGCGGGATAATCTTCTGCCCATTCAGTCATGTCTCGAAAGAGACATGATCGCCGAAGCGTGTATCACGTATGGCACTTAACTGACTGAATACCTTTTAAGGCATCTTTATATCTTTCAATTCATTTGGCCGGAAAATAAAGCACATAATATTGTATCAAGTTTTGCAAACTTTTTAGTAGCACCTCTGATCTCGGCAATTATTGTCATTGTCCAAAATGTAAATATTAAAACCTTTCCTATAATTTATGCCGTCAGAAACACTTAATGTGTTTTCATTATCAATCACAACAGGTCCTGGGCATGACGGTAAACTACATGCGGCAGTAAAGCCTCTGATTGGGAGATTGGGAGGGGCATGGAACCACCTCTTAATTGCTGACACGGAGTGGTAGCACCTGTTAGGGTCCCAGCTATGGGCAAATAGTGAATCCCCAAACTTGGGTCAAAACAACATGAAAGTATAAAAATAGACTTTTATAGAAATATATGCATAAAAATAGACTTTTATAGAAAAATATACATTTTTGAAGAAAACATTGCCATAACACATTTTTGGAGTAAAAATAAATTATCCTCAGCAAAACATTTTTGAATACAAAACTAGAAGACATTTTTAGTTTTCTAAAAGAAAAAAGAATAAAGACAAAAAATTTTCATCAAAATCTGACTAAATCAATTTTCTCACTGTAACCGAACATTAAAAAAATGCCTTCAAACCTCACCTTTTTGGCATTAAATAACCTACAAATCAACCTCCACACTATAACTAAAACATTAAAAAAATGTCTTCAAACCTCACCTTTTTGGCATTAAATAACCTACAAATCAACCTCCTCACTATAACTGAACATTAAAAAAATGCCTTCAAACCTCACCTTTTTGGCATTAAATAACCTACAAACCAGCCTTCTCACTATAACTGAACATTAAAAAAAATGCCTTCAAACCTCACCTTTTTGGCATTAAATAACCTACAAATCAACCTCCTCACTATAACCGAACATTAAAAAAATGCCTTCAAACCTCACCTTTTTGGCATTAAATAACCTACAAACCAGCCTTCTCACTATAACTGAACATTAAAAAAATGCCTTCAAACCTCACCTTTTTGGCATTAAATAACCTACAAATCAACCTTCTCACTATAACCGAACATTAAAAAAATGCCTTCAAACCTCACCTTTTTGGCATTAAATAACCTACAAACCAGCCTTCTCACTATAACTGAACATTAAAAAAATACAGTAAAACCCCACCTTTTAGGCATTGAAAAACCCACTGAGGTTGATATGTCGTTAAACAAAACTCAAACAAACGGTCACAAGAATAGTTCAGTTGATCTATTGAACAGCGTTATCAAATTAGTAGATAGTTTGTATATACTAACCTTACTCTCTGACTTCTCTCTTCAAATAAAGAAAAGAAATCTTCTTCTTCTATGTGCCTTTTCAGGACGTAGGCGAACATGGCTTTCCGCGTCTCCCTATCCCTGGTGGCTCTTAGCACACCTTCTCCTGTTACACCACCCAAACCCAGTTCTACCATCCACTAGCTCAAGACCATAAATCTAGAATATAAATGTATAGAAACTTGCGTAACCACAAAATGAGGGTTCAGTTTATATATTGATTATAATACAGAATTGATCCCCCATTTTATACCCACATTATAATTTCTTATA
Source organism: Ascarosepion bandense (assembly GCA_037127315.1). Taxonomy (NCBI): domain Eukaryota; kingdom Metazoa; phylum Mollusca; class Cephalopoda; order Sepiida; family Sepiidae; genus Ascarosepion; species Ascarosepion bandense. The sequence continues at coordinate 346,662 of JBBBDQ010001117.1, read as the reverse complement.
AACAGTTGGCATATATATTCTTCTTCTATGTGCCCGGTACTTTCAGGACGTAGGCGATCATGGCTTTCCATGTCTCCCTAACCCTGGTGGCTCTTAGCACACTTTCCCCTGTTACCCCACGAAACCCCCGTTCTGTCATCCACCTGCTCAGGCCCCTCAAATATGTGATCCGCTTACTCTGACTCTTTTCCCCCTCTATCTAGCCTGTTAGTATCAGGTTCTCCAAGCCCTCCTTCCTCATTGCATGTCCCAGGAACTTTAGCTGTCTCTTCCTGGTGTTCAGTATTAATTTCCTTTTCATTTCCATCCTTTCCAGAACCTCATCATTGCTCACATGCTCGAGCTATGATATCTACAGCATCCTTCTGTAGAACCACATTTCAATTGTGTGAAATACAAGTCAGACTCCATATTTATCTGGGCATGACGGTAAACTTCTTCCGGCAGCAAAGGCCTCTGATTGGAAGGTTGTGAGGAGCATGGAACTACCTTTAATTGTTGTTGTTCTCAGGTCCACCCTGACCCGAAGTGGTAGCACCAGTTAGGGCCCTAGATATGGGCAAACAGTTACCCCCCCCCAAACGGGGCTCAAAACACTATGAAAGTGTAAAAATAGACTTTCACAGAAAAATATACATTTTTGAAGGAAACATTTTACCAACAATACATTTTTGAAGAAAAAATTATTATCATAATGCATTTTTTAAGGAAAAAGAATTATTCTTAACAAAATATTTTTGAATACAAACCTAGAAGACATTTTCAGTTTTCTAAAATAAAAAAGACTAAAAACAAAAAAATTTCATTAAAATCTGACTAAATCAGCCTTCTTACTATAACCGAACATTAAAAAAACAACAACCTTACAACCCGACCTTTTTGGCATTAAATAACGCATGCTATTAAACAAAACTCAAACTCAAGCCCCCCCCCTATTTAGCTAGTTTTATGCTATAAACTTGATGATAAGCAGAACCGATAAACTCATGTAGATTTCTTGAAGAAAACAGAATAAGGATTTTCAATGCATTTCTTTTTAGTCACGTGTGCCGTCCATCAATGCACACAAAGCTTTGGTTTCAAAAACGTGCCACACATCTTTGCAGTGGAAACATGCATCAGTTCCATGAATTCTTCTTATATCATTTATCTTGCAGATTTCTTGTCAAGTAGATTAAATTGCCTGTAGCACTTACACCAAAAAAAAATAACAAATGAACTTGTAGTGGGATAAGAAATTAAGAATTAAAATCAACCTTCTTCTTTACTTCTACGAAAATTCACAATGACGTGTGAAATCCTGGTTTTTCCCCAATAGAAAAAGAATTGACCATGTGCTTAAAGAAAAAGTCAAACCAGATTTCGCAAGTAGGTGCTAAATTGATTTTTGACCAATGGAAGCGACTTGCAAGACTTGAGGACTTCGCGAGTCAGTGCGAAAATCTAATGACAATAAAAGCTCCCCCACCCCCGATCAGCCTCAGTGAGTCAGTCAGGGGATGGAAGCAGCAAAGACGACAAGCTAAAATGTAACAAGAAAAACTTCGTCCTCTTTTTTTCTTCTGCTGATTCCTTTTACTTCTACTTCTCCATCCAAAGACATTCCGACTGAATCCATACGTACGGACGCATATACTCTTTCAACAATTACTACTACGAACATTTTCTACAAGTCTTGATACCCATAACTTTATCATTGAACACGAACTCTACCCTTAACTTCTTAATAATGTTTCTAATTGCACATTAACTTCTACAACTTGTGTTATTCTTTCCTTTTAATAAATTTCTATTTTAACAAGAAAAATGTATATTTTTATTCTTACACTCTTCCATACATTTCAACCTGCCCACAACAAACCTTCTGATGCCTAGCTTCTGATGATAACTCTGCATAAAACTTGTAAGCTGTATGGAGTTCGGTTAAGTCTGACACAAGGCCGAATCAAAGAAAAATTAACCAGCACCCTACGACTTCAAACGCATCCTCTATGTTTCGCAGTTATAACAATATAACTGAACAAACTAATAATCTTTTCTTGATAAAAAATATATTATCGATGCTTCTTTTGTATCAGATGTTCTATTTCTGAAGAAATTCAAATAACTGTCTTTGAACTGGTTGCCTATCAGTCAGTTAAGTGCCATACGTGAAACACGCTTGGACGATCATGTCTCCAAAGAGACAAGACTGACTGGGCAGAAGATTATCCCGCAGTTGGTTGCCATTACTTTCTGGGGTAGACTGGTTGCCAGCCAAGACTAACCCAATCTGTCCTGTTATTTGACTCATAGCCAGAAGGGGAAGAGATGTATTATACTATTAAGTTGTAATTAGTGGGGGATCAGTTTATTACTTCATAACAATATAAAACTGATCCCCCACTTTATGCCCAATAGAAACCTTAATCATGTTTTCAACTATTATATTCAGCCAGTCAGTTAAGTGCCATACGTGATACACGCTTTCGGCGATCATGTCTCGAAAGAGACACGACTGACTGGGCAGAGGATTATCCCGCAGTGGGTTGCCATTGCTTTCTGCGGTAGACTGGTTGCCAGCCAAGGCTATAAAACCCAATCTGTCTTGTTATTTAACCCATAACTGGAAGGAATAGACGGATTAATACCTTTCCCAAGGGTATTTGCGCGTAAGTGAATGCAATGAATTCGGCTGGAATTCGAACTCGGCTCCCCGATTTCTCGTTCCGAGCCGATATCCACTGCACCACAACGCGCATCCGGTTGCCTATAAATGACTATATTAGCATTAAATAATTTAAAAGATATTGAGATATGTTATGATATTCATATTTCTGAGTCCATTAGATGAGAGACGAGATATTCGAAAATTTTGTTTGCCCTCATATCAACTAATTAATTCATCAGAGGCCAGAATTTAAACAATATAAGGTACGCAGATGATACAGTGCTGATAGCAGACACAGAAAGAAAACTGCAAAACTTCCTACAGAAGGTAGCTGAAGAGAGTGACAAGAAAGGACTACAAATAAACTGCAAGAAAACGAAATGCATGGTCATCAGCAAAAAGGGCAGCCCAAAATGCGAATTACAAGTGAGGGACTCTAAAATCAAGCAGGTACAGAAATGTAAATAACTAGGAAGTGTTCTAACAGAAGGCCGAAAGTGCGACACTGAGATCCGAAGGCGAATTGGCATTGCGAAAGAAGCATTCCAGAAATTGAGTAAAGTATCAAGAAACAGGACAATTTCCCTAGAAACAAAGAGGAGAGTACTGGATTGCTATGTGTTGTCCGTTCTTCAATATGGCAGTGAATGTTGGACAATATCTTCGAAGATGAAGTAAAGACTTGAAGCAACTGAAATGTTGTTCTACAGAAGGATGCTGCGGATATCATGGACCGAGCATGTGGGCAATGACGAGGTTTTGGAAAGGATGGAGACGAGAAGGAAATTAATACTAAGCATCAGGAAGAGGTAGCTAAAGTTCCTGGGACATGCAATGAGGAAGGAGGGCTTTGAGAACCTGATACTAACGGGCCAGATAGAGGGATAAAGAGACAGAGGAAAGCAGCGGATAACATATCTAAAGGGCCTGATCAGTTGGATGACGGAACGAGGGTTGCATGGTGCAACAGGAGAAAGCGTGCTAAGAGTCACCAGGGACAGGGAGATGTGGAAAGCCATGATCGCCTACGTCCTGAAAGAACATGGCACATGAAATTAAAAAGAATTAATTAAGGGCTAATCTTTTCTGATGAAGATTATAACTTAAGATTTAATGGATTTTAAGATTATAACTTAAGATTTAATGGATTTTAAGATTATAACTTAAGATTTAATGGATTTTAAGATTATAACTTAAGATTTAATGGATTTTAAGATTATAACTTAAGATTTAATGGATTTTAAGATTATAACTTAAGATTTAATGGATTTTAAGATTATAACTTAAGATTTAATGGATTTTAAGATTATAACTTAAGATTTAATGGATTTTAAGATTATAACTTAAGATTTACTCTTCATAAATATTTCAATCGTTTTTATCATCCTGCTCAATAATTTACATTTTTTCCTTAAAGTTTTTAGAAACATTTGTAATTCACACCTATTCTATAATTATCTCCTCGTAACTTTAACCAAAGAGTAAGTTACATTGTTTGTTTAAAACAACTTAAGCAACAGATTATAAAATCCGGTTACTGACAAACTATTCATACTATGTATGTCCAAACTAATACGTACTACTGAATATATACCATAACAAGCGGCAGCATAGTTGAAGTCCTTGATATTATTAGACAGTTTTTACGAGTGAACTTTGAAAATATATAAACATACATAGTCTCTATAAAAAATTTGAGTTTATATACATACGAAATGGCATAGGAACAGTGCAGTATTCGTAAGTTCTGCCTAGTCTAGTATTTACAAATAAATTTTACTGTGTTGTTCGAGGAGAAGGCTGCTGGCTTCGTAGATATATCAGTTCGTTGTTAATCTTCAGGATCAAATATTTAAATCCGGGACGGATTCAATTGTTCTTTTATTCATCTGTTGTTTTATTGCAGCAAAAAATTACAGACGTATACAGGATCATCATTTATCCGTCACACCCAATGGTGCATAGGGCAGCAACTTTTTGTTGCTGTAACAAACTGTTTTTTACGGGGCAAAGTTGTTAGCCCTGCACCTAAACCTTTAAAGTTGGAGGATCATTCTTGGTCCTTACGTTTACAGTACCTGGTATTCCCAAATGGTCAACCATTTAAGTGTCAATCTTGCTTAACTTCGATGATCGGACGGAAACCGGTTCATTCAACACGATATAGCCGTAGACACGTATACAAGCTACCAAGGATAAGTTGTCGTGTAAATTACGTAAAAAACATGAAAATAGAACTGACATCTCATTTTAACGGATGTATTTACCAAAAGTACACAAAAATATCTTGAAATACTAAAGAGTAAATTTATTCATTAAAATTGTCATTGGATACAACCACAGCCTCCATACGACTTCGGAATCTCCTGCATCTCTTTTAAACGATCTCCTTATTTAAGTTGGTGAATGGTGCCATAATCCTTGCCTTCAGTTGATTTTTGGTGTTACAAAAAGTTTTGTTGGTCTCCATCTCAACTACGTCCCACACATAATAATCAGAGGCGGTTGCAGTTTGGGGAGGGTGGTGGCCAGATGTAAGGGGCGATGTGGTTGCAGAAATTGTCTGAGAGCCACTGGTATCTCCTGCTTGTGTGACATGGTGCAGAGTCTTGTTGCCAGATATAGGGTCTTCCAGCAGCCACCCCCTTGACTCAAAACTGCACTACCCCCTTAAGGCACTTGATGTAGAAGTCCGTATTGAATCTCAGGACCTCAACAAACAATTTCAGGAGTTCTTTTCTCGTCAGGACGATCAGAGTAAGTTTAGTTTTCCGAGCTGCCGTAGCATTTTAATCAACATTATGTTATATATCGCCGTACGACGACAAAACAACAAACACGCATATATAAAAATATAAGGTTATATTTTTATTAATGACGACGAACTGTGTGGAATAGAGAACGGGAGGGTGAGGGCGCATATAGAATGGCTGACGGGAGTGTAGTCTGCCTGTGTTGTCTCTCTCTGCTTCCACCGGCCGTTCTCTGCTACTGGCGAATCCGTGTGTCGAGGTCTTTATATAGTCCTCTAGAACCGGGACTTTCCTTCCGGTTTTTGCCTCGCCCACGCAACGCCCACGTAATTCTAAGAGGCACCTGATCTGTTTGCCTCTGTAGCCATTTCCGCCGCTGTCGGAAATAAGGTCAAAACGACATCCGCTCCGGCTTCGACAGGATGTATTTCACAAACACCTGTCTTGTCGCTTCGCCGCCCCCTTCACGGATGGAAAACACCATCGCTTGCATCACTTCCTCGGGTGGGGCCAGATTGTTATATTACACTCCTCGCCCTCCCATTTTCTAAAATGTTCACCTAAGAACATTTTAAGCGCAACACCCTCACACAATCCCCATGCCACACAAGCCCGACAATTGTACAAAACATGTGCCGAAACAAACAAAACAACAATAAAAAAATATATGGGGGAGCCTACATCGGCAACCCAACAACGTTCGTGTCCATTGTGGAATTTTCCTGTACAAAAAACACAGAATCTCTTGCGTATGCTTCATGATGCAGTGTTGGAAGCCAAAATGAATGAGACTGCCACAAAAGTGATGATAGAATTACTTGGGACTTATACAGAGGATAATGTTCTCCCAGCTCGATGTTTCATTGTTCTTTTTTTTTTTTTTTTTTTAAGTTTCTGTAACTTTCAATGTTCGTTTCCTTTCTCGACTCTGTCCATACGCGTAGACGCCTCGATGCACGACCATATGATCATAGGCGGTAACCGCGCCCCAGTTTCTAAACTGACATCGAGTAAATGACCTTTGACCAACACCATGCGTGTTTCCGCTCGAGTTTATTGTTACACATGTAACTTCATTTAATTTAATTTAATTTCAAACATACTATGTTTGAACACAGAAAAACTGCCATTATCTGCAGTACATATCATTCATAGTCTGACCGAGAAATGTTCAATAGAAAACGAAGAAAATTACCCTGATTTCAACGTTAATCCGCATGCAATTTACTTGTGGAGGATTAGAGGTTTCATCTATCTTAATTTAGTCTAAAAAAAAATGGACCCGTGACTCGTAATTCCTTAGTTTGTATCTTCCGCATGTTTTGCTATAAGGAAGGTGACCTACCTATTTCACTTAAACTATCGTTAATCCTCCCACTGCTTTCTTTCCCAGTCCTATAGCATATCAGCCAATAAGTCTACAAGACTTTTCAGTTGTTCTTTCTTTTTGTTCCGATCAACTGTGGGATCTGCAGGTCTATCCGTGCTTTTTACCACAACAGACGTTTGCCTCATTTGGACATCTTCGCTGCTAGGTGATTCCCTAGAAAAACCCTGATCTACATGAGTAGATCCAGACGTTTCGCACTTTGAGCAATCATCCTCGAACGTGGATGAAACATTATTTATACCACCGATTCTATCATCACTATCAATAGTTGACACGTTTTTATTCGCCATTTTACGTCGCGTCATGATGCGACGCTCCATTAATGGAACATCAGACTCATCGTCTGATTCCACACGTTGGTGTCGATTTTTGTGCACTGGAAAGTCGGTCTGTTCCGCTCCGGATTCGTCATCCGAATCACTGGATTCTAAAGCAACCTTTGCGAAAGGAAAAGGAGGGAAGTCACATTCCTGTATGTGGGGTTGCTGCTTCTTTAGGTTTCTTGTCTGACACGGGATACATTTACCTACGAAATCATTTATTTCTCTAAGTAAACAAGGCCAGAAATACTTTTGTTTTATTGAGTGGAATGTCTTATCCACCCCCATATGGCCACTGTCATCATGGTATTGAACTAGCACCATTTTTCTAAGGTGAGATGGTACATACAGCCTGATGAGGGGTTCATCATCAGGTTGAGACAAATAGTACACCACCTCATCCATTACTATATATCTCTTCTGTTCTGCTTTGGTAGCCCTACCATTTCGTAATCTAATCTTCAGGTCTAAGATGTTTTTGTCTGATTCTTGCTCCCTGATTATGTCTATTCCTTTCAATGTGGGCCGTTCGGGTGCCTCTGATGAATTTCCGACATTTTTATGGGCTGCTAATTCTTCCGGCTCCATTAGGTTGGAGTTTATAACACTAACCAAGTAATTTCTATCATCTATATCTACTGGAGAAGCAATATGGTCTTCGTTCACCTCAACAGCGCGTGATAAGAGATCCGCGCAAACATTATCCTTACCCTTAAGATACTGTATGCTGCAATTGTAGCCAGACATGCTCAGAGCCCAAGTCTGTATCTTCTTATTTTGTATGGGCGAGTTAAGTAAGTGCTCCAGGGGCCTATGATCAGTGTATATTGTGAATGTTGCGCCATGCAGGTAGTGATTCAGTTTTTGAAGAGCATAGTGTATGGCATAAGCCTCTTTCTCTATAGTTGACCACCTCGTTTGTGTGTCACTTAATTTATGGGACAATAAATAAATTGGTTTTTCTACATCCTTCCTATTTTCCTTATCGCACACCACCTGGGATAGGCATGCGCCAATCGATTGATCGGATGCGTCAATATATAACCTATACGCCTTATTTGGGTTGGGATAGGCTAGTGTTACCATCTCCGCGAGCTTCGTTTTTAGTGTATCGAAAGCGGTTTGGCAAGCATCGTCCCATTGGAATCGTGCATATTTCCTTGTCAAATTGACTAGCGGTTCGGCTATATCAGAGAAATTTCTAATAAAGCGGCGATAGTATGAGGTCATCCCAATAAAAGCTCTTACTTGCCTAACAGTGGTTGGAGTAGAAACTGACTTTATAGCCTTGACTTTATTGAGGTCTGGTTGTATTCCCTCTTCACTTATCTTGAACCCCAGGTATTGGGTCTCTTTCTTAAAGAACTCACACTTAGCTGGCTTCAGTTTAAGGTTGTGCTTACGTAGACTACTCAAGACTGTGTCTATATGTCTTAAATGATCTTCCACCGTATTTGAAAATATCAGAATATCATCTAAATATGCCAGAGCAAAATCTTCCTGTCCCTGTAAAACAACTGACATTAATTCCTGGAAGATGCCGGGTGCGTTTGCAAGTCCAAATGGCATAACATTAAAATGAAACAGACCCTTGTGGCAGGTGAATGCACTTTTTTCTTTGTCATCATCATGAAGCTTAACTTGCCAGTACCCTGATTTTAAATCAAGCTTCGAAAAGTACCTTGCCGAACCAAGTGATGCCAGTATATCATCGATGACAGGAAGAGATCGAGCATATTTCTTTGTAATCTTATTAAGTGCTCTAAAGTCTACACAAAATCTCCTACCACCGTCTTTCTTCTCTACTAAAACTACTGGAAAACCCCACGGGCTATTGGATCTCTCAATTACACCTGCCTGCATCATTTCGTCGATTGCTGAATCCATTGTCTTTCTTTGTTTGAGAGGTGTGCGATATGGGCGTTTTCTTATGGGCTCATGCGTTCCAGTATCGATACGCATCTCCACAGTATCGGTTCTGCCCAGGTTCTTGTCACTAACGAACATGTCCCTATTTCTTTTTAGCAATTTGTTAATTTCAGGCTTGAATTCCTCCGGTACATGTACCTGTTCCAAATCTACATCAGGACTTTTATTATTTTGTTTATCGGGTATAGTAATTTCAGTAATATTACCTGCCCTTTCCAATTTAGCCAGCGGACACCCCCGTCTCAAAGTGATTGTCTGGTTAGTGTTATTCATTATCAGCAACTGAAACTTACGAGACTTTGGCATTTTTACAACTGCGTTGGCTACTGATATACCACATAAATTGCTAACATATCCACTACACAGCTGTTCGATTTCATATTCTTTGCCACGTCCATTTCTCAGCCTGGTTAATCCCAGATAAGCTTGCAGGTGTTGAGGTCTTAATGTTACTTTTTGAGCTAACCTAACAATAGAGGAAATATGAACATCCTCCTCTAATGCCACGTATTCTTCACCAATCTTCAATGCCCCCAAATCGAAATACATCCTCACCCCGTTCTGCATCAGCCAATCTCGGCCAAGTATAACGTTTCTATTGAGATTTTTCACGACTAAAAAATCATGGGGTATGGACTTACTTCCTATCTGGACCTGTAGACGACAAAGGCCTTCAACGTATAACGGGGATCCATTCGCAGTTCGAAGTTTAATGTCCCTCTTTTGCAGTTCAAGTCCCAGTCGCAATTTTTTAAATACCCTACAGCTTATAACCGATACCTCTGCTCCCGTATCTACCAATGCCCTATAAGGTCTACGTTCTATTCTAATAAAGATGGAATTTGGCGCGCCCATATTACCAACTATGTGCGTTGGTACCGTCTTGTTCCGTTCGTTGGGCGTCGCACGAACGGACCTCTGTCGTTTCCCGGGGCGTGTCTACAAAATTTTGCTATGTGGCCTTCTTTCCCACAATTCCAACACCTAACAACGCTCCCGTTCCTCTCCCGCTCACGAGTCCCAACTTTTCTATTGTTCTTATTCCTATTATTATCATTATTATTATTAGATTTAGCGGGGCTTACGGCTTCTATCGGTACCCGTCTCCGAGAGTGACAAATTTCCATAGGCTCCTCTTCGTATTCAGAGTTTGCGTCGAGTCGAATTTTCCATCTCAACTCAGATAACGCTTTCTGATAGGCAGCCTCCAGTGTTTGTGGCTCATCCTTCATAACTGCCATCTTTATTTCCCGATCCCTTAGACCTTTTATGAAGAATCCTAAAACTTGTTTTGTAACAACTTCATTCCTCCCGTCAACCCCAACATATGCGCCCTCCGCTAGGCGTACTACTCTCTGCATGTAGTCCTGCACCCCCTCCGTTCTACCCTGCTTAATGTTCACTAATTCGACTAACCGTGCGTCGGGGTCTAAAACCAATCCGTAATATTCCTTTAAAGAAGTTTTTAACTCCTTCCATGTGAGTTGTGGGTTATTAGCGATTAGTCTATATACATAGTGTCCAACAGCTCCCCTTGTTGTGAGAAGAGCTGCCTGACACTTGTCTTCTTCTGCCACGCGCACAACTTGAAAATACCTCTCCATATCCTCCAACCAAGCACTACAACCACCATCTTCTTTGCATGCTAATGGCTGTATATTTTTTAAAAAAGATTCTCCCCTTAAAGTGTTCGACACCGAACAAGCCACATTTCTCAATTCTAGGGTCAGACCTTGAACAAAATCGGCAAAAGTATGCTGTTCCATTTTTTTTTTTTTAAATATAACTCATGAACAAGAGCAGAACACACACAAGATCGAATCAAAAGTCACCTACCTTTCGCTGCTGTCGTCCTGTTGTTTACTATTTTCGTCTTCTATCTGGTAGTTTTTAATTCCGTCGAATTTCAATTGTCGCCGTGGTAACCAAGCTCGTATCAATCTGTTTTGTTGTTGTTGTTTTAAAACAGCAAGTCACTGGGCACCAATTTGCGTATGTTATATATCGCCGTACGACGACAAAACAACAAACACGCATATATAAAAATATAAGGTTATATTTTTATTAATGACGACGAACTGTGTGGAATAGAGAACGGGAGGGTGAGGGCGCATATAGAATGGCTGACGGGAGTGTAGTCTGCCTGTGTTGTCTCTCTCTGCTTCCACCGGCCGTTCTCTGCTACTGGCGAATCCGTGTGTCGAGGTCTTTATATAGTCCTCTAGAACCGGGACTTTCCTTCCGGTTTTTGCCTCGCCCACGCAACGCCCATGTAATTCTAAGAGGCACCTGATCTGTTTGCCTCTGTAGCCATTTCCGCCGCTGTCGGAAATAAAGTCAAAACACCTGTCTTGTCGCTTCGCCGCCCCCTTCACGGATGGAAAACACCATCGCTTGCATCACTTCCTCGGGTGGGGCCAGATTGTTATATTACAATTAGACTCACCCAAATATGTCCGAATCCACTGCACTGTACTCACATTGACACTCAAACACTCTGAAATGTTTGCATTTGAACTTCCGGCGCGAATGCCAAGCCGTACATCATGCTGTTTTCAGATTTTTAAAAGCGTGAAATGCGTTTTAATGCGCTTTTTCTCACAGACGACCCTACTATACTTTGTAGACGACAAAATCAAAAACAAACAATGTGCATGCGCGCAATCTAAACTTATTTATAAATGGAACTTTGTCTCTGTGTGTGTGTGTGTGTGTGTGTGTGTGTGTGTGTGTGTGTGTGTGTGTGTGTCCGTTACCTATAGACTCCAAAACGGCTGAACCGATTTTCTTGAAAATTTACACAGTTGTAATATAAGCGTCTGCGAGTGTTCTTAGCTAGGTTTTGTGTTGCGGTACCCCAAATAAATATCGAAAATCGATAATCGAAAAAATCGGGTTATAGAAGGAGTGGTCCGATTTTAATTATATTTAATACACTCATAGACAAAGACATAAGAAACGATATTCAGAAGTTTCAAGGTTGCAGTTCTTACAATAGTGCAGAAAATCGATATAATATATATATATATATATAAAAGGTAAGATGTTTGTGTGTGTGTCTGTTTATCTGCCTGTATGTCTGTATTTTTTTCAGCCCTTTTATTTTAGTTTTTGCTTCGGGTTTGGCTCTAAGTAGGTATAATTCTAGTTCTTAGTCTCAGCCATGATACCATTTACTCAGAGGACTTATTTAGACTTCAAAATTCAGTTTACAACGAAAAAAACTTATTTGATATCGAAACCAGGAAATCAAAATTTGACTTCCATCCATTCATTTTTCTTTTCATCTATGGTTTCACTTTAACTGGAAACAACTATTGCTTTTTAGTCTTTCGTGCCAACGTCCAAAGTGTCTGAGCTCCAGGACCATGGATTAGTTTTGAAGCTTTCATTACACCCGAGCAATGCTAGTTAATAATGTAAAATGGCGACTATTTACCCATCGTACGCCGTACATCGCATGGGTTATGTGTGATTCCGCATTCCTGCCTTTCAGCCTTTCAGCTTTTCATCAGGTGGACGTTCGGTTTTGATTTCAGTCTTCGTCAACGGGGGGGGGGGGGGGGGCATAAAACGAAGAAAGGCCAGGTTTAGGCTTCTCGCAAGGAAAACAAAAAGTGAAATTAAAACCACGACGAGAAATGGAAATGCGTATTCTATTTCCATTTGATTGGTTGTTTCATTCGCTGATTCATATCACCCCACGCAAGGCGGGAATGCCACTAGTACGCGGGGGTGGGTACAGGGAGTGAAAGTGAAAGAGAAGACAAAGAATGGGTGATTGAGGAAAGGATAAAAGATGAATGGGATCTAAGAAGATAAAAAATGGTGATTAATGTTGCATTTAAAGTTTTGAAGATTGCAGTTATCAGGGAAGCAGGTAAATCGAAGGGAATTCCACAGGGGTTATGTCCGAGAAAAGAAACTGTTGAAGTAGAAGTAGCAGTTGGATTTAGCTATTTCAATAGTAAATATTGCGGGGGAAAGAAAGAAAGAAAGAAAGAAACAAACAAACAAACAAACAAACAAACAAAGAAACAAAGAAACAAAGAAACAAAGAAAGAAAGAAACAAACAAACAAACAAAACAAACAAACAAAGAGGCAAATGTAAAGTGGGATCTATATCAATCTGGATCTAACATTTAAGCATTTTTCTATGACAGCATGTAGTCATTAAATCACTTTTTTTTTTATTAAGCAAATTTGGATTCTTGATATGACAAGTTTTTCTAAAAGGCATAGATTACATTTATCTTCTTTTCCATTGTAATGTTTGGATTTAGCTACGATATTCCGAGTAATAATTGGGTTCTTACTGTTGTTTTTTAATTTCCAATAATATATGGATAAAGCTGTACTTTTGCTGTATTTACTGTTGTTTAAAGACAACATGTGGTTGTTAAATCTTATCTTCTACCTGTTAGAAGTACTTCCAAAATAAAATTTAACATCATTATCACCTGAATGAATTAGAGCTCTATAAACAATACTTTCAAATATACACTGGCCATTCAATGGGCAGGATTTTATTTTTTTGAGTGTAGCAATTATTTTTAGAAGGGTCATTTTTTTTGTTATTAGTTGGGTGACGGATGTTGTTTATGTGGTCCAAATATTTATTTGATATCATAGCATTATGTTGTGAAATATATTTATCTATGTATTTAGCATAACTATAACTCACTGCTTATATATACAACACGTTAAAATTTCCTTTCGCTAATTCCATGCGCTTCTGGCTTAGGTGGTAGCAACTCCGACTGACACTGAATCGGTCAAGTTTCGATCCCAGTCAGACGCAAGTGAACGTGTCTAGTCACACTGATGTACTGTGATACACCGAAACAGGCTCGTATGAGGATTACTAATATTAAAGGGCGGAATATTTACCACTTATGTATATTTGGGAAACAGTTTTTCTTTTAAATATGCCACCTATTCGAACAAAGTACAATAAAAAAAAATATTTATTAACGCGTAATTTACAAGAACCCTTAAGGAAAATGTTGATCGAAAATACAAAAATACTATTTCAATCACAATATTAAAAGCGTCTCGCTATAATGGAGGCACTATATATCGAACAATTCTCTTTTACTATCAACCTTACATTATTTAACAGTAGAAATAGAGTTTTGAAAGTTTTTAAAAATAGACAGACGCACACGCAATTTCCAGTCGCACGCATCACGTGATAACTTTAAAAAAAAAGCTCCTTTTTTAAAATATAAAATAAATTACATCACAGTCAAACGATGAGGATCAAATAACAACATTAGAAAAATAACATGGTTCGCCTGAAATAGGCCTATACTCCCACTTAACCATGGAATAACGTGTCTGTCTTATTTTTACGTATATTTGCTCTAGATGTATTTATATACATATATATTTAGAACTCTCCTAGTAAGTTATCCTACCACTTTATATACAAGATTCTCCTTTGGATTCTTCTATATCTACAGCGCATATATATATATATATATATATATATATATATATATATATATATAAACCCTACGTCAGGGTCAAAATAGCAATAATCAGCCAATAAATAATAATCACCTGAAAATGACCAGAGGGTGCTTGACTGAAAAATGTCTGTAATAAGACCTATAACAAACAAAATCAGAATACTTTGTAGAATTCAAAGCATATGGATTTTATTTATTCAGCATTGAATTTTTATTACGTATATATATATATATATATAAGAAAAATTGAGGCGGACACGTTATTTCATTGTAAATCGGACGTGTGGGCCTATTTCAGGCGAACCATCATGAGCTTCCGTCTTTATATTTGCTGTATATGTATTTATATACATATATATTTAGAGCTCTTTCACTGTATGTACCGGATACTTCTTTGGATTCTTCTATATCTACACCGCATGCTGATATATATATATATATATATATATATATATATATATATATATATTAAAGGACGGAATATTCACCACTTACCACTCAAGTATATATACATATTAATGTATATTTAGGCAGCAATCTTCCTTTTAAATAAGTTTCGTTGAAAGTAATATTTTTTTAATGTTTGATTTAATTTTTCCAGTATTCTTACATGTTTCTTTTTTGTTGGAGATAAGGAATGTAAAAATGTTCCATAATTATTAGCTTTCCACGCGCTTTCAGCATTCTAGCAGTTCTAGCAATATTCTAGCAATATTCTAGCAATTCTCACAGATGTTATGTTTCCGATGTTGTTATTTTATCCTCATGGTTTGGCTGTAACGTAATTTTTGTCTTTTTGAAAAGGAACATTATTCAAAAGCTATTAGCAAAAGGAAACATGTAAGAAAACTTGAAACACTAAATCGAAAATGAATAAAATCTTCCTTGTCGGTCGTTTTTAACGAAACCTGTTTAAAAGAAAGATTGCTGCTCAAATATATATATATATATATATATATATATATATATATATATATATATATATATATATATATAAAAATAAATGTACATTTGGACAGTAACTTTTTAAACATGTTTCGTTGAAAACGACCGACAAGGAAGATTTTATTAATATATATATATATATAACTTTTTCTATATTTAAATCGGTTGAAAATTGACTTTGTGTTTTGTAATGTAGCCCTAGGAAGATGGTTAATGTTTCTTTGATTCGGCCTTGTGTCAGACTTAGCTGAACTCTCTACAAATTACAAGTTTTATGCAGAATTATCATCAGAAGGTTTTCATCAGAAGGTTGGTTGTCGGCAATAGTGTGGAATAGTGTAGAATTGTAGAATAATGAAATATACATTTTTCATCTTAAAATAGAAATTTATTAAAAGGAGTAATAACATAAGTTCTAGAAGTTAACGTTCAATTAGAAACATTAATAAGAATTTAAGGGTAGAGTTCGTACAAAATGTTCGTGTTAGTAATTGTTAAAATAAATAAGGAGAAAGAGAAAGAGGAAGAGGACAATGTCCGAGTTGACCTGAAGCTTCTCTCGTTACATTTTAGCGGTGTCTCTCGCTGCTCCCATCTCTGACTTTTCACTGACGCCGAGGTCATTTATATAGTCTTTTTGAATTTAGCACCGGATCGCTAAGTCTTCAAGTCTTGCAAGTCGATCCCATTGGTCAAAAATCATTTTAACACCTCCTTGCGAAATCTGGGTTCGACTTTTTCTTTAAGCACATGGTCAATCCTTTTTCTATTTGTGAAAAACCAAGGATTTCACACATCATTGTGAATTTTTGTAAAAAGGAAGAAGGTTGATTTTAATTAATTTCTTATTCACTACTAGATATATGTTTCACCTCTGCGCCTGACGCCTGTCAAGTCTCGCAGCTTTGCCCTCTCGGCAACTCCGACCACGCTGTAGTCTCTCTCAGTATTTCTTTCCAATCTCACTCCCCCCAGGAGCCCCCTACCTATAGGACCTCCTACCTCTACCAAAAAGCTGACTGTGATGCCTTTCGTGATTTCCTCTGCGACGTCCCTTGGGGAAAAGTGCTTTGCCCACAGATTCTCATCCAACTCCACATTCGACTCGTCCGGAGTACACCCACCAGACTTCCCTATTAGAACTGAGGCCAAACTGCACGACGTATATATTACCCCGACAGTAGTATCCAGAGTAATTTCAAAACTCGACCCCCATAAGGCGTGTGGAGACGATGGAATCCCGGTGATAGTCCTTAAGAGGTGTGCTCCTGAACTTTCCCCTGTCCTCTCTAAACTATTTAACTACTGCCTTTCTGCTTCCTGCTTTCCTGCATGCTGGAAGTTCTCTTCAGTCGTTCCTGTATTTAAGAATTGTGATGAATCCTCGGACCCATCCAACTATCGCCCTATCAGTCTTCTACCGATATTCAGGAAAGTATTCGAGGCTATAATCAATGCTGAAATAGTTCATCATCTCAAATTGTTCTCCGACAGGCAATATGGATTCCGCTTTGCCAGGTCCACGGCCGACCTGCTAACAACCGTAACGGAGTACATGCTACAGGCCCTTGATGAGTCTGACGAGGCTCGCGCGGTTGCTCTGGACATCTCCAAGGCTTTCGACAGGGTTTGGCACTCTGGCCTCCTATGCAAACTACGCGGTTATGGTATTACCGGTCGCCTGCTTGACCAAATCCAATCTTTCTTAAATAACCGCAAAATGAAGGTCGTTCTGAATGGGCGTGCCTCTTCGTCCTACAGCACGAATACTGGTGTCCCACAGGGCTCTATCCTGGGCCCGACGTTCTTCCTTATTTTCATCAACGACCTCCCAGATGAGATCAAGTCCAAAGTAGGCATCTACGCAGATGACACTACAATATACTCCCGCACCAGTAAGAAACCTGTCGTGGCGGACAGAATCTCGCTGCTGACCTTGAACGGGATCTACACTCTGTGGTGAACTGGGGCAAGAAGTGGCTTGTCAACTTCAATTCATCTAAGACCAAGCTGTTGTCTGTCAGCCATTACAGGCAACCTCTCCTGCCTCCCATAAGCATGGACCAAGTGATTCTCCCGGAGAGTAATACACTACGCCTCCTCGGACTTACCCTGTCCTCAGACCTCAAATGGAAGCACTATATTGAATCCATAGCAAAATCTACTGCTAAGAAAGTTGGGTCACTATGTCGATCCAGGATGTTTTTTCCACCTGAATCCACCCTGCATATATACAAGTCAACCATCCGTCCGTGCATGGAGTACTGCTGCCATTTATGGTCAGGCGCCCCTGCCGTTCTCCTCAGTGTTCTTGACAGGCTCCAAAGGAGAGTCTGTAATGTGATAGGTACTGATCTGGCGGCTCGACTGCAACCACTTCCCCATCGTCGAAATGTGGCCTCCCTTTGTCTGTTTTATAAATACTTTCATAGCTTCTGCTCAGACGAACTTAAGTCACTGATGCCTCCTCAACAGGTGTTTACTCGTGCAACCAGACTGGCAACTAGGTCCCACCCATTCACAGTCAGGTTAGCCAAATGCAGACGACAATTCTACTCCTGCAGCTTCTTCTCTCGCACTTCCCGCCTGTGGAACTCGCTCCCGTATTCTTGCTTTCCTGACGGCTACAACCTCCAGAAATTTAAATGCAAAGTCAATACTCATCTACTAACCACTGGACTCTAGCTCTCTCCCCACCCCTGTATAACCCTCCCTTTCTCTCCACCTATGTATCTGTCATCGCACCTGCTTTCTCAGCTTTCTATTGTTTCTTTCTAACTAGTTTGTACTCCTCACTCTTTTCTAATTAATCCTTTTACATTTATGTAGCCCCTTGCACATCAGTGGCGTTTCCGCCTTGCTCGGGGTGAAATGATTAAAAAAAAAATCCGCTACAGTAATGAGATCAAGTCCCAAGTAGGCATCTACGCAGTTGTGGCTGTATATTGAGGTTTTTGATACCTTTGTTCATTCCTCATTATCCAGATTAATTTTCTGTGTAATAATTGCTATTGTAAACATTTTTTCTTTTAAAGGCTTTTTAAAAAATTAAATTTCTTATAAAAAAAAAAAAATTTTTAAATGTTTTTTTAAAAAAGTTCTTTGTTAAGAAATTTTTTAAAATTGTATGTTTAAAGTTTTACTGTCAGCTAATATTTGGGAATGTAAGGGTATGATCAGTCCTAAATTTTTCATTTGAAATTTTTTTATATGTTTATTTATTTAAAATAATTTTTAATAAAAATTCTGTAATGAAAATTTTCGAAAGATTTTTTAATTAGAATTTCTTTTTCGTTTTGAATTTTAATTTATATGTTGTTGTTTTTTGTTTGTTTCTCTCTCTCTCTCTCTCTCTCTCTCTCTCTCTCTCTCTCTCTCTCTCTCTCTCTCTCATTATCCGCCTCTTTATCCTTCGTGAAGATTTTCTCTGTCTTCAGATTATATTTGTCTATATTTTTATGTCTTGTTCAAAGGATATAATGTTCACTTCAGTCAGTCAGTTAAGTGCCATACTTGATACACGCTTGGGCGATCTTGTCTCGAAAGAGACATGACTGACTGAGAAGAAGATTATCCCACAGTAGGTTGCCATTGCTTTCTGCGGTAGACTGGTTGCCAGCCAAGGCTATAGAACACAATCTGTCCTGTTATTCGACTCATAGCTAGAGGCAGAAGAGATGTATTATATTATTACGTAGTAATTAATGGGGGCTCAGTTTATAACTTCAAAACAATAGAAAACCGACCCCCACTTTATGCCCAGTAGAAGCCTTAATCATGATTCCAACTATTATATTCAGTCAGTCAGTTAAGTGCCACACGTGAAACACGCTTGGGCGATCATGTCTCGAAAGAGACATGACTGAATGGGTAGAAAATTATCCCGCAGTAGGTTGCTATTGTTTCAGGAATTTAACTCTTACTTTTATTTTTCTAAGGTCTAAATTGAAAATGATTTTTAATAAATATTTTGTAAAGAAAATTTTAAAAGATTTTTCAAAAGAATTTTATTATTTTCAAGCAATTTTTATATTAGCTAAACTTTGTGATTGTATGGGTTTCTGTTCACTTTCTCTTTACTTTTAATTTTCCCCTTCTTTTTTCACTTGTTTAAATCTCCATGTGTTAATTCCTAACCTCTTTTTTGCATATGTATATATTCCTTCCTAAATAATGTTTGTGTGATTAATTCTGTCTGTGCATGAATCCTCTTCTTCCTTTTTCCTTGTGTATTTCTTGTTTATTGCTTTCTGTATGTGTGATTTAATTCCTTACTCTGTATTGAATAATGTGTGTGTTTTGATGTATCTATTCTCAATTTATTTTCGGTTTAAACGGTTTAAAGCTATAGAGGTTGTTTTTTTTTAATATTCTGAGTGAAATTAACATCTTTTTTTTGTTCATCTACGGTCTTAATTTCTTTAGATAACTGATATGAATTCTGGATTTATAATCATTTAATTATGTGTTGAGTTTCTGCTCAATGTATTTGCTTTGGATAATATCCATTAAGCTCTCTATTTCTATCTAATTTATAATTAATATTAATTAGATAAAATATTTTGGAGTATCCATTTCGTTTTTAGAGGTTTCCATTCCCTCATATATATATATATATATAAATGAAATGATTAGTTTGAACATTATTCAAATTGTCGGTTGTTTATAACCAAGTTTCTTTAATCTTCCGTAATTTCCGTATATATGTGTGTGTGTGTGTGTGTGTGTGTGTGTGTGTGTGTGTGTGTGTGTGTGTGTGTGTGTGTGTGTGTGTGTGTGTGTAAAATATAATCAGTTATGATCTGAGATTAAGAACAGGATGGTTAAATAAAAAGAAGACAAGAGGAAGACAATATTTAAATCACCTACGCGTTTCGTCCTGTGATGGACTTTATCAAGGCAAAAAGACGAAATAAGCTTTATTCCAAATTACGTATCTATAAACAAACAGTGTTGGCAACCACAAAGACGCTCACCAATCATTTCAAAAGATTAACAGGATATTTTAGTTTTAGAACTCCTTCTTGTGTAGTGCAATGTCACAAGATGTTAAAATGAAGAGAATTCAACCGTATGCATGCCAGTCTGTTACCTCCCACAAGAAAAGGCGAGACTTGGAAAAAAAAACGTGGCGCAAATTTGACATGCTTAATAGAAGGTTATTATGGAAGAGTCCAGCAGATCGACCAACCGATCGAAAAGAGTTAAAGTCAAACAACAAACCGACCAGTTGTTGCGCTGAGCTAAGACAGATAAGACGAATTACCGCCGCCGCTATTCACCACACTCAAATACCAATCTTTGGCAGTTTCCGTAACGCTTTGGTGAAAAGCACGAATCAGACATTTTGAATCGTCACAAACTTGAAAACTCCGATTGGAGTGAACAGACATTACTAACCAAAGACTCGAATTAATGTTAAGAAAACAAACACCACTGAACGATCCGTTCCGTCACAAGCATTCATTTACAAACTTTTCCCGGCAGTTTATTCGGCCGTGATCATATTTTTGGTTCTGTCGCGGCCGAAATAGCCGCGTGTTATACTACTGCCCATCCATCAATGAATACGCACTAAATAACGATCTAACTCTGTCGAAACAATATATAAACTTTCCAGAAGACTTAAGCATTATCAAAAACTGTAGAAAGTTCAAACTATATTGCAACAACAAAATATGACTGAAAAACAATATCAATAATTACTACGACGACCGAGATCCGCTCGTACGCCTGACCACAAAGAACACATTCTACAGAATGTTGGTGACGAACCACCCACATTTCTTTTGGCGAAAAATAAGAGCTTCCTCCCGTGAACCACTGCCCTGTGAAACTGACTCCTATGGGGATGTTTCCCCGATCACAACAATTCAAGGCGAGATTTAGTTCTTTCCTTCGCCTATCCCTATAACTACTTCTTAACTTAACCCTCTAACTCGTGCGGCTCCCTGGTTTTGTACAGGGTGAACCTTACTGCAAAATTAGCATTAACTAAACATATTAGTAAGAAAGAAATTACTCTCAGACTCTTCATCTCAAGAACCGCTCCTTTGTGGAACGGACGCAAGAGATGATAATTATCCGATCACTACAATCTTAACCTCGTCAAGTTTCAGGAATATCGTTATATTTTCTCATAAGCTGCAATTCTTAACTTCTCCTTGCACGTTCCTACAGCAACATCATTATCGCAACATCATGGAGTCGCTCTTGTACTTTGTATTGTGTCTTACATTAGTAAAAGAAAAATAAAAAAAAACCCTCTGAAAATAAAAGGTAAACAATTTTGTTCGTTTTGTTTCCCAAGAATGATTATAAATTATTTTTTATGTCTATGGTTAGATCTTAAAGGTTGTCACAATACGTTTAGTAAAATAAAGGAAGGTAAAGAAGTTGTTGTGTATTACTTGTTTATTATGCATTAATATTTCGAAATCAAAATCTCATCTTCAGAATGGTAGAAGAGCTTATGTTCGACTGAGTTCGTGCCTTTCGACGAATGGTCATTCCTGGCTCCTGCTGTCATTAATTGTAGTGAATGCTTGTGTGTGTGTGTGTGTGTGTGTGTGTGTGTGTGGCATATATATGTGTGATTGATAGTTGGGACCTTTTTACGGTCTGATGGTATCAGTCTGCTTTAATATGTGGTTTATCTAAGTATGCGTTGACCTGACCAGTTTGACCTTTGCCAAAGTGGACCAGGGCTTTGTTTTATGACTGTTGTTTTATCTATCTGCTTTAATTGGCGTGTTCATTGCTACTTTTTTTATATTTTAGACAAGAAAATTTAGTTATAAACACAAAGAAGTGAGTACTGGATTGTTATGTGATGTCTGTCTTTCAATATGACAGCACATGCTGGACAATCTCATCAAAAGGAAGGAAAGACTTGAAGCAACCAAAATGTGGTTCTACAGGAGGATGCTGAGAATACTATAGACTGAACATGTGAGCAACGACGAGGTTTTGAAGAGGATGGAAACAAAAAGAAAACATTTAACACAAGGAAAAGACAGCTGAAGTTTCTGGAACATGTAATGAGGAAAGAGAGATTGGAGAATCTGATACTCACAAGACAGACAGAGGGAAAGAGATACAAGGGAAAGCAATGCATGACATACTTAATGGGCTTCAGTAAATGGATGAGGGAGCAGGGTTTGGATGAGTCACAAGTGAAAGGCTATTAAAAGCTACAAGGATAAGGAGATGTGGAAAGCCATGATCGCCTACGTCCTCACGAAGTAGATATGAAAATAATTTTTGAATTTAGAAAATTTCATTCTCTAAATAAGCGGAAGCCATTTAAGAGCAAGAACAAAGATACAAGGTTTCGTTTTTTCTCGAGTAATTTTTACTGGATGTGCGTTGTAGTGCAGTGGATATCGACTCGGAACGATTAATCGGGGATTTAAGTTCGAATTCCAGTTGAAATCCTTGCAATCACTTACACACAAATACCCTTGGGAAAAGTATTAATCTATCTATTCTATCCAGTTATGGGTTAAATAACAGGACAGACTGGATTCTATTGCCTTGGATGGCAACCAGTCTACCGCAGAAAGCAATAGCAACCTACTGCGGGAGAATCTTCTGCCCAGTCAGTCATGTCGCTTTCGAGACATGATCGCCCAAGCGTGTATCACATATGGCGCCTAACTGACTGAAATTTTACTGGCGGCATTCCTGTTTGTGGCAGATTCTAATCAATCTATATTTATAGAAAGAACAATTTAGATTTTATGATTATTCCTATTTCATTATCTGTTTTCTTTTCTTCTTCTTTTATATTATCCTAAATCGGGGAGCCGAGTTCGAATTCCAGCTGAATTCATTGCATTCACTCACGCACAAATACCATTGGGAAAAGTATTAATCCGTCTATTCCTTGCAGTTATGGGTTAAATAACAGGACAGATTGACTTCTGTAGCCTTGGTCGGCAACCAGTCTACCGCAGAAAGCAATGGCAACCTACTGCGGGATAATCTTCTTCCCAGTCAGTCATGTTTCTTTCGAGACATGATCGCCCAAGTGTGTATCATGTATGGCATTTAACTGACTGGTATTCTCCTAAATTCGAGCCTCCAACTCTCTCCTTTTTTAATTTCAAATGCCGACTCTGTTCAGAACGTAAGTGTTCATGACTTCCTACAAATACCTTTTCTTTAATATCGCCATCATTGTTTTCGGAAAAGTTCGTAGTTTCCCGTTTCTTTCTCCACAGTTTCGAATTCAGAGTTGCTTTTCTCAAAGACTGGCTGTCACCCAAAGCTAAAAAAAATCCTCTGCCCTCCTCTTTAACCATTGCTGAAAAAACCGTCAGTCAATCTGTTAAGTCTCATATGCGATACACGCATGGGCGATCATTTCTAGAAATCATATCTGACTGGATAGAAGATTATCCCGCAGTAGGTTGCCATTGCTTTCTGCGGTAGACTGGTGAATTATATTATTCTATTAATAAGTAGTAATTAGTGAGGGATCAGTTTATTACTTCATGACAATAGAAAACCGATCACCCACTTTATGCCAAGTAGAAGCCTTAATCATGATTCCAACTATTATATTCAGTCAGTTAGTTAAGTGTCATACGTGATACACGCTTGGGCGATCATGTCTCGAAAGAGACATGACTGACTGGGCAGAAGATTATACCGCAGTAGGTTGCCATTTGATTTCTGCAGTAGACTGGTTGCCAAGCAAGGTTATAGAATCCAGTTTGTCCTGTTATTTAACCCATAACTGGATAGAAGAGATGAATTAATACCTTTCCTAAAGGTATTTGTGTGTAATTCATTGCAAGGATTTCAACTGGAATTCGAACTTAAATCCCCGATTAGTCGTTCCGAGTCGATATCCACTGCACCACAACGCACATCCAGTAAAAATTACTCGAGAAAAAACAAAACCTTGTATCTTTGTTCTTACTCTTAGACTGGCTGCCGACCAAGGCTATAGAACCAAGGCTATAGAGGAGACGGATTAATACCTTTCCCAAGGGTATTGTGCGTAAGTGAATGAAAGGAATCCAACTGGAATTCGAACTTAGATCCCCGATTTGTCGTTCTGAGTCCATATTCACTGTACCACAAGGCACATCCAAAGTACATCGCCCAACGTGTGGCCGTGCCTTTCCCAAATACATTTATACCAAAGTGAATGCAACAAATTCGACAAAAACATTGAAATCTTTATCAGGAGTACAAGAATTTCTTTAAAAAATTATAAAACGATTTCCTTGGAAAATTAGTAAAATAAAAAGAAATTAAATTAATTTCCTTTTATTTATTTACTGGCAGTATAGCCCGGCGTTGCTCGTGTGTAATGTAAGCTTTAAAACTAATCCATGGAGCTCAGACTCTTTGGACGTTGACACGAAAGACTAAAAAGCCATAGTTGTTTCCAGTTAAAGCGAAACCGTAGACTGAAAGAAAAATGAATAGATGTAAGTCAAATTTGATTTCCTCGTATCGATATCAAATACGTTTTTTCGTCGTAAACTGAATTTTGAAGGCTAAATAAGTCCTCTGAGTAAATGGTATCATGGCTGAGACTAAGAACTACAATTATACCTACTTAGAGCCAAACCCGAAGCAAAAACTAAAATAAAAGGTCTGAAAAAAATACAGACATACAGGCAGATAAACAGACACACACACAAACATCTTACCTTTTACATATATATATTATCGATTTTCTGCACTATTGTAAGAACTGCAACAATGAAACTTCTGAATATCGTTTCTTATGTCATTGTCTATGAGTGTATCAAATTTGATTAAAATCGGACCACTCCTTCTATAACCCGATTTTTTCGATTATCGATTTTCGATATTTATCGGGGTTCCTCGAAGACAAAACCTAGCTAAGAACACTCGCAGACGCTTATAGTACAACTGTGTAAATTTTCAAGAAAATCGGTTCAGCCGTTTCGGAATCTATAGGTAACGGACACACACACACACACACACACACACACACACACACACACACATACACATACACACACACACACACACACACACAGAAACAAAGTTCCATTTATAAATAAGTTTAGATTTATTTTTTTGGATAGAAGAAAAATTGTTGAATGTTTGACATCAATAAAATGTACCTTTACCCCAGAAAAATTACTAAAACCGCTTTGCATCCGATTTACGAAGACGTAAAATTACTTACTTTTCCACTTTGTGACACAAAGTTGGTTTAATACGGAGGGCCCTTATAGTGACAGGAACATAAATAAAACTAAATAATAAGTACGAGACCAAAATTTCACCATCTCTAAAAATAGATGAATATTCGGAATGGCTAGGCCATAAAGTCATACTTCGACTCACCTATCAGAAGCCGTCTCGACCAGGATAGAAACGTAATAGTCTATCAGAAACAAGAACTGCTCTCGACCAGGACATAATCGTGATTCAATGAGAATCTTTCGAAATAGATCATTAAATATGTGCGCAAAGAGATAGAAAATCAACCAAAACCAGCATTAATTTTGTTCGTTCTTCGATGTTGCGGTCATCGTAAAATACCTAGAGTCGAAATACAACATTTTGCGGTTCTGGGCATGACGGTAAACTGCATCCGGCAGCTAGGCCTCTGTTGGGAGTGGAAGCGCCTGTTAGCATCCCAGCTAAGGGCAAACAGTTGACCCTCACCCAAACTGGGATCAAAACATTCAGTCAGTCAGTTAAGTGCCATACGTGAAACACGCTTGGGCGATCATGTCTCGAAAGAGACATGACTAACTGGGAAAAAGATTAACCCGCAGTAGGTTGCCATTGCTTTCTGCGGTAGACTGGTTGCCAGCCAAGACTATAGAACCCAATCTGTCCTGTTATTTAACCCATAACTGGAAGGAAGAGACGATTAATATCTTTTCCAAGGGTATTTTGCGAATACAATGGATTCAACTGGAATTCGAACTCGGCTCCCCGGTTTATTATGAAAGTATAAAAATACACTTTTACAGAAATACCTACATAAAAATAGACTTTTATAGAAAAATATGCATTTTTGAAAGAAAAATATGACCAACAATGCTTTTTTAAAGTAAAAATTATTACCATAACACATTTTTGAAGGAAAAAAAATTATTCTGGGCAAAACATTTTTTAATACAAAACTAGAAGACATTTTCAGTTTTCTAAAATAAAAAGAATAAAAACAAAATTTTCGTTAAAATCTGTATAAATCAATTTTCTCACTATAACCGAATATTAAAAAATCCTTAAAACCCCACCTTTTTTGGCATTAAATAACCCACAGTGGATGCTATGCCGTTAAACAAAACTCAAACTACAAACAACATTTTGCGCAACTTGTTACATTTATACCACTTGTTACATTTGTTATATATATATATATATATATACTTTCATTTATCACCTTTTAAGCAGCCCCGGCCACATCTGACAACTTGCATAGCTTTCTTCACCAACATTATTAAGGTTACATTTGGATTCATTCATATGCATATACATTTAGTTTCTCCAGGATTCTCTCTCTCTCTCTCTCTCTCTCTCACACACACACACACACACACACTCTCTCTCTCTCTCTCTCTCACACACACACACACACACACACTCTCTCTCTCTCTCACACACACACACACACACACTCTCTCTCTCTCTAATGCACTTGGGCGGGTTCACTTGATCTCTTGAAACTAACTTTCACCTCATCCCAATGTACTATTATATTATGTTATATAACAATTTATTTTATATTTTCAACACCCTGTCAGTCAGTCAGTTAAGTGCCATAGTGATACACGCTTTGGGCGATCATGTCTCGAAAAAGACATGACTAACTGGGCAGAAGATTATCCCGTAGATTATCCCTATATATGAATTTACTCGAGCCACAAGATTAGCAACTAGATCCCACCCTTTTACTGTGAAACCAATAAAATGCAAACACAGATTCTACTCCAGCAGCTTCTTTTCTCACACTTCCGGCATGTCGAATTCCCTTCCATTTACTTGTTTTCCCGATAGCTACAATCTCCAAGCATTTAAATTTAAAGTCAGTAGTCATCTCTTATCTCACTAACCTGCATCCTCTCTCTCATGCTCCTTTCTCCATCCACTCCACTCTCATCAGTATTTTCATCCTTCTCTTACCCACTTCCTGACACCCGCTATAACCAGTCACTCTTTCTCATAACTTTCCTCCTAAGTAACACCCTGCAAAACAGTGGCAGTAAAATGCCTTGCTTGAGGCGATATGATTATAAAAAACTGAAAAACATTATTTAGGTAAGACAATCAAGTACTAAAAATTAAATTAAATTGTAATTAAAATGGTGTCATTTGCGCTGGGTACTCCATACCCATGGTTAGTGCTCTCGGGTTAATAGAGCGGCACAGAGAGACGAACATTTTCATGTATCTTTAGCAATGGATAGTATGATCCACTTAAGGTCAGGTGCGAGTCTAATAGACTTTCAAGGCATGGTACCTACCAGGTGACATCTGTTCATCCTGATTGGTGGTAGTTCGGGGTCCGAATGGTGATGGCGGAATGTAATTAACTTGGTCTTCGAGGCATCGAATGTCGAAGTGTCTGAATACATGAATGAGTGCTCATAATTTCTCTGTCCAACTCTCTTTTCTGTTAAGAGAACTAGAGACAGTGGCGAAAAAACCCACTGGGATACCGGGATATCTCTCGGTGGGCCACAAGTGATGGTCTATCACTTTAGAAATAACCGAAAACAGAAAAAAAGAAAAACGAAAAATATTTCGTGGATGTTGAGAAAATTTAAATAAGGCTTCTTTGATGCTATAACTTCATTTTTTGGTTGGTTAGTTAGTTTTTGTCCAGTGACTGCTAGACAATATCATTGAAAATGAGGACAAAACTGGAAGTAGCGGAAATGTGGTTATACAGAAGGATGCTGCGGATATCGTGGACTGAGCATGCAAGCAACGATGAGGTGTTGGAAAGAATGGCAACAAAAAGGAAATTAATACTGAGCATCAGGAAGAGACAACTGAAGTTCCTGGGACACGCAATGAGGAAGGAGAGCTTGGATAACCTGATACTGACTGGTCAGATAGAAGGAAAGAGAGACAGAGGAAGGCAGCGGATAACATATTTTCAGGGCCTGATCAGGTGGATGACGGAGAAGAGCCACAAGGGATAGGGAGACGTGGAGAACCATGATCGCCTACGTCCTGAAGGGACAGGGCACATAGAAGAAGAAGAAGAAGAAGAAGAAGAAGAACAAGAAGAAGAAGAAGAAGAAGAAGAAAAAGAAGAAGAAGAAGAAGTTAGTTTTTAATAGTCCAAGTGGGTTCTTTTCACTTTTACAAGTTTTCCTTGTAGAAATTTTGGACCCAGTCTTCCGCTAGATAGAGGTCAGTTCTAAATCAAGAAACATTCCAATGTTAAATATAAAAGTAAATATTAATATCTAAACGTATTTATAAATAAAACTTTATCTGTGAATGTGTGTGTGTGTGTGTGTGTATGTGTGTGTGTGTGTGTGTGTGTGTGTGTGTGTGTGTGTGCGTGTCTGTGCGTGTGTATGTCCCTTACCTATAGACTCCTAAATGGCTGAACCGATTTTCTTGAAAATTTTCACAGTTGTACTATAAGCGTCTGCGAATGTTCTTAGCTATGTTTTGTGTCGAGGTACCCAAAAAATCGGGTTATAGAAGGTCGGTCAGTTAAGTGCCATGCGTGAAACACGCTTCGGCGATCATGTCTCGAAAGAGACATGACCGACTGGGCAAAAGATTATCCCGCACTAGGTTGCCATTGCTTTCTGCGGTAGACTGGTTGCCAGCCAAGGCTATAGAACCCAATCTGTCCTGTTATTTAACCCATAACTGGAAGGAAGAGACGGATTAATACCTTTCCAAGGGTATTTGCGCGTAAGTGAAGTGGTCCGATTTTAATAAAATCTGATACACTCATAGACAAAGACATAAGAAACGATATTCAGAAGTTCTAAGGTTGCAGTTCTTACAATAGTGCAGAAAATCGATAATATATATATATATAAGGCAAGATGTTTGTTTGTGTGTGTGTGTGTGTGTGTGTGTGTGTGTGTGTGTGTGTGTGTGTGTGTGTTTATCTGCCTGTATGTCTGTATTCTTTTCAGCCTTTTTATTTTAGTTTTTGCTTCGGGTTTGGCTCTAAGTAAGTATAATTGTAGTTCTTAGTCTCAGCTATGATACCACTTACTCAGAGGACTTATTTAGCCTTCAAAATTCAGTTTACGACGAAAAAACGTATTTGATATCGATACGAGGAAATCAAATTTGACTTACATCTATTCATTTTTCTTTCAGTCTACGGTTTCGCTTTAACTGGAAACAACTATTGCTTTTTAGTCTTTTGTGTCAACGTCCAAAGAGTCTGAGCTCCAGGACCAAGGATTAGTTTTAAAGCTTTCGTTACTCGCGAGCAACGCCGGGCTATACTGCTCGTGAACTAATAAATAAAAAATAAAAAATAGTTAATATTTCCATACAGTACAAAAATGACCTACCAAAATTGGCGTCTATTTCTGTGAGGAATTGGTATGAAAGTTTTTCGTTTACGTGAGAATGTGCTTGTATGTGAGTGTGAACCAAAATTCCGGGTTATGTATGCATGTATTGGTAGTGATGCCAAAGTTTGTGATTATATACGTTTGCGAATGTTCATCAAAGTTATTCGTACAGTGAATATGTTTTAGCATGTATGTATGTAAAAGAACGTTGAGCGAGAGAAATGTATTTACTGTTATTCAAGTGTAAGTCATGAAATAGACAAACGTACTAGTTTTTAGTGGGGTGGATACGTAGTTATGTTTATTCCCATCTATTATAAGACTAGCAGTATAGCCCGGCGTTGCTCGGGTGTAATGAAAGCTTTAAAACTAATCCATGGTCCTGGAGCTCAGACTCTTTGGACGTTGGCACAAACGACTGGGTTATTGCTCTCTGCTTCCGAGCAGAGAGCAATAACCCAGTCGTGGTTCCGCCGAAGGGGAGAAGCACGACTGGGCAAAAATAGACAGACATTTTTTGGCCGGGCCATATAGCCCGGAAATCCCAGTTATAAACTAACCATGTGTCACATGTTGCCCTTACTGGGAGTGACAACTAAATATAGTAGTTGCAGTAGTTAGTAGTTGCCTCGCTGTAACTGCCTTTATCACTGTCAGCACTCTGCCTTCGGGTAGAGGGCGCTCTCTGCTTCCGAGCAGAGAGCAATAACCCAGTCGTGGTTCAGCAGAAGGGTAGAAGCACGACTGGGCAAAAATAGACAGATATTTTTTGGCCGGGCCATTTAGCCCGGAAATTCCACTCATAACTGACCATGTGTCACATGTTGCCCTTAGTGGGGGGGGGGGGGACAACTAAATAATGTAGTTACAGTAGTTGCAAAGCAGTTGTAGAATTGTAAAGCAGTTGTTTAGTTGGTCAGTAAGTTAATGCAGAGTTAGTTGGAGTTCTTTGGATATAGACTCATTACCCGGACATAGTATTTCACTTCAAGACTGTATATAATTATTTCTACTAACAGTATTCCTGAATTGACTAACCCGTGTTCCAGTTTGTATATCTTGTTCAATATAACTTACATTGTTATCTCTATATCTGTTTTTGATATTTATTATTTTGGTATGGTTTCTTACTCGGAATCCACAACAGTATAAATAATATGGGCTTCATATTCTGAGTGCTTTAAATTAGAATCCGAGGATTATGCCAGATTTTAATTCGTTGTTATGATGAGAATAGAAAATTATAAGGTCATTTTTGTTTGTCGATTTCTGATAGACACCAAGTTAACGAGATGAAGCTTGATATCTAGGAAGGTTAAGGAA
Organism: Ascarosepion bandense; assembly: GCA_037127315.1. Lineage (NCBI taxonomy): Eukaryota > Metazoa > Mollusca > Cephalopoda > Sepiida > Sepiidae > Ascarosepion > Ascarosepion bandense. The sequence goes on along the minus strand of JBBBDQ010001117.1, from coordinate 315,361 downwards.
TTGCATTCTTCCATTTTGTATGTGAATTCAATTGTGCATTCGACTCTGTTTAGTTGATTTACTTGGCCAGGTAAATCAATATTACGAGGGTATATAAGAACATCATCAATATAACTTGATGTTGATTGTTTGAGTAAAATATTTTGGAGAGGACCGGATTCGAAAAATTGAGACCATAACACCATTGAGAGGCGATCCCACTGGTATCCAAATTTTTGTTTGTTAAAATAATTATTAGAGAATATATATATATATAGGAAAAACTACTAAAAAGTTGTAAGTTTAAAAATGTATTTTTCTGGCAGTATTTATTTATTTCTATTATTATATTTGATATTTCAGACCGTCCTCGGCCTTTCATCAGAAACAAATGATTTTAAAATTTAAATTAGAAGCGTTCGTCGAGAGATTGTTTACATCACGTGACGCAGAAAGCGACAGATTTTTTAATATTTGTAAACGTAAACCTATCTTCAATAATACTTATAAATGTTGTTTTAAAGAAGATTTTTAAGTGTATCTAAAAAATGTTTAACTATTGAAATATTTATAAAGATTCAAAACACCTAAGTCCCTATTTAATCCTAGCCTGTATGTATTTAATTTTAAAATCCAGTATTTTTCTTTCTTTCTGCGTGAGTATGTAGAACTAAAAACAGAATCTATTAGTAAACATTTGCAGTTTTCTAATGTGTGTCCCGGTTGATTGAAGTGTTCTGCTATGGGGGAATATGGGTTGTTTGGCGCATGCTTAGTTTATGATTATTAAAACGGAATCTAAAACTACCTGATTAGATCCTTCAAATATGTTATCCGTTGCTTTCCCCTGTCTCTTTTTCCCTCTATCTGGCCTGTTAGTATCAGGTTCTCCAAGCCCTCCTTCCTCATTGCATTTCCCAGGAACTTCAGCTGTCTCTTCTTGATGCTCACTATTAATGTCTTTTTTGTTTCCATCATTTCTAAGACCTCATCATTGCTCACATGCTCGATCCATGATATTCGCAGCATCCTTCTGTAGAACCATATTTCAGTTGCTTCAAGTTTTTCCTTCATCTTTGATGGTATTGTCCAGCATTCACTGCCATATTGAAGGACGGACAGCACGTAGCAATCCAGTACTCTCTTCTTTGTTTCTAGCGAAATTGTCCTGTTTCTTAATACCTTACTCAACTTCTGGAATGTTTCCTTCGACATGCCAATTCGCGTTCGGATCTCTGTGTCGCACTTTCCGTCTTCTGTTATAACGCTTCCCATGTATTTAAATTTTTTTACCTGCCTGATTCTGGTATCCCTGACCTGTATTTGGCATATTGGGTTACCCTTTTTACTGATGACCATGCATTCGGTTTTCTTGCAGTTTATTTCTAGTCCTTTCTTGTTACTTTCTTCTGCTACCTTCTGTAGGAGGACTTGTAGTTTCCTTTCTGTGTCTGCTATCAGCACTGTATCATCTGCGTACCTGAGGTTGTTTAAATTGTAGCCTCCGATTACGAATTCAAGCATAACTTCCAGGGTTCTCAAAATATTCTCGCTGTACAATTTGAACAGATCCGGTGAAAAGACACATCCTTGTCTTACGCCCCTTTCTATCTTTGTATATCTACTCAATTCATTACCTGTCCGTTTGCAAGCGGTTTGCTGCCAGTAAAGATTCTTGATTACTCTCAAATCTTTCCCAAATATGTCCAGGCTGCCGAGCATCTCCATCAATTCTTTGTGGCGTATTTTGTCAAACGCCTTCGCATAATCAATAAAGCACAGGTATAACTCATCTATTCATCAGGATTCGAACGATCAGTTTTGTTATATGGCTCATTAAACTGATGGTTCTGTGGAGTTTGCACTCGTTTGCTCCTGGCTTCTTAGGTAGTGCTATGAAGATAGACTTGCTGAGGTCATCTAATATTACCCCACTATTGTAAATTTCATTTATTATTTCAGTAATTTTCTCTATATCAAATCATTCCAGGACTATCAGCAGCTCTATGACTATGCCGTCTGGTCCAGCTGCTCTGTTTCTATTCAGTTTGTCTATTGCATATTCCACTTCAGTCTTTAATATTTCCGGTCAGTCCTCATTTTTGCGTATTATTGGTTGCTCTCTCTTGTGGAAAAGATCTTTTATATATTCTTCCCATCGTTGGAGTATTTCCTCTTTCTCTAAAATGATTGTTCCATCCTTAGATTTTATACATCCTGTTGAAGAGCATGTTTTTTGTCCTGTCAGTTCTTTTATTTCCTTATGCATGTCTGCTTTATAATTCCTGATCAATCTCTCTACTTCTGCACATTTGTCATTGAGCCATTTCTCTTTCACCTGTCTGCATTTTCTTCTTATTTCCTTGTGTAGTTCCCTGTACTCCATTCCATGTCTTGATATAATTTTCTGTCTCCTTTGCATCATGTCCAGAATCTCTTCCGTCATCCACTCGTTTTTCTTTCTGCACCTATTTTCCTTTGGGGCAATGTTGTTTGCTGATGTCACTATTGCTTCCTTTAGCACGTCCCATTTCGTGTCTCCTTTCCCAATTTGTTCTTCGTATTTGGTTTTCACGCTGTTAGTGTAATCTTTTTGTAGGTTGAGGTCATTTACGAATGCGTTGTATATCAGTTTTGATGCTGCACTTGGCTTCTTCAATCTCCGGAGTTTCACCTTTAGTTTGCAGATGACTGGGACGTGGTCGCTTCCACAGTCAGCGCCTGGATAGTCTTTGCTTTGAACCACTGCATTTCTGAATCTGCTCTTTATGGTTATGTAGTCTATCTAGCTTTTTGTGTCACCTACTGGGCTTCTCCATGTCCATAGACGTCGTGGGTGTTCTTGAAACCAGGTGTTAGTTATTACCTGGTCATTTGCTATGCACCATTGCACCCATTTTTCTCCTCGTTCGTTGCGGATTCCTAAACCAAAATTGCCAATTGTCATACCTTTCCTCTCCTTGCCTACTTTGGCATTCAAATCTCCCATGATGATCCTGATTTCTTGGCTTTTACATTGAGCCTTGGCCTTTTCTAGAGTGGAGTAAAAAGATTCTATTTCTTCCTCGGTGCTTTGTGTTGTTGGTGCATATATGACTAAAATTGCTATGTTGAACGGTCTCCCTTTCAGTTTGACCAGAACTCTTTCGGAGAACTGGCAGTATCCCAAAACACATTTCTTCATTTCTTTGTCCAGTATTAAGCCGACTCCTTTTTCATAAAATGGTGGAGTAGCGTATTTCTGAAAGATATAGTTTTCAAGCAAGCAGACTTTATAATCACAGGCAGTCTATGTCAAGTAATAGAACATTTTTAATAGTAATTATAATAATTAAATGTATACGTGTACCTAATCAGAGTTTCTTGGAGATCACATTCACTATATATGGTGGGTGAATATCCGACTGCTGGTGTCAGTCCCGGCTTGAGGCAAAACGGTTAATCTAGTCGCACTAAAGAGTTGTGATACAACGAAACAGGCCTGTCTATGGATGGTTTATATATATATATATATATATATATATATATCATCCATTTTCTTCGTCCTTTATTCATTTGAATATATATATATACATATATATATATATATATATATATATATATATATATATATATATATATTCAAATGAATAAAGGACGAAGAAAATATTTAAAACGTTCAAAACATTAATTCAAATCTGTGCTCAATAGAGAAATAGATTTGTAAATATTTGTTATAATTTATAATCTACTACAAAGCGTACAGGATGTGCGTTGTGGTGCAGTGGATATCGACTCGGCACGAGAGATCGGGGAACCGAGTTCGAATTCCAGTTGAATTCCTTGCATTCACTTACGCGCAAATACCCTTGAGAAAGGTATTAATCCATCACTTCCCTCCAGTTATGGGTTAAATAACAGGACAGAATGGGTTCTATAGACTTGGCTGGCAACCAGTCTACCGCAGAAAGCAATGGCAACCTACTGCGGGATAATCTTCTGCCCAGTCAGTCATGTCTCTTTCGAGACATGATCGCCCAAGCGTGTATCACGTACGGCACTTAACTGACTGACTGACAAAGTGTACATTTTGTTTTGACATTGAAAATACAATGTCTCATCAGGTAATAAACGACATTTTTTGAAGGGAGATGGAAAATTCGCTTCCTTTTATTGGTAAATTATTGTGTGCGATGTAAAGTGGGTGGGGACAATGAGAAAGGAAAAAAAGAGGAGAAAGAGAGAGAAAGAGAAAAAACTAAAAAAGACATGATGGAAAACACAAAGAAAGGCGCCAGGTTTAAAAGTAGGAAGTAAAATATAGTCATATACAACCTTTGATGTCCCGGTGTTCGGGTTTAACAAATTTATATATATATATAATTAAGGCAGACACGTTATTTCATGGTGAATCGGAAGTATGGGCCTATTTCAGGTGAACCCTCATCAGCTTCCGTCTTTATTTTACAAAGGATTTTACACGTTCGTATTACGGAAGCTGATGATGGTTCATCTGAAAAAGGCCTATACTTCCGATTCACCATGAAATAACGTAACTGCCTTAATTTTTCTTATATTTGTTCTATATGTATTTATATACATATATATTTAGAGCTCTCTTAGAGAGTTATCCTACCACTGTATGTAGAGGATACTCCTTTGGATTCTTCTATACTCACACTGCATACTGATATATATATATATATTGATTGATTGATTTTTTTTAATCATATCACTCCGAGCAAGGCGGTAACGCCACTGATGTGCAGGGGGCTACATAGGAGTGAAAAGATTGGAAAAGAGAAAACCGGAAACCGCATCCTAAACAGGAAACAAGGGATGAGCCACTTCACCTGTTCAATAGACGTAGGTGGAGTGTGAACCGGGCGATAGTTTAGTCTATCTACTCCAATTGAAAAAAAAGTGAGAAGATTGGAAAAGAAAAAAACCGGAAACCGCATCCTAAACAGGGAACAAGGGATGAGCCTCTTCACCTGTTCAATAGATGTGGGTGAAGTAATTGTTTAATACTTAGATTTAGGACATAATAGGGTTAGACCAGTGCACATTTGTATTAAAGTGTTCAATACAATTTTATTGTAGAACTTTTGAATATTTTCCATTTCTAAACGAGTTATTACGCGACCTAGGTTTCTACCATGAGTGGTGTCTTGAGGCGATTTTTAATAACTGATTTTACCGTTTACCGTTTTTCTTTTAAGAACACTCATGTAACGGTGTCTTTCTTTATTTTTTATTTTTATTTTTTTGAACGCTCACGTGGCAGGAAATTTTTAAACGCGCAATTTTCAAATTAAAGCGAATAATGGCGTTTTTATCCATGGTTGTATGAACCTAAGAGGTATTTCTTAGTATGGATACACTTAGTCATAATTTCCATTCTTTGATTCAATAGTTCGTTTTTCTTTGGGAATAGCATAATCTCTAACTTTTCTTCTTGGCACAGTCTACATATTTTCCGCCATTGTAAGGCTTGGCCGTTTTTACTATACTCCACGTTATGTCTGGTTTTTTTTTCATATTTTGATTTTAATTTCCACACGTGACCAGCCAATTTTGTACTGCTTTTTTAATTTTTCTATTTTGAATGTAGACCTGTGATTAAACCACCTGGTCTTAAAGGTGTCTTTGGTTGAAGAGCGATTAATACTTATTTAGAATTTATTACATAAATATGTTATAATATCACTACAAAAGTAGCTATTTTGTTCCGGCACTGAGTCGAATCAAGTGATAATGTTGATTTCAAGTTGAAGAGTTTTAAAAGGTTTAAATCTTGCCAAACCCTTTTATTCGGGAAGACATTTTTACGTAGGAAACATAATGGTTTAGCTAGTTTTAAACCTTTTAAAACTCTTCAACATAAAATCAATATCATCACTTGATAAGACACAGTGTCGAAACAAGATGGCTACTTTTGTAGTGATATTATAACATATTTATGTTGTGGGTAGTACAGTGGATATCGGCTTGCAACGAGAAATCAGTGAAGCGAGTTCGAATTCCAGTTGAATTGCTTGCATTCATTTACACGCAAACAGCCTTTGGAAACGTATTAATCCGTCTCTTTCCTTCAGCTATGGGTCAAATAACAGGACAGAGTAGCTACTGTAGCTTTGGTAGGCAACCAGTCTATCACAAAAAGTAATGGCAACCTACTGCGGGAAAATCTTCTGCCCAGTCAGTCATCTCTCTTTCGAGACATGATCGCCCAAGTGTATATCACGTATGCCACTTAACTGACTGAAGTTATAAATTCTAAATAAATATTATATATATATATATATATATATGTTTATATATATATATACAGAGAGAGAGAGAGACAGACAGACAGAGGTAGAAAGAAGACATTCAAATTTGTTTGTCTGTTTGTTAGAAAACGTATATATATATATGTGTGTGTGTGTGTGTGTGTGTGTGTGTGTGTGTGTGTGCGTGCTAATAAAAGAGATATCAACCAGTTAAGTGCCATACGTGAAACACGCTTGGGCGATCATGTCTCGAGAGAAACATGACTGACTGGGCAGAAGATTATCCCACCGTAGGTTGCCATTGCTTTCTGAGATAGACTGGTTGCCAGCCAAGGCTGTAGAACCCAATCTGTCCTATTATTTAACCCATAACTGGAAGGAAGAGACGGATTAATACCTTTCCCAAGGGTACTTGCGCGTAATTGAATGTAAGGAATTCAACTGGAATTTGAACTCGGCTCCCGGATTTCTCCTTCCGAGTCGATATCCATTGCACCACAATATGGGATATTAGAACTGAACATATACAAATTAAAATTCCGAGCTTTGTTGTTTTTTTCTTTTCGTTTAAAATCCTTCTTCGATCTCCGCTGCAATTCTTTTTTCACTTTACTATTTTCTCCTTTTTCGTGCCCCACCCTCAAGGCGTCCCAACCCACAAGGCACCCCCACCCATAAGGCGTCTAAATACCATTATGCGCGAACAACGTTTGAGGGTATGAAAATAGAAAATGGTGAAAAGGAAAGAAACCTCAGAGGGAAGAGGCGAGGACAGAAGTTAGCAGATTGTGAAGAAAGATGAAAGCGACGTATGTTGAATGTTGGTCCATCGAAAGGCAAACGGATATAATTTTAATCTTGAAAGGTCGTCGCTGCCAAAATAGTTTGTTTGGGGCATAAAGGGAGGGGTGCTGAAAAGAAATGGCCGGGCAGACTTCCGTTATGAATAACGAAAACCAACCATCATACCGCCTCATTTATTCTTCCATTCTTCATTGTTTTTTTCTCTCTCTCTTCTTTCTTTCTCAATCATTTCGGCATCTAGCACATGCCGGTTCACGTATTTGAACGCAATATGTTGAATGTACTTTGTTTATTACCTTTAGATTCATTACGACTATTCATATTATTCATCGAAGGTAATATCACCAACCCCGTAATATCCCCGTAATATCCCCGTAAACCATTATGACCACCACCTGTATTACAGTCATAGCAGAAATCGTGTGTTCAGGGCAAGATATCCTGACGAAGCCCAACCTTCTTCAGGCTGGTTTTAAATTCAGTTTTCTTCCTCCTAGACTGATTGCCACTTCAGTCGCAATTGATACTTAACCCATAGCTGGAGATGAGAGGAAAAAAGATTGATTCAAAGATTTTCCAAGAATACTTGAACGTAAGGAACCTGAGTGAAATTTGAAGTCAGCTCACCGATTTCTCTCTCTGAATTGTTAACAGTTACACCCCCTGCACATCCCCGACTCGGAAAAATAGTCATATTTTGGAAACACTGTTAAAACAATGTCTTATAAAGAATTTTACTGAAAATGGTGGAAGACAAAGAGTTTATGTAAAAACAAGAGAGTGACAAACTGACGATAATGGAGATTCAGCTACAAATAGGATTCTTGAAATAATTTCTAAATTCATAAAAACAATATCTATCCAGTTTTGGGGCGTCTACCGTAGTGTGATTATGAGCAAACACGTCTTCTGGAATATATTCGCTAGTTCAGTGTGCTCAAAGTTCTACCCAACTAATGGGACCTTTTTCCAGACTAAATGCAACTTATACAAAATTTGTGGTTGATTTAAGCTAGAATTAGATTAAGTCTATCGTATAAAGTTCGGTTTGATTAAACAGGAAAGAAAAAAAACTAAATATCCTTGTACATCTACTTCAAATTCACTGATAAATTATGGGCATTCTGTCATTGATAAATTGTAGACATTTAGTGATTGATCAATAATAGACATTCAGTAATTGATAAACTGTAAACATTCTGTCATTGACAAATTGTAGACATTCAGAGATTGATCAATTGTAGACGTCCAGTTATTGATAAATTGTAAAGATTCTGTCATTAATAAATGGTAGACATTTAGTAATTGATAAACTGTAGATATTCAGTCATTGATAAATTGTGAACAGGCGCACATACAAGAGATGATTTAAGGATGACTTCTACAATATTACATGGTGAAAATGACTTCTTGATTTCACCAACTTTGTAACATCTGAAGTCGAGTCGATCTGCCATCAAGTAACACCGGCTAGACGTGACCAGAATTAATTCTTATATCTTAAACTAGCAGTATAGCCCGGTGTTGCTCGGGTGTAATGAAAGATTTAAAACTAATCTATGGTCCTGGAGCTCAGACTCTTTGGACGTTGGCACGAAACACTATAAAGCAATAGCTGTTTCCACTTAAAGTAAAATCGTAAACTGAAAGAAAATGAATGGATGTAAGTCAAATTTGATTTCCTGGTATCGATATCAAATAATTATTATAATAATAATAATTTTTTTGTCGTAAACTGAATTTTGAAGGCTAAATAAGTCCTCTGAGTAAATGGTATCATGGCTGAGACTAAGAACTACAATTATACCTACTTAGAGCCAAACCCGAAGCAAAAACTAAAATAAAAGGGCTGAAAAAAATGCAGACATACAGGCAGATAAACAGACACACACACACAAACATCTTGCCTTTTATATATATATATATATATATACATTATCGATTTTCTGCACTATTGTAAGAACTGTAACCTTGAAACTTCTGAATATCGTTTCTTGTCTTTGTGTATGAGTGTATCATATTTTATTAAAATCGGACCACTTTTTCTATAACCCGATTTTTTCAATTATCGATTTTCGATATTTATCGGGGGTACCTCGACACAAAACCTAGCTAAGAACACTCGCAGACGCTTATAGTACGACTGTGTAAATTTTCAAGAAAATCGGTTCAACCGTCTCGGAGTCTATAGATAACGGACACACACACACACACACACACACACACACACACACACACACACACACACACACACACACAGAGTTCCATTTATAAATAAGTTTAGCTAGATTTAGATTAGATATGTACAGGAAGCGTTCAAATAATGAATTCGCTATCCAACAAATTGAAGCGCGGGAAAATAAATATATAGAGATGGATGACAATTAATTTCCTTCTAGTTCAAATCTATCTTCGGGCACACCCTCTTGTCACTTTCTTACTCTTTGCTTCGACCCATGCGATCAATTTCTAACAAGGCTAGCTCAATACACAAGCACATATATTCACCCAAGTATGCCCTTATATACCATTGTTAAATTTGAGACGGAATCGAAAATTTTCTTTGAAAATATGAAGTCATCTAAACAAACCCAAGCAAACCAATTTTTTTATTGAATCATTTTTGTTATTTTAGAGATAAAAATATTTTCCTTTAAATACTAGTGGGTTGGACCAATTTTAACCTAAAGTCACTTACGCTGACCCCTTGATAAGAGCGAGCTCAGTTTGACTGATTCATATTCGTTTTTCATACATACAAATTCACCTAATACCGTGAAAATAGTTATTAGGATTTAGGAGTATGATATAACAGAATGTGGAGTTGTTGTTTTTTGTTGTTGTTGTTTTCTTTATAATCCTATCGCGCCAAGCAAGGCATTTTACTGCCACTGTTTTGCAGGGGGGTTACATAGGAGGTAAGTTATGAGAAAGAGTGACAGGTTATAGAGGTTGTCAGTAAGTGGGTAAGAGAAGGGTGTAAATACCGATGAGAGTGGAGTGGACGGAGAAAGGAGAATGAGAGAGAGGATGCAAGTCAGTGAAATAGGAGATGACTATTGACTTTACATTTAAATGCTTGGAGATTGTAGATGTCGGAAAAGCAAGTAAATGGAAGAGAATTCCACAGGCGGGAAGTACGAGAAAAGAAACTGATGGAGTAGAATTTGCGTTTACAATTTATTGGTTTCACAATACAAAGGTGATACAAAGATTAAGATCATTGTGTTCCAGGAAGCATTTGAGAGTGTGTTACATAAAGTAGCAATTCTTGGGGAAAAAATGCTGTCTGAGGAGAACTTTTCCGTTGCATTTGGAATACAGAATAAAAAAAGTGATTCAACGCCATAGAATTAGCATGGCGTCTCGTTGTTGTAAAGGTCTGAACTAGCAAAACTAAAAATAGAGCTAATCTAGACATTTGCCATCGGAACATCGATAGCAATAAACTTTCGATATTTTGTCTGAAGAGGGAAGATTAAGCCTAATGCCACAAGACCGCGTAAAGGCTTTTGGTCTCTCTCAAAACTGGAGAATCAGGATGAAGCCACACTTTAGAAGAAACCTTAAGAAAAAACATTAAAATTTATATAAATCACATTACCAGAAACATCTCGCTATTAGGTCCTATATATTAAATATATCTCTCCTGCTAGCAACCATATTTAACAGTATAAATTGAGTGTTAGCCCAGATATGACAGCAATACTCCATGTTGGATCTGATTTTGATCATGTAAAAATAGATTTTAGAAGAAGGATTCATGTACTTCCTGAAGGCGATCAAATTAACCGACCATTATTCAGGATCTACCGTGGTAAACTAATACTGTATGATAAATACATTATAATATCTCTTATCCTTGGATTGTTGTCAGAAAAGTAAAGCATTTTGTTATAGCTCGAATACGAAAGCAAAATGGTTTGTCGAAAGTCAGAAAATAAAGTCAACAAACAATTCAAATTCTGGTTGCGACCATTAATGCTATTATTAAGCCGAACCATTTGGAGAAAATCTTTCGTCGTATGTGATATCTCATTATCAACCATCATGAGAATGGTTTCGCTACAAGCACGCTATGGTAGTAAATAATGCAGAATCTAAAAATAAAAAAATAAAAAATACAGCATCCTCACCTGTTTACGTTTTGTAAGAGTAAGGGAATACATAAATTTTCCATAATTGTCACAAATCAATTACCGATAACGGACATACTACCACCTCCTTGAGAGGATGCTTCACGTGTCACTTATCATGTCAAAGCGCTATAAAAGCATCTATGAAACCACACTTTAGAAGAAACCCTAAGAAAAACATTAAAATTTATATAAATCACATTACCAGAAACATCTCGCTATTAGGTCCTATACATTAAATATATCTCTCCTGCTAGCAATCTCGCCATATTTAGCAGTGCAAATTGAGTGTCAAAAGTTTTGATAAAATAAAAAGAAGCTCACGCGAATTCCAGCAGTGCTTAACACACGAAGACTTGGAATTAACGCTTCTATTCAAAACAAAAATAAAATCCAACTTATAAAAAAAACTAACAACACCGAAAACAATATTTTGAAAATGGTTATGGTTAAAGAAGTGGCCGAAAGCGCTGGGACTATGAAAAAAAAAAAAAAAAAAAAAAATATATATATATATATATATATATATATATATATATATATATATATATATATTCATTTTTAAACGATTTATTTCGCTACCTTGGTTTCTACCATGAGTGGTGTCTTCAGGCGATTTTTAATAGTTATTAAAAATTGCCGAAAGAAACCACTCATGGTGGAAACCAAGGTAGCGAAATAACTCGTTTACAACTGAAAAATATTCAAAAGTTCTACAATATAATTGTATAGAACACTTTTTAATACAAATGTGTACTGGTCTAACCCTATTAGGACCAAAAACTAAGTATTAAACAATCAATACATATATATATATATATATATATATATAGAGAGAGAGAGAGAGAGAGGGGGGGGGGAACAGAGAGAGAGACAGAAATTCTAAGCAAGAGTCAACAACCTACCACGGTTTTGCCCTACGACTCGTCGGGGAAATTGGGTGACAACAAAGATTGGCTGACAGCGAAATCCTGCATAAATGCAAACATATGAAAAATTGCCTACTGAATTAGCCTTTCGCTTAATTGTTCTCTTTTATTTTTTTTTATTTATTTATTTTTTTTTTTTTTGTAATAAAGTTTTAGTCTCCCACCCTTTCTCGTGTTTTGGTGTCTTCTTTGTTTTAACTTGAGTACCTATATATTTGCCTACTTTAAATCTTTGTTGTCTGCCAATTTCCCTGACGTGCCGTAGGTCGAAACCGTGGTAGGTTGTTGGCTCTTGCATAGATTTTCTGTCTTTGTTTGCTCTACTTTGGTATTGAGCGCTTTAGTGTTAGGGTTTTCGTCTTGGTTTTTTTTTTCCTTCTTATGAGTGCTTGACTTTTTGTTCATGTACTTCGTTTGTTTCTTTTTTTTTTTTTTTTGCTTCCCCTTCTTTTCCCTCCGAGTTCGTTCTCGGTGGGTTGTACAAGACGATGTAAATTATAGCTTAATTAATACTAGTTTCGGCAGAGTTAGTTCTGTTACTATTGGTATTGTTATTACTATAGTTAATATTATATATATATATATATATATATATATATATATATATATATATATATATATATTATTGAAAAATATAGACATATTGTGTCTACTTATTCTACTTATTTTTACATATACTGATCTTTTCCAGTTGTCTAATCTGTTTTTGATATTAAGATGAAAGTAAAAGTAATCAAGGAAGGCGGTGTACATTTCTTTTTTAACCCAAGTACTTTCAATCTTTTGTAAAATCATCTTCAGGGGTATATTACAAAGAAATTTCGTGTAACAGCGATAACATCTTCATTCCCTTGTCATAGTGATTTTAAAAAGACACACGAACGCTCTGTTATAGTTATTTACCATTTACAAATTTTCCCGTTGCGGTTATATATATATATATATATATATATATATATATATATATATATATATATATATATATGAGTTTAACATCAGAGTATATATATACAATACTGTGCAAAAGTATTAGGACAAGAACTATTTTATCTTTTATGGGGTATATTGACAGAAAATAAACAATTTAATTAAAGTATTTTATTTTATTTACTCAACAAATGCTTTAACAAGGAAAAATACTAGTTACAAATTAAATTTAATATTTAGCATAATAGCCTTTTGCTTTGATCACAGCCTTCATTCTGTCAGGCATTGACATCACAAGCTTCTTCAATGTATCTAATGGTATCTCCTGCCAAGCAGCTTGTATTTGTTCCCAAAGTGTATCTTGCGAAGTAACATTAGATTTATCAATTCGAGAGGGAGGAATAAGAAAAAAGTCAGTCATATCCAAGGATAATAGAATAATGAGTAGTTTCAAAATAACTTGTTTAATAGAAAATAGGAAAAATTAAATATAAATACTTTTTAATACATTTCTTTTACACCTAATTTTAAATAATCAATATTTATTAGTAATTTACTTGGCTTTTCACCCTCTATTTGAATTTCAGTGAGGTTCTTAGGAAAATCACCCCTGTCTTAATACTTTTGCACACTACGAGTAGTGTGCTTTTGCACACTACTGGTAGTGTGCAAAAGTGTTAGGACAGGGGTGATTTTAAACCTTATTTTGATGCCTCATAAAAGATAAAATAGTTCTTGTCCTAATACTTTTGCACAGTACCGTATATATATATATATATATATATATATATGTGTGTGTGTGTGTGTGTGTGTGTGTGTGTGTGTGTGTGTGCGTGCGTGCGTGCGTGCGTGTGATACCATTTTTCATGCGCAAGTATTTGCTAATAATACTTCAGACTGGAACGAGTACCTCAAGTGAAAGTTGAACTTTTAATGGCTGACGTCACTGTCCATGTCTCTACAACATGCGCTCTCTAACATTTTTCTTGGTGAAAATTCATTTATTTAATAAAAAAATAAAATAAAATAAACGAAACTGCACTGCAGTTTTCATTCACTCTTCCTTTTACGGAGTTTTCCGTCGCGATTTAACCGGATGAACAAAGTTACTCACACTTGGTGCCAACATACTTAACAAAGTGATGCCACCAATCCTAGAAAAGAGATGTTTTTAACAATGACGCGTAGTAATTTCTTACGCGGTCAAACATACCGACCTCCTTCAATGCAAAATAACCCATCAAACGCTTCGTGATCTAAGTAATGAACGCGCTATCGTCTGTTCGTTGGAACTACTGTAAAATATATAAGCCTGTGATTATGACTACTGCGAAAGTATGTTTTCTTCTATCTACAATTAGTTTTCTTCTTCTTCTTCTTCTTCTTCTTCTTCTTCTTCTTCTTCTTCTTCTTCTATGTGCCCTGTCCCTTCAGGACGTAGGTGATCATGGCTTTCCACGTCTCCCTATCCCTGGTGGCTCTTCGCACGATTTCTCCTGTTACACCACCCAAACCCCGCTCTACCATCCACTAGCTCAAGCACATAAATCTAAAATATAAATGTATAGAAACTGGCGTGGCCACAAAATGAGGGATCAGTTTATATATTGATTATAATATAGAATTGATCCCCCATTTTATACCCTCATTATATTTTCTTATAAAAACTTGGCATATATATTCTTCTTCTATGTGCCCTGTCCCTTCAGGACGTAGGCGATCATGGCTTTCCACGTCTCCCTATCCCTGGTGGCTCATAGCACGAGAAATCATCAAACTAAAACTTACTTCTTCCAGATAACTTTTAAAAATGAAATAGACAAATGTCGAACTTTTAACACAGATCTTTTTAGATTTCGCGTTTAATCTAAGTACGTTTCTTACTATAGGAATTTTTTTGTTTGTCAGTCACTCAAAACAAACTTACTTCTAAAATCGTTCGATTATTTCTCTTTAAACTCACCATGCTTTCCAGATCAACTTTAATCCTTTTCGAAGATTAAACTTATTTATAAATGGAACGTTTCTGTGTGTGTGTGTGTGTGTGTGTGTGTGTGTGTGTGTGTGTGTGTGTCCGTTACCTATAGACTCCGAAACGGCTGAACCGATTTTCTTGAAAATTTACACAGTTGTACTATAAGCGTCTGCGAGTGTTCTTAGCTAGGTTTTGTGTCGAGGTACCCACGATAAATATCGAAAATCGATAATCGAAAAAATCGGGTTATAGAAAGAGTGGTCCGATTTTAATCAAATTTGATACACTCGTAGATAAAGACATAAGAAACGATATTCAGAAGTTTCAAGGTTACAGTTCGTACAATAGTGCAGAAAATCGATAATATATATATATATATATATATATATATATATATATATATATATATATATATAAGGCAAGATGTTTGTGTGTGTGTCTGTTTATCTGCCTGTATGTCTGTATTCTTTTCAGCCCTTTTATTTTAGTTTTTGCTTCGGGTTTGGCTCTAAGTAGGTATAATTGTAGTTCTTAGTCTCGGCCATGATACCATTTACTCAGAGGACTTATTTAGCCTTCAAAATTCAGTTTACACTGAATCACATCAGCAAAGAAATATCTCTGGTCTTTGAACTAGTTTTATTTTTGTTAAATGTCATACCTCTGCATATTATAGACAATAATGGCTCTCCCAAACTTCATTTCCTTTTACAAGTTTTTACAAAAGTGGGGTGGTTTTCTGTTGCTTTTTTCAGTTTTGAATTGAGAGTTTTTCTTTATTTAAACTAGCTGCCATGCAAGGCTAGAGTGCCAAATCTACGCTGCTATTTAATTAATAGTTATAGAGAGAAGAGATGAATCAATTCGGGCTTTTCACAATAATATTTTGTGCGAAAATGAACGCAACTGACTAAGCTGGAAGTTGAACTCAGTGCTAACCGTACATCTTTTGAGCAGGCGTTGCTTACTTAAGGAAGGAAGAGAATTATGTGTTCCCTTGGCTGCTTTCTGCCAGCCACATGGTCATCAAGTGCAAAAATAGAACGTAGGACTCAACCTTTGAGATTTCACTTGTCCGATCGACTCAGTTGATTAAAAACTTAATTAGGCGATTAAAGTTTATTGCTTTACTCACCCGCAGTCGATTAAAAATCTCGCAATGAAACGTGTCCATTCAAATATAGAAAAAGAAAATCTGATTCCTTTTACAACACAAAAGTATGCCATTGAAGATTCACAAGTTACTTAAAATGACCTACAATGACATTATTGAATTCTTTAGTCTTATGCATGGCGCCTGATTTATGCCGAAATGTGTTGTTAAACAAAAGACAGTGACATCCCGCAATCACCACAGATCTGACAAATGGAATTTAGATTGACAAGCTCCTGTCTCGTTTTTATTGTCCCGGTCAGTGTAAACATTCATTTAATTAACCCTCCCAGAGTGGAGCCAAAATGCCCCTGTCGCCCAGATTAAAGACGCTGACAGATTTTTAGAAACGCATTTGGAAAAATATTATCCTTGAGTCAACATCTATATTTCCTCCCCGCTTACGAAAAGTAAAAACGAACATTTCAAAGAAAGAAAAGAAAATACGCACACTTCTTTCAACCACACACCGATAAACAAATTATACAAGTAATTTTTTATAGAAAATCATTGAGGAAATCAGATTTGTTATATTTTTATCATCTATGGGATGGAGGTTGTAGTCAAACAGAAGAAAGAAATTACGAATTTAGGTACCTCCACGCAATTGCCAAAAAAAAAAACAGTATATCATGATGTTAAAAACTTAATAAAAACAAAGTTTTATCATTAAAATGTTTATGCTATTATTAAGAGGAAAGATCAAATTTTGTTATTATTTTTTTTTTAATTTGAAATCCATTCTAATACGTTCGAAATTTTAATTAAAAGTTCATTTTTTGTTTTCCATCAGCGATTCACGCTATGTTTATGTAAGGTGACTATTAAGAAAATGGCGTTGTTCGAGTAAAACGATTTGGGGGCGAGTAAATTTTCCCTCGCTCTCGACCGCCGGTCGAGTGATTTCTTTTTCAAATCTTAAAGGCTGGTGAGACTTAGTGGTTATATATCTTCGTCGATCGTCGTACGTTCCATTCAGAAATGAATAACACATTTAATACAAACAAAATGTGGCCTACCTAGGGAAATTGATTGTCCCTCCGTTCTCTTTGAAATTACCTCCTTGGGAGTTCACACTTCAAATGAAGAAAGTCCAAGTTTCAAACAAAAAACTTAATATCGATTCGTTGTGAACGCAACGTTCACACAACACACTTGCTCAATCAATGACTTTTCACCATTGACTGAGTGACTCCACGAAAGAGTTCACGCATTCGCACTGAATTCACATATCCACAGTAAAATCTGCTTTGTTACATTATCAAGTAAAATCATGACCTCGCAATAGCCCCTCAACATATTCAGCAAGACTAGATATTTTGTGGACTTTGTATGTGCAGTAATATTCAGTTAAGTGCCATACGTGATACACGCTTGGGCGATCATGTCTCGAAAGAGACATGACTGACTGGGCAGAAGATTATCCCACAGTAGGTTGCCACAGTAGGTTCTGCGTAGACTGGTTGCCGAACAAGGCTATAGAACCCAATCTGTCCTGTTATTTAACTCATAACTGGAAGGAATAGATGGATTAATGCCTTTCCCAAGGGTATTTGCGCGTAAGTGAATGCAATGAATTCAGCTGAATTTTGAACTCGGCTCCCCGATTTCTCGTTCCAAGCCGATATCCAATGCACCACAACGCACATCCTACTTTAATATTACTGAAAATTAATATTACTGAAAAATATTACAGCATTAATCTTACTGAAACTGAAAATGCCCGAATGTTCTTCTGATATTTAAAATATATCAAAACCAAATTGATAATCCGAACCCTACTACCACTTATCAAGCCAGTTCCAGAGTAAAAACTCCCAGTTGAGCCAGCCTTAGTTCTGCAACTCCAAATCAAAGCAACCCTAAAGTTGACTGGAATTTACCAGACATCAGGGATGCAGCTGGACATGACAGTCATACACTTAAATGCAATTGCAGAATCAACAATGAGTGTCCTATGGGTGGAGAATGTATGACAGAAGGGGTGGTATATCAAGCGATGATATACCCAAAAGAAAATACAAACTTGATAAAATACTTCATTGGTATTTCAGCAGGTGCTTGGAAGCAACGGTTGTACAATCACACACACTCCTTTTCCAACCCTGAACTAAGAAACCAGACATCTTTATCAAAACATCTCTGGTCATTGAACCTAACCCCTATGATTAAATGGAATATCGTTAAAAAATCTAACACACCCATCAACTTCAAAGATTGCTGCTACTTATGCCTTGATGAAAAAATCACTATAATCAAATACAAAAATCAGTTGGACCTGCTAAATCTGAGGAAGAAACTAGTTTTTAAATGTCGACATTGGAGCCGCTTTAAATTATGTTAAACTTTTAGCCCCTCATTCATTCCTCTGAAGACTTTACACACATCACACTATCTTAAGGAATATATATTGTTTATTTATACCCTATTGTTATATGTGTAGATGAATTTTTTTATATACGGGTTTATATATGTCTATGGTATTGCTTACATATTTGTTTTTGCGGGTGTATGTGTGTATAGATGTCTGTTCGTATATAGATATGTGTGTGTACATATATGTGTGTACATATATATGCGTGTGCGTTTATATGTGTGTTTACGCATTTACGTGTGTGTGAGTTGTATATATATATATATATATATATATATATATATATATATATGTCGTGAGTAAGAATAAATAACTCAACAACAGGAATAGGTTAATTGTTGTATTCCGTGAAAATAGTATTTACAAAGGTTATTAGTATCCAATAAAAGAATAAAGGTTTATCGTCTCAACCGTCGTATGACGTAGTATGAGCAATGGGTACTTCCGGGTCGTCACCGGAAGTCTACGATTGACTTGCCGATCGGCTGCTCGGCACACTCCCTTACGTAGATGCCATCATTACTTTACATAGTAATGGAATAGTCCATTATAGCCGAATAGGCGCGGGCGTCCCAACAATATATATATATATATGTTTTGTTTTTGTTTTTACATTATTAACGTTATATTGTATTATAAGTGTACCGTTGACCGAATAATTTTTCTACATTATTACAGATTACTTTCAAAAGTTTTCCAAGGTAAGTGTACGTAATGAATTCTACTGGAATTCGAACTCGGCTCTCCGATTCCCCAGTCCGAGACGCTATCCATTACTCTTCTGTGTCTCCTTATTATGAGAGCTGCTGAGTCGCAAGATTCTGTCGTGTGTATTTTCTTTTTTTTTTTTTTTTGTGCTATGCATCTGTCTCTATTCGAAAATTGTTCTCTTTCGAGACATGATCGCCCAAGCGTGTATCACGTATGGCACTTAACTGAATATTACTGCACATACAAAGTCCACAAAATATCTAGTCTTGCTGAATATGTTGAGAGGCTATTGCGAGGTCATGATTTTACTTGATAATGTAACAAAGCAGATTTTACTGTGGATATGTGAATTCAGGCTAGAAGTCAATTACAACAGACAGAAATCGAGAGCTAAAACTGTTGGACGGATTTGATATAGAAGTGTTAAATAAAATAAATAAGATTGGGTTTAGTTATTGGGAGCCTCTTAGAACAACAGACAATTTGTTCCAAAAGTATGGATGGGGAACCTGAGACCTTATGGATCGTCACGTACTGCCTTCTGCAACATTTGAGTCGATCTATACTGCCAGATAATTTAGAAAAGTTGGATCCGGAGGTGAATAAAAATTCACTAACTCCAGCTCCCTAAAAGAATAATTGAAAATAAATTTTATTCTTTCTCAGCAATAATTAAACTTATCATTCTAAGCTTGTGTTACTAGTGATTAAGATCCTGGGCATGACGGTAAACTGCATCCGGCAGCAAGGCCTCTGATTGGGAGGTTGTGAGAAGCATGGAACTACCTCTTAGTTGCTGTTGTTCTCAGGTCTACCCTGACCCGCAGTGGTAGCACCTGTTTGGGTCGCAGCTATGGGCAAATAGTTAACCCCCAAACTGGGGTCAAGACACTATGAAAGTATAGAAATACAGATATAGATATATATATACAGATATAGATATATATATACATAAATATATACAGATATAGATATTTGTAGATATATACAGATATAGATATATACAGATATAGACATATATACATAAAAATAGACATTTATAGAAAAATATACATTTTTGAAGGAAACATATTACCAATACATTTGTGAAAAAAAATTATTACCATAACACATTTTTGAAGGAAAAAAATTATTCTCAGCAAAACATTTTTGAATACAAAACTAGAAGACATTTCAGTTTTCTAAAATAAAAAAGAACAAAAACAAAACATTTTCATTAAAATCTGACTAAATCAACCTTATCACTATAACCGAACAATGAAAAATACCTTAAAACCATATTTTTTGGCATTAAATAACCCATAGAGGTGTTGATATGCCGCTAAACAAAACTCAAACTCAAAACTAGTGATTAAAAATGCATGACTTTTGTTGTTTGAGTTAGTTAAGCTTTCTTCTCTGATGGTAAATTTGAACCATCATAATATTTATAGCAAAATTATATATACCATTACACTAATATTATTCTGCTTACAACAATAGTCTTGGTTAGTTAATGACTGAAATGTTTGTCCTGTCTTGGTTAACGTTTCCTCTTCTCCTTACTAACAATTTCAGCAAGCTCTTTTCGTTTTCTTGTTTTTCTTTATCCCCGATAAAAAATTAAAAAAAATCGATAAAATTATTTTAAGCAAAAAGAAAAAAAAAATCGTACATACTGTATGAAAAATTAAATTATTTTTAGCTAGAAAGAAAACCACGAATTTCAAACTCTCTTTTAGCAGTGTTTATATTACATTTCGTATCGTAAATAATGACGATTGTAGAGAGCAAAAAATAAAAATAAAACTTCCCTAACTAGCGAAATCGAAATCGCCAATTCAAGAAAAAAAAATCGCGACGACGTGTGAAAAAAATGAGAGGGTCTCATCTTGGGGAAACTAGAGAAACAAAGAAAGAAATTCTAGAGTCTATGTTAGAAATGAATATTCAACCACTGAGAAGCTTTGTTTTTTGGAAAATGCGAGAAAAAGAAAATTCACGAGCATAGGCGTGAAAATAAACTGGCATATAAACAGATACAAAGTGCTGACAACAAACAGAAGACAATAAATATTGTTGATTCCGGGTGAGGAACCGCACAAAATAATGAACAACAAAAACAGATAGATAGATAGATAGATAGATAGATAGATAGATAGATAGATAGATAGATAGATAGATTAGATAGATAGAAAATTAGATAGATAGATAGATAGATAGATGAACAAATTGAGATAGATAGATAGATAGATAGATAGATAGATAGATAGATAGATAGATATAGATAGATAGATAGAATAGATAGATAGATAGATAGATAGATAGATAGATAGATAGATAGATAGATATGAACAGACTGAGATAGATAGATAGATAGATAGATAGATAGATAGATAGATAGATAGATAGATAGATAGATAGATAGAACAGACAGATGAGATAGATAGATAGATAGATAGATAGATAGATAGATAGATAGATAGATAGATAGATAGATGATGTTGTGGATTCCCAGTGAGGAACCGTACAAAATAATGAACAACAAAACAGATACGGAGATAGAAAAGTAGGTTATATTGAACGTAATATACAAACTTGAACCCAGCTTAGTAAATCCAGGAATATTATTAGTAAGAAATAAATAAATACAAGTCTTGAATTGAAGTCGTGGAAATACTATATCCGTGTATATTAATCTATCTGAGTGGAGCTCAGAGCTAGTCTGACTTCTGATGCGGTACTCTGTGGGTAACTTTGGTAACTTACGTGTAAGTTCCGCTACACTCCGATCACCGTAACGGATCTCTACGAAGACTCTCAATATTTATTTTCGTAAAAATACAAATAATCGTGGCACAAGGCCGAAAAGGGGAGGGGTAGAGGTTGGTATTTACTTAACTATCCTATACCTAGCTAAACACTATCACGACCCAATCACAAATTACAATTTACACATTCACCACAAAAACCCATTCATCACCTCCCAATCCTTCTTACACCACAATACCACATATTTACAAGGGGCACCTAAGAAAGAGAGAACAAACCCATGACAATAAAAATACATTTATACAAAATATTTATATATAATTTAAAACATTTAATGAAAAATGAAGTGATGGAAGGGGGATGAACCTAAAAACAAACTAAAATACAACAAATTTTTTAACTAAAATAATAAACAATGTTAGTAAGACCCGTCCATCCAAGAAAAAAAGTGGCCGCTGTATTCCGCCAAACGGCGAAATCAAGAAGCACACTCGCTAAGAGAGGGGCGGGGGGGGGGGGGTAAAATAACTAATGGAATGGGAGAATCAAAGGCTGAACCAGCCGAGATAAAAGGAGGCCAAAACAAACTGGGGAGGTTGGGAATCTCGACTTGGATCATAACAAAAGAGAAAGCCGGGTACAGGCTAGGAACACATTCATTCGCTTTAACTAGGTACACAAAAGAAAGCTACCTTAACCAGGGGAGGGTTCCAAAGGAATCCACCCCGATGTAGCGAGCAGATCTAAAAGAGAAAATCAAGGCTAACCCCGTTCACGCGAACCAGGCTCGCCACATTTACTTACCTTTTGCTGAAGTCTGTCGAAGTCAAACGTTTCCAATCAGTTCTAATCCGCTCAAAATATCAGATTAGATCCTAAAAATGAAAGACGCTGACCTCGCAAGACTTCCTTCTTTCGCGTCGTTCAAATCACCATTCGAGCCGTGGCTAGCAGCGACAGAAACACCATATGCTTCACCCCAGAAAACGGGGGCGACACATTGTCGTAGGCAAAAGCACGATCAATGAGCACAGGCTATCGCTGCGCGATACGAGAAGTCAACTCGCCGACACAGTCCCATAGAGGACAAACCCGCGAACAATGGTAGAAGACGTGCAAAGCCGTTTCTTCCAAGCCAAGATTGCAGCGTTCACAATCTGGCAAATCCATCAGGCCCCATATGAAGGCCTTGTCACTCAGAGTTGCTGAGATAATCGGTACCTGACGCCCAAGACCAGAACGAGCGAAACTCATCCTCCGACAAGCGGAGCACATGACGTAATGAATCCTTCGCGACGCCCTCCACTAACCCATGATAGAAGACTCTCCTAAGCTGTGAAAGGTCACCAGATATTCGAGAAGAAAACTCGATCGCCCCCGAGACTTACGGCACCGCCTCTGGATGGGGGGAGTGACAGTAAGGCTAGAGAACATGTCCCTCACTATCGCCGCCAGCAATGAGTCTTCCAAAATCGCTCTCCTGAGAAAAACCAACCTTGACACAACTTTGTGGCTCATCAGGTACGGCATTCCTAGACCCCTCCCCACCATGACACGGACGTTGGTAACAGACACGTTTGTCGGTGTAGTGTTTGTGTCCTCTCCACAGAAGGGAGAATAGCAAACGCTCGATCGCCTCCCTACGCCATTTACAAAGTGGAAGTAATGACAACCGGTAAAGGATAATGGGAAAGACGTATGTACCACACGCCTCAGCCAAACCCTTTAAGGACAAATTCCTTCGACGCCAAATCTCGACCGACGCGCCGACCTTTGCCAGCACTTCTGACCAATTTTTCTCCAATTGGAGGTCGGGCCCAGACCACACTCCAAGAATGCGGACAGGGCCGTCCGTCCAGTCGAAGGGCCCCGGGAGGGTAACACCCTTCCAAGTACCTAACCGCAAGCCAGACGACTTGTTGCGGTTAATCTTGGCCCCTGTCACCTGTTCGTACCGTTCAAGCGCCTTCTGTACCACCTTGATGTCACTCCGGGAGGACACGAAAGTAGTGACATCATCGGCGTACGCGGATACCCTGGCTCGAGCACCACCAGGGACAGCGATTCCACGTAGGGCCGGACTGCATCCCTGTCCTTTAGCCGGTGAGGGAGGGGCTCCAACGCCAAAGCATAAAGTATGGGCGACAGTTAACAATCCTGTCGGAAATTGGTTTCGAATCCAGTGCCCTGCAGGACAGCCGCCAGGTAACGATGGTCAACCCTATCAAATGCCTTGGACTGATCCAAATTGATCAGCGCGGCTTCTTCGTCGTCTTTTATCCCCTCTATAATCGTCCGTATCAGATGCAGGTTGCTCTGAACTGTTCGTCTCTTCACAGCACAAGTCTGCTCAGGTCCCAACAGAGACTCAACAACTAATTGCAAACGATTTGACAAGATCTTGGCCAAAACCTTTAACTCTGTGTTTAGCAGAGTTATGGGTCGGTAACCCTCTAACACCTTCCCACGTCCTTGTCTTTTCTCAACAGCGTGATCACACTCCTAGTGAACTGGTTGGGGATGGACCCCTGCCGGAACCATTTGTTGAACATGACAGTCAAAATCGGGACAAAGATGTGCGACAGCCTCAAGTACAATTCATAGGGCAAACCATCCAGACCCGGCGTCTTGCCACTGATGATCTTCTTCAAAGCCGTGTAGACTTCGCCCTCCGTAATTTCTCCCTCGCAGCTAGCTGCATCAGCCGGCAAAAGCCGGGGAAAGTCAGCCAAATAGCTGCGAAACTCCTCATCACGGAGACCAGGCTCCTTGGTAAACAGGGTCTCGAAATGCCGCCGAAACGCCTCGCACATGTCATCAGTCGACCGAAGAGTATGCCCCTCCGGGTTGCGAACCTCTCGAATGTACCGGTCGCCGCCTCGGCGAATCTCTTCCTTGCGCAGTTCTGCGCCAATGTTCACAGCTTCGGAAGACATCTTACTTAACCTATATCTAATTACCTGACCCCTGTAACGATCGCTAGTCGACCGCTCCAGGGCCTCCTTAGCTATGGCTATCTCTAGGGGATCCCCACCAGCCTCCGCCTGGGAGTAATTAGCTCTAAGTGTCTTCACCTTGTCAGCCTTATGTAGTTTGAGCCGTTTGCTGAATTTGGTGGTGAAAGACCTAATACTATTATTAAGATTCTCCCACCACTTATTCCCAATGACTATCCCAGTTAACGCCCGCTGCACTAAGTTAATAGGGTTGTTGGGTGCATAAATCGCAACCAGTCGAAACGCATTGCTTTTCACTGCAATATCGGCCACAATCAGCCGGGCCTCGGCACCGACATGGACAAGATCCACCCTCGCGCCCAGGGTACGCTTAACCAGCAAAGAAACTCCTCTGGCCAGCCGGTTCCCATATGCTGAATAGACGACAAAGTCGTTAGACAGCACACAGGCATCGGCCTTGCAAACAAAGTGAGTCACTTGGATCGCAGTGACATCCACACCGAAAGACAAAAGGTCCCGAAGCAGGCAGACAGCCTTACTCCAATCCCTAAGGCCCTTCGCATTCAAGCTGGCTAACTTAATTGACATCTTTTAGACCTGAAAAGAGAAAGCAAAAATTACTCCTGGTCACATATAGGACGGAAATCTATAGCAGTAAGGACCCCGACGGATTGTCCCAGGCTTCCTGTTCCGATATCGGACGTAATTCGTCCGTCCAGGACAATGCCACCGACATCCATGGAAAAAGTTAGCTTTATGGCCCTATAAAGAGAGGGGTGGAAGATAACAGGGAACCTCCCCACACAATAATTAGGTTAATTTGCTTAATTTTTCGGTCCCAATCTGGGCCATAGTTATTTTTGGGAAAGCGGCCATTGCCCCCTCAATCATGTCTCAGACTTTTAAGTGGCCACCCATGCTTCTCACTAGCGTGAGCACTCCAAAAGCGCTCGGGAAATTAGCTGGGTCCTCAGTAGACCCGCCGCACTACTGAGCTCAATTTGAATAATCGCCTTAGGAGGGCCTTCCTTTGCGTGGTAAGGTCCCTCTCTAGGGCCGGTCTATTAATTTGGCAAACCTCTGAGTTCTTTAAGGGATTAACCCTATTCTTTTTTTCCTTCCCCTTTGGGCCAGATGGGATGGAATCAGGAGCGGGAGTTTCCTGTTGGGAGGTGGAGGTCTGGGAAGAGGAGGCATCAGGAGGTGTTTCTGGTTGGGAGAGGGAGTGGGGAGAGGGGAAAGAAGACAAAATGCGTCTAGCCGGGGAGGTAGACTGACTCCTTCCCTTCACAATTACAGTTCTTTCCGGTGACACAGGAGCAGATTGTGTCCTGGTAATAATCCTACCCCTGCCGCGGTCCATAATGTCCAGCTTTCCTTTTTTGTAAGCTCCTCCTCTTCTTCATGTCCTCTTTTTAGAGATGAGGACCGAGGGGGGAGGCATCTCTATTACCTCCATCTCCTCTTGAGAACTTTGTTGTTGTTATTGTTGTTGTTGTTGTTGTTGTTGATGATGATGTTTCTGCTGCTGTTGATGTTTGAGGCTTCACCTTGGTGGGTGACGGAAGTTTCTCAGGTTGAGAAGGAGGGGAAGCCACTTTCTTCCCTTTTTCACAACTTCCGTTCATTCATTGGATGCTCGTGTTTGGTCGGCCTTTTGGTCGGCCTTTTTTCCAGGTGGTTTATTAGTTTTGTCCACCGGTGGTGTTGAATGACCCCCGTAGAAGTCCTTATACCGGAAAATTCACCGTATTTATTCAATGACCCTCGTAGATGTCCTTATACCGAAAAATTCAATTTATTTATTGAATGACCCTCGTAGAAGTCCTTATACTGAAAAACTCACCTCATTTATTGGATGACCCTCGTAGAAATCATTATTCCGAAAAATTCTCCTTATTTACTGAATGACCCTCGTAGAAGTTCTTATACCGGAAAATTCACCTTATTTATTCAATGACCCTCGTAGATGTCCTAATACCGAAAAATTCACCTTATTTATTGAATGACCCTTGTAGAAGTCCTTATACAAAAAAATTCACCTTATTTATTGAATGACCCTCGTAGAAGTTCTTATACCGGAAAATTCACCTTATTTATTGAATGAATCTCGTAAATTCAAGAAAAAACTGCAACAGAATCAGGCTACTTGCATATTTACTTGAAAAAAAAAGGTAAACCATTCAGCGTTGCAGTGTTCATAAAGGAATGCATTGTGTTGTAAAGTGATACAACCAAGATATATATAATTTTTTTACAGTCGCTCGCAATGGTAGTGTAACTTCCCGAAGTCCGTGATAATGACAACAAATCCCCGTGCTTAGCGCACATTATCTTTTATACATCCGGGCGACCGGATGTCATATGGTACGAGCCACGACACAACAATTCGTAAAAGTCGTAAAATGTTTTAACAAATATAAAAATGTCTCATTCAAGAAGGACTAATACAGATAATAATAATACGGAACGAGAAATCGGGGAGCCGAGTTCGAATTCCAGTTGAATTGCTTGCATTCCCTTGCGCGCAAATACCCTTAGAATCTCTTCCCTCCAGTTATGACAGATTGGGTTCTATAGCATGGCTGGCAACCATTCTACCGCAGAAAGTAATGGCAACCTACTGCCCAGTCAGTCATGTCTTTTTCGAGACATGATCGCCCAAGCGTGTATCACGTATGGCACTTAACTGACTAAATACAGATTGACAGCATGAATTGGCCAGTAACAGAGCAGCTCCAAAATATAGTGTTGTGGGATCTCCGCTTTTTATGGAATTATGGACTCGCCTGAGTGTACATATAATCCTGCCTATAGAGAGAACGGCAGTTGTTAGTAAGTAGTTGTAATGAGTTGCTGAGACTCTTCAACTACAACACTGTCAGCTCTCTGCTTCCGAGCAGAGAGCAATAACCCAGTCGTGGTTCCGCCGAAGGGTAGAACCACGACTGGGCAAAAATAGACAGACATATTTTTGGCCCGGCTATATGGCCGGGAATACCCACATTAAAATGACCATGTGTCACATCCGGCCTTGCGTGGGAAGGCTAGTAAATACAGTTGTTAGTAAGTAGTTGTAATGAGTTGCTGAGACTCTTCAACTACAACACTGTCAGCTCTCTGCTTCCGAGCAGAGAGCAATAACCCAGTCGTGGTTCCGCCGAAGGGTAGAACCACGACTGGGCAAAAATAGACAGACATATTTTTGGCCCAGCTATATGGCCGGGAATACCCACATTAAAATGACCATGTGTCACATCCGGCCTTGCGTGGGAAGGCTAGTAAATACAGTTGTTAGTAAGTAGTTGTAATGAGTTGCTGAGACTCTTCAACTACAACACTGTCAGCTCTCTGCTTCCGAGCAGAGAGCAATAACCCAGTCGTGGTTCCGCCGAAGGGTAGAACCACGACTGGGCAAAAATAGACAGACATATTTTTGGCCCAGCTATATGGCCGGGAATACCCACATTAAAATGACCATGTGTCACATCCGGCCTTGCGTGGGAAGGCTAGTAAATACAGTTGTTAGTAAGTAGTTGTAATGAGTTGCTGAGACTCTTCAACTATAACACTGTCAGCTCTCTGCTTCCGAGCAGAGAGCAATAACCCAGTCGTGGTTCCGCCGAAGGGTAGAACCACGACTGGGCAAAAATAGACAGACATATTTTTGGCCCGGCTATATGGCCGGGAATACCCACATTAAAATGACCATGTGTCACATCCGGCCTTGCGTGGGAAGGCTAGTAAATACAGTTGTTAGTAAGTAGTTGTAATGAGTTGCTGAGACTCTTCAACTATAACACTGTCAGCTCTCTGCCTTCGGGTAGAGGGCGCTCTCTGCTTCCGAGCAGAGAGCAATAACCCAGTCGTGGTTCCGCCGAAGGGTAGAATCACGACTGGGCAAAAATAGACAGACATTTTTTGGCCGGGCCATATAGCCCGGAAATCCCAGTCATAACTGACCATGTGTCACATGTTGCCCTTACTGGGAGGGACAACTAAATATAGTTGTTAGTAAGTAGTCAATTGGTCAGTAAGTTGATGCAGATTTAGTTGGAGTTGGTTGTAGCTAGACTCGTTACCCGAACATACTATTTCACTGCAAGACTGTATATATTTATTCTACTAATAGTATTCCTGAATTGACTAACCCGTGTTCCAGTTTGTATATTTCGTTCAATATAATTTACATTTTCTCTCTCCATATCTGTTTTTGTTATTTATTATTTTGTGTGGTTTCTCACCGGGAATCCACAACATATAATTAAAAAAGACAAGGTATATTTCTTCTTAGCTTTTGAAAAATCGACAGATTCCACTGATTCGGTACAAGTGTAGTATTTTATTCGTGCAATAACTGATGATTTTCAGTTATTTGAAGAATTACTTTGGCACCCTTTAAGGAAAGACACGATGAATAGTTATGTTTGATAACTTCAAAGATAAATGGTATAAGGATGGAATTAATCTCACTAAACTGGCGAATGCATGTACTGATGGTGCTCCAACTCGGTCAGTTAAGTGCCATACGTGATACACACTTGGGCGATCATGTCTCGAAAAAGACATGACTGACTGGGCAGAAGATTATCCCGCAGTAGGTTGCCATTGCTTTCTCCGGTAGACTGGTTGCCGACCAAGGCTATAGAACCCAATCTGTCCCGTTATTTGACTCATAACTAGAGGGAGAAGAGACGTATTATATTATTAAGTAGTAATTTGTGAGGGATCAGTTTATTACTTCATAACAATGTAAAACTGATCCCCCACTTTATGACCAGTAGAAGCCTTAATCAGGATTCCAACTATTATATTCAGCCAGTCAGTTAAGTGCCATACGTGAAACACGCTTGGGCTATCATGTCTCTAAAGAGACATGACTGACTGGACAGAAGATTATCCCGCAGTAGGTTGCCATTGCTTTCTGCGGTAGACTGGTTGCCGACCAAGGCTATAGAACCCAATCTGTCCTGTTATTTAACCCATAACTGGAAGGAAGAGACGGATTAATACCTTTCCCAAGGGTATTTGCGCGCAAGTGAATGCAATGAATTCGGCTGGAATTCGAACTCGGCTCCCCGATTTCTCGTTCCGAGTCGATATCCAATGCACCACAACGCACATCCAGCTCCAACTATGATGACAAAAAGATGAAGGATTCATTACACATTTCAAAAGAGAAAACACATTTGCAAATGCACCGATTTCTTTTCATTGCAACATCTCTGTGCAACATCTGCTATTTTAAATAACTCCTTACAAAAGCTTATAAGTATTGAGAACTATATACGAGCAAATACCATGAGGCATGGACAGTTTGAAACATGTTAATGATAGATGACGAGGAAATTAGTTTAGATTTGACCTATTACTAAAAAATAAACTGGTTATCGCAAGGACACGTATTCGTCAATATGATGTCTTTACGAGAGCAATTAACTTACTTTTTTAAAGAGAACAATAAGTTTTGTGATTCTTCAGATACAAGATTTAGCAGAGATGTGCATTTGTGTGTGAAGCACTGACAACGCAATAAGAGGTAAAATATTTTGTTACAAGTAAACCAATATATATGTGGCAAAAGATTCTTTCATTTAGAAAATTCTTATTTTTCAACTCCTTTTTTGTACAGCCAAAACTTTCAGAAGAACACTTTCCCTACTTGTCGAAAGTAATGAATAAAAGTAAGAGAATGTCTATGAATCTTTTCAGGAATGCCAGTCAGTTTTAACGAATTCAGCACATATACAAAGATAGAAAGGGGCGTAAGACAAGGAGATGTCTTTTCACCGGATCTGTTCAACTTGTACAGCGAGAATATTTTGAGAACTCTAGAAGTTATGCCTGGATTCGTAATCGGAGGCCACAATTCAAACAATCTAAGGTACGCAGATGATACAGTGCTGATCACAGACACAGAAAGGAAACTACAGGTCCTCCTACAGAAGGTAACTGAAGAGAGTGATGGGAAAGAAATACAAATAAACTGCAAGAAAACCAAATGATATGCCAAACACAGGTCGGGGATACTAGAATCAAGCAGGTACAAAAATTTAAATACATGGGAAGCGTTATAACAGAAGACAGAAAGTGCGACACAGAGATCCGAAGGCGAATTGGTATGGCGAAGGAAGCATTCCAGAAGTTGAGTAAAGTATTTAGAAACAGGACAATTTCGCTAGAAACAAAGAAGAGAGTACTGGATTGCTATGTGATGTCCGTCCTTCAATATGACAGTGAATGTTAGACAATATCATCAAAGATGAAGGAAAAACTTGAAGCAACTGAAATGTGGTTCTACAGAAGCATACTGGATATAAAGTGGGGGATCAGTTCCATATTATAATCAATATAAAAACTGACCCCTCATTTTGTGTCCACAGCAGTTTCTATACAATTATATTCCTGAGAACCAAAAGCACAAGGATGCATTCCAGGAGCTGAGAAGAGTGTTAAGAAACAGGACAATTTCACTAGAAACAAAGAGGAGAGTACTGGATTACTATGTGATGACTGTCCTTCAATCTCATCAAAGATGAAGGAAAAACTTGAAGCAACTGAAATGTGGTTCTACAGAAGGATGTTGCGAATATCATGGATCGGGCATGTGAGCAATGATGAGGTCTTAGAACTGATTGAAACAAAAAGGAAATTAACACTGAGCATCCGGAAGAGACAGCTGAAGTTCCTGGGACATGTAATGAGGAAGGGGAGCTTGGAGAACCTGATACTAACAGGCCAGATATAGGGGAAAAGAGGCAAAGGAAAGCATCGGATAACATATTTGAAGGACCTAATGATGGAACGAGGGTTGCATGGTGTAACAGGAGAAGGCGTGCTAAGAACCACCAGGTATAGGGAGACGTGGAAAGCCATGATCGCTTACGTCCTGAAAGTACAGGGCATATAGAAGAAGACTATATATGCCAACTGTTTATAAAAAATTATAATGTGGGTATAAAATGGGGGATCAATTCTGTATTATAATCAGTATATAAACTGATATCTCATTTTGTGGCCATAGTAGTTTTTATACATTTATATTCTAGATTTATGGGTTTGAGCTAGTGGATGGTAGAGCTGAGTTGGGGTTTGGTAACAGGAGAAGGTGTACTAAGAGCCACCAGGGATAGGGAGACGTGGAAAGCCATGATCGGCCACGTCCTGAAGGGACAGGACACATAGAAAAAAAAGAAGAAGAAGAAGAATACAGCAGAAGAGTCAGCCTAACGTCACCCTGGAACTTGCTTTTCACCCTCACTTCGTTAACGTAGTAGAGGCTCCCGAAAAGTTACCAATGGATACTTGGGCGATCATGTCTCGAAATAGACATAACTGACTTGGTAGAAGATTATCACGCAGTAGGTTGCCATTACTTTTTGCGGTAGACTGTTTGCCAGCCAAGGCTATAGAACCCAATCTGTCCTATTATTTGACTCATAGCTAAAGGGGGAAAGATGTATTATATTATTAAGTAGTAATTAGTGGGGGATCAGTTTATTACTTTATAACAATATAAAACTGATCACCCATTTTTATGCCCAGTAGAAGCCTTAATCATGTTTTCAACTATTATATTCAGTTAGTCAGTTAAGTGCCATACATGATACACGCTTTAGGCGATTATGTCTCGAAAAAGACATGACTGACTGGGCAGAAGATTATCACGCAGTAGGTTGCCGTTACTCTCTGCGGTAGACTGGTTTGCCAGCCAAGGTTATATAATCCAATCTGTCCTGTTATTTAGCCCATAACTGGAGGAAAGAGACGGATTAATACCTTTCCAAGGGCATTTGTGCGTAAGTGAATGCAACGAATTCAAGTTGAATTCGAACTCGGCTCTCAGATTTCTCGTTCCGTATTATTATTGTCTGTATTAGTCCTTCTTGAATGAAACGTTTTTTTATATTTGTTAAAATATACTGAAAGCACTGACAGCAAAAAAGATCCGATTGAAATTTGGAAAAGGACAGTAGAATATCTTTACCTTCGTCAATATGCACGCTAATTTCATGTATTTTCTTCAACATACAGTTGCGAATTCACATTTTCCTGTTTGAAACGTATCAAGAATTCGTTGAGGTCACAGTTGACAGATGAGCACCTGGAAAACCAATTAAAACTAAAAACCACTATGTTAGAGCATGATATTACAGTGTTGTCTCAAAACAGGCAATGTCGAGGAAGTCATTAATTAGCCTAAAAGGTTAATAACGTATTTGTTTGAACATGTCTTGTTTGTCGTCTATTCTGATGGCAGGAAAGAAAGTTTTTTTTATATAGTGGTTAAAGAAGAGCAGTTTTGTTTTGAAGACATTTCTTACCACATTCAATCACAGATTTGAGGTCTTCTTGAAGGGCAACAGCCAGGTTTAATTTGTCAGCCTTGGCAGATTTCTTAAATATTTATTAAATTCTGTTTTATACATTATTTACTCAATATATCAAATGTGTAAGTGTAAAAAAATCACCTATTGAATGTATATTTTGTATATTTCGTTCAATATAATTTACATTTTCTCTCTCCACATCTGTTTTTGTTATTTATTATTTTGTGTGGTTTCTCACCGGGAATCCACAACATATAATTAAAAAAGACAAGGTATATTTCTTCTTAGCTTTTGAAAAATCGACAGATTTCACTGATTCGGTACAAGTGTAGTATTTTATTCGTGCAATAACTGACGATTTTCAGTTATTTGAAGAATTACTTTGGCACCCTTTAAGGAAAGACACGATGAATAGTTATGTTTGATAACTTCAAAGATAAATGGCATAAGGATGGAATTAATCTTACTAAACTGGCGAATGCATGTACTGATGGTGCTCCAACTCGGTCAGTTAAGTGCCATACGTGATACACGCTTGGGCGATCATGTCTCGAAAGAGACATGACTGACTGGGCAGAAGATTATCCCGCAGTAGGTTGCCATTGCTTTCTGCGGTAGACTGG
The DNA here is from genome assembly GCA_037127315.1 of Ascarosepion bandense. Taxonomy (NCBI): domain Eukaryota; kingdom Metazoa; phylum Mollusca; class Cephalopoda; order Sepiida; family Sepiidae; genus Ascarosepion; species Ascarosepion bandense. The sequence goes on along the minus strand of JBBBDQ010001117.1, from coordinate 281,458 downwards.
TTGCCGACCAAGGCTATAGAACCCAATCTGTCCTGTTATTTAACCCATAACTGGAAGGAATAGACGGATTAATACCTTCCCAAGGTATTTGCTCATAAGTGAATGCGATGAATTCAGCTGGAATTCGAACTCGGCTCCCCGATTTCTCGTTCCAAGCCGATATCCAATGCACCACAACACACATCCTAATTATGTACATGTTCTAAAACATAATTTATAATAAATATTCACAGCTCTATACATCGAGCACTGTTTTAAATTAATGTTTTGGACGGAAATTTTTTTTTTCTTTTCTCTCCTCGTTCTATACTCACTCGGATATATATATATATTAATTGTGTCGCCCCAAGCAAGGCATTTTACTGCCACTGTTGTGCAGAGGTTATATAGGAAGAATGTTTTAAAGAGTGAGAGGTCGCAAGTGGTGTCAGGAAGAGAGTAGGAGAGGGAAGAGATTACTGATGAGAGTGGGGTGGATGAGGAGGAATGTTATGAGGAGTGAGAGGTTGCAGGGGGTGTCAGGAAGAGAGTAGGAGAGGGAAGAGATTACTGATGAGAGTGGAGTGGACGAGGAGGAATGTTATGAGGAGTGAGAGGTTGCAGGGGGTGTTAGGAAGAGAGTAGGAGAGGGAAGAGATTACCGATGAGAGTGGAGTGGACGAAGAGGAATGTTATGAGGAGTGAGAGGTTGCAGGGGGTGTCAGGAAGAGAGTAGGAGAGGGAAGAGATTACTGATGAGAGTGGAGTGGACGAGGAGGAATGTTATGAGGAGTGAGAGGTTGCAGGGGGTGTCAGGAAGAGAGTAGGAGAGGGAAGAGATTACTGATGAAAGTGGGGTGGGCGAGGAGGGATGTTATGAGGAGTGTGAGGTTGCAGGGGGTGTCAGGAAGAGAGTAGGAGATGGAAGAGTGTACTGATGATTGTGGGGTGGATGTAGAAAATCATGAGAGAGAGGATGTAAGTTAGTGAGACAGGAGATGACTATTGACTTTACATTTAAATTCTTGGAGATTGTAACTGTCGGTAAAGCAAGTATGCGGAAGGGAATTTCACAAGCGGGAAGTGCGAGAAAAGAAGCTATTGGAGTAGAATTTGCGTTTACAATTTATTGGCTTCACAGTAAAAGGGTGGTACCTAGTTGCAAATCTTGTGGCTCGAGGAAATTCGTATATAGGAAGTACCCGTGAGCTAAGTTCATCGGAGTAGAAGCCGTGAAAGTATTTCTAGAAGAGACACAGGGAAGACACACTGCCTCGGTGAGAAAGCGACTGTATCCTAGCTGCCAAGTCAGGATTGATCATATTACAGATTCTCCGTTGGATTTGGTCGAGGACACCTAAGTGGATAGCAGGAGCACCGGACCAGATATGGCAGCAATACTCAATGCACGGGCGGATGGTAGACTTTATACATATATATATATATATATATATATATATATATATATATATGTGTGTGTGTGTGTGTGTGTGTGTGTGTGTGTGTGTGTGTGTGCATACATATGAATAAACTTTATAAGAAAATATATATTCTTGAAGGAAAAATATTGCCAACAACACATTTTTGAAGGAAAAATTTATTACTAGCAATACATTTTTGAATACTAGAAGGTATCTTCAGTTTTCTAAAATAAAAATATGAAAAAAAAATTAATTTTTTATTAAAATCTGACTAAATCGCTATAAGTAAACATTTAAAAAAATACCTTAAAACCCCACTTTTTGGCATTAAATAACCCACAGAGGTGTTGATATGCCGTTAAACAAAACTCAAACAAACAACAAACTCCTTTCCAGGGACGCCTTTGTTTAGCCTAATTTCAATTTTCCCTGCGTCTATTTGGTCATGTTCGCTCATTTCAAAGGAAAGTTCACCCTCTTTCACATCTACCGATATGAAGCTGACAACATCAGAAATATCCTACAGCGTCACTTCATTTTTTTTTACCCATGTAAACACATCTCTTTCGTTATCAAACGGCCTTATGATTTTGCTGTTTACTTTAACTGCCTTCAGCATTTTGTATTTCTTCTTTTCGCTGAAATAGTTTGTGATTTAAACGGCGAAAAAATCCTTTCATCTTCTCTAGAAATACTACAAGTATAGCAGACATCGACAAACAACAGAACGAAAACAATTTATTTAGCTAGAGCTTTGCACAAAGAAACTCTTTTGCACAATAATACAATCAATCCTACAAGGCAAGAGAAAGAAAAGCTTATATACTTTTCTCTCGCGTCTCACCATTTCCCACGCAAGCATCACAATTTGCATTATTACAATCAGAATTTTCATATCATTTCTTCCTGTTAATGCGTTTGTCTATAAATCATTTTAAATGCCCGCGTCTCTTCTTTGAGGTGTTGTTAACATTTGTATCCTATCAGCAAAACAAGAAATAAAACTGAGCGTCATGTAACTTGGTTTGATCTTGCGAATGCGTATGGATAAGTTTCTCATGAGCTAATTCGAATGTATTTGTCTATATTTCTGAGATGAGGTAGTATTTACAGTATTTACATTATTAAGACTATTGTCCACATCTTTGTTGCCATTTGTACGACGTTTAATAAAAGATCATTCTATTTGTCTATATTTCTGAGATGAGGTAGTATTTACAGTATTTACATTATTCGGACTATTGTCCTCATCTTTGTTGCCATTTGTACGACGTTCAATAATAGATCATTTTATTTGTATATATTTCTGAGATGAGGTAGTATTTACAGTATTTACATTATTAGGAAAATTGTCCTCAACTTTGTTGCCATTTGTACGACGTTTAATAATAGATCATTCTATTTGTCTATATTTCTGAGATGAGGTAGTATTTACAGTATTTACATTATTCGTGCTATTGTCCTCATCTTGGTTGCCATTTGTACGACGTTCAATAATAGATCATTCTATTTGTCGATATTTCTGAGATGAGGTAGTATTTACAGTATTTACATTATTCGGACTATTGTCATCATCTTTTTTGCCTTTTGTACGATGTTTAATAATAGATCATTTTATTTGTCTATATTTCTGAGATGAGGTAGTATTTACAGTATTTACATTATTCAGACTATTGTCCTCAACTTTGTTGCCATTTGTACGGCGTTTAATAATAGATCATTTTATTTGTCTATATTTCTGAGATGAGGTAGTATTTACAGTATTTACATTATTCGGACTATTGTCCTCAACTTTGTTGCCATTTGTACGACGCTTAGGATGCGGTTTCCGGTTTTCTCTTTTCCAATCTTTTCACTCTCTTTTATTTATTTTTTTTTTCAATTGGAGTAGACAGAATAAACTATCGCCCGGTTCACACTCCACCCACGTTTATTGAACAGGTGAAGAAGCCCATCCCTTGTTTCCTGTTTAGGATGTGGTTTCGGTTTTCTCTTTTCCATTCTTTTTACCCTTACGTAGCCCCCTGCGCATCAGTGGCGTTATCGCCTTGCTTGGGGTGATATGATAAAAAAAAGTAGAAGCCACCCAAGAAGCAGAATCCAGCCTTCGAACAAAGAAGATTATAAGAGTGGATTCAAATCAATCGAGCTGTCCCGGGCAGCACAAGCAAAGCAGTTTTTCTCCAGAAAGAGTCCAAAGAGAAAATGAGTCATGGTGAGTGGAGAAATTGGGAATGCCGAGAAAGAGTAGCGATCTGATACTGCTGTTTCCTCAGTCCAAACAATGTTTTATGACGACAGGGAATGATATTGATCCGATTACGCTATCATGGAATCTTTTCTTTTACGTGCCATGTCCTTTCAGAACGTAGTCGATCATGGCTTTCCACATTTCCCTGTCCCTGGTGGCTCTTAACACGCCTTTTCCTGTTACACCACCCAAACCCGGCTCTACCATCCACTTGCTCAAGCCCATGAATCTAGAATAGAAATGTATAGAAACTAGCGTGGCCACAAAATGAGGAGTCAGTTTATATATTGATCATAATATAAAATTGATCCCCCATTTTATACCCACTTTATAATTTCTTATAAACAGTTGGCATATATGTTCTTCTTCTATGTGCCCTGTTCCTTCAGGACGTAGGCGATCATGGCTCTCCACATCTCTCTGTCCCTGGTGGCTTTTAGCACGTTTTCTCCTGTTGCATCATGCAACCCTCGTTCCGTCATCCACCTGATCAGGTCCTTCAAATATGTTATCCACTGCGTTCCTCTTTCTCTTTTCCCCTCATTCTGGCCGGTTAGTATCAGGTTCTCCAAGCCCTCCTTCCTCAATGCCTGTCCAAGGAATTTTAGTTGTCTCTTCCTTAATTTCCTTTTCGTCTCCACCCTTTCCAAAACCTCTTCATTGCTCACATGCTCGGTCCATGATGCTGGATTGCTATGTGATGTCGGTTCTTCAATATCATAGAATACTCTGATTGAAATGGAGCCATTGGCAATATCATTCCTCCTGTGATCCACCTATGATCTCCCACTAAATGCCACCAACCTCGACATGCGTGGATACACTGACACCGATGTTTGCACATTATGTCAAAGTGATCGAGGCACTTTACGTAACATGCTCTTCGCATCTCCGCAATCATAGACGTGGCGCCATTACAAATGCTGGAAGTTGTCATGAACTTAGTACACAGTGTGAAGCAGCAGACGAACAATCTGTAACTGCCAGCGAATTTAGGATCCTCTTTAACAAGGAAGGTGAACTCCCTGTGCAGAAAACCCAAATAACTCCTAACATGACGCTACTGATTGGAGAACGTGATAGAAGGGTGTTAGTTGATCTTAGAACACTTCTGCAATTTCCGGTACCCAATATTCAGACAGCCGCTCGCCCGTGACACTGTAGCGTTGTCTTATTCAAAGAATAGCGTCCTCCTCATAGAATTAACGGTTCCATGGAAGGAGAAGAGAGAGAAGGCCCACGATCAAAAGAAAAAACTGCTACAAATCGCTACAGTCCGACTGCGTGGGAAAGGGATGGACAAACCATTTGCTACTTATTGAGGTCGGGTGTCATGGGTTCCTTAAACAGCCAATTGTTTCTTTCCTTTTGAAGGTGGTCCGTATTAGCCGTTGCCTGAAGCGATGTTCACATCATCTCCAGAACACAGCTTAACAGGCTCAAGTTGAATCTGGCCAAGAACCAAAATAAACAGATAATTAAAACAATGCTCGCAACACAATGCTACTTCCGATTTTAAACACATCTGCCTACCTTCCATTCTACGCTATTGATAACGGTCGCTATGAGCGTGTTGTGTATTGGTTAACAATCAAAAACATCGCTTTTAACACAACCTTGAAAATCTGACTTGCAGTTGTATGAAAAAATCACAGAGACTGACACGTCTACACAAAAAAAAAAAATCCTGTACGGTATTAAAAGCTGTTGGTGATACCAGGGGTGGCTGTACCGCCTTAGCTACCAAAACTGTTAACCTCTCCTGGTTGGCGAATAACGAGAGCAGGGTATCGCACGTGCTTTCACATGCTGTATGCAGAAAATTACATATATGTTTTTATAGAGTATCAAAGCAAAAAATGAATGAACCAAATTTTTGTCTTATTCTGCTCTATGATTTCAAACTTGACCATTGCACTATCGGCAAACACACCACACCCAATAGGGCTTGGGGTCTGGAGTACCCTTCAGAACAGACCGTGTGTCATTAGTTCGAAAACTTCTGATGGTTTAGATCTTTCAGATGAATCTTGTCATTGACATAAGATGTCTCTTGACAATGAAGAATTGAAGTCAGTCTCATAGACTGACGGGAATAATCACGGCTCTCCACAACTTCCTGTCTCTTAGTATCTCTTGTTATTTTGCCTTCTTTCCTAAACCCTGTTCTGCCAAACAGTTACACAAGTTCGTTAGGCAGATTATTCGCTACTGTCCTTTGTCTTTTTTGCCTTAAGTATGTCCTGTGAGTGTTAAATTTTCCAAGACCTCTTTCTTCTTTATGTGGCATATACAATTCAATAGTCTCTTTCTGATTCTAGGTATAAGCGTTTTTTTTGTTTTGTTTTGTTTTTTTTTCCATGTTTGCTAAAACTTCCTTTCCTCGTTGCCCACATGCTTAGTCCATGGGATTCTCAGCATCCTTCTGTAGAACCATATTCCTGCTGCCTCGTCTCTTCTTTATTACTAGCCTGTATTCACTACTTTATAGGAGGACCGATATTACATAACTATTCTGTAACAAGACAATGACTCTGATTTTTAAAAAAAAAACAGTATTAATGTAAATCATAAAATACAAGATGGTCTCGGAAGAATTTCAATTTAAGTTAAAATATGTAAGACTTAGTAAAATTCAGTATAACTGATACCCCAGACCCAACCCTAAAGCCCTAATGAAGTTGTCATGACATGACTAATGAGTTTGCCAAAAGCCCACAAGATTTTCGGTCACTCAAGTCAGTCAGTCAGTTAAGTGCCATACGTGATACACGCTTGGGCGATCATGTCTCGAAAGAGACATGACTGACTGGGCAGAAGATTATCCCGCAGTAGGTTGCCATTGCTTTCTGCGGTAGACTGGTTGCCGACCAAGGCTATAGAACCCAATCTGTCCTGTTATTTAACCCATAACTGGAAGGAATAGACGGATTAATACCTTTCCCAAGGGTATTTGCGCGTAAGTGAATGCAATGAATTCAACTGGAATTCGAACTCAGCTCCCCGATTTCTCGTTCCGAGCCGATATCCAATGCATCACAACGCACATCCTGGTCACTCAAGGGTTTTGTTTATTTAGAGACCTATTCGATATAATTTTGGAAACTTAAAAATCAAGGTCAAATTTGAAAAAAAAAAAACTGTCAATCTGGTTTACTTATAGAAAGTGACTTTGATTGAGATGCGAATTAATCTTGTCTATTTTCCAGGTGGGAATCTGTATAAACGGAATACACATGCTCCCAAGTCAGTTGGTTTATCAGTTGGGCAGACAGTCGGTTAAGTGTCAGTAAGAGCTGAACAGAATGAATTAGTTTCGTTGGTGTCAGGTGGAAACGCCCGCCTACCCCGTTCAAAAGTCTGCTGCAAAAGTAATTCATTGTTAAAAACGTCCTTCATCGTTCAGGGGTAAAAAAGGATGACAGAGATAAAGTAGCCTCTGCTGTTTTAAGAATTAACATTTTACCTCTAATTAAATTATTAATAATTTGGTAATTTTTTTTTTGTTCCCCGAAGGCCTTTACCCCGTCAAAACTTTCTAAAACATCTTTAATTCCGTGTAAATGTACATGCTGAACTCAAAAATCGATAATTGTTTATTGAAGAAGCCTACCTTTTTTTCATGGTATCGACCAGAAATACATCGGACTATATCTCACCCCTTACCACTGTTCTCATATCTGATTCACCGCTGAATGACTTCAAGCGTATGTTATTTATTTCGGTCGATTTACTCCCTTTTAGCAATTACTCCGCGATTTGTTTGCTTTCGGAACTCATTTTCCGCGTAGTAATTGGAAAAAGGAAGTAAAAAGGCGGAAAAATCGGTAAACTACGCGTGAAGTCTTTCTGCAGTGAATAACATTTTTGAATCGTGGTTACAGGGTGAGATAAACAGCGACAAGAAGTTCGATATTTTTCTAGTCGTTAACATGAAAAAAGGTAGGTTTCGTCAATAAACAATTATCGATTTGAGTTCAGCATATACATTTGCACGGAAAAAGGGATGTTTTGGAGTGGTAAGGGCCTTCGGGGAACAAAACGAAAATTTACCAATAATTTTGCAACAACGTCATTTTCTCCCGAATGACATTTTTACCGTCTGACTTCGAAGGAACACTTGATCCGATTCTCGCCCAGACCAAAAAAAACAACAAAAAACAAAAAAATTCCACGGCTCGTGAATTTCTCTCAAGTAAAGAAACTAATTAAATCCACTAGACGCCTCGTCCTGATTAAACTAAATTTATTGCACCGAACACAAACCACCTTCACCAAAAGTGTAACATCTCGCCCGGGTACGATATTCGAGGCCCAGAGAGGTTTGCTGGTAATTGAGAACCAGCACATGTAACGGATTACAATTGGTGCGGTGACCACATCACAAAATAATATATATATATATATATATATATATATATATAGTCATCCGCAGACAGATCTGTTTCGCTGTATCACAGCTTATCAGTACGGTTAGACTACGTTTGCTTTTAACCCAAGATTGAAACCCGACCGAATTGGCGTCAGTCGTCGATTCTACCTCTGGGCTATGGGCGTTCGATAGAAGAAGGTCGACTTTTTAGCGTGTATATTGTCATTATACCCGCCCAATACCAGAGTGCTCTAATCCATTACTGAATGAGCGATGCGTACATGCCATAGTAGCTACTGTTTTTCAAAGTCTACCATTCTTCCAGAGTGCTCAATCATGTTGTGAGAGCATAGAATAAAAGTGTAAGAAGCTGTGAACGTTTTCTTTAAAGGGTATATTTATTGTTTTTCTTATTATACATGTTATGATACATTAAGTGTCCATAATGGTATTTGTGACGTTGCACGTGTTTCGAATTTAAAATTGACTCTCTTCAGGTGAATAAATTTGTGGCTTTACTTATCGAGTTCTTTTTGTTTCTGATGTCCAACTTGTTGTTTTATAAATAAGCAAGTACAAAAAATAAGAAAATAAATAAAATCAGTAAAATAAAATAAGATAAAATAAATCAAATGTTGGCACGTTGAATGGTCTGTGTTTTTTCACATCAGCACGTGTCTAAATGGATAAACAGATAAATAAATAAACAGATGAATGAATCAATTGCTTCCTCCAATTTGAATTGATTTTGGTCTGGGGTTACCTTTTTAGTATGTTAAAATTATCTTCTAGTCGTCTTTGCTTATCTATCTTTCTTTTCATCGCTCAATTGGTTGTTCTTTATTGCTTTGACGGTGATTTGAATTTGGTGTGTGTGTGTGTGTGTGTGTGTGTGTGTGTGTGTGTGTGTGTGTGTGTGTGTGTGTGTGTGTGTGTGTGTGTTTTATTTCGTCTTTATGTTTTAGAATTGTTTTTTATGGGTCATCTGTTTCTTTTTTATTGTTTGGGGTTATCTTTTGAATTTGGTGTGTGTGTATGTGTGTGTGTATATGTATGTGTGTGTCTGTATGTCTTTCGGTGTGTGTGTGTGTGTGTTTCATGTTGTTTTGTTGAGCGAAGGCTTGTGTTATTTTATGAATCTTTCTTCCTGCATTATTAATATTTCATAATCTGTGTTTTGCTATATAGGTATAACTTTGAATTTCCCATCACTACATTCATGTAAATGTTGGAAAACTTACAATTTTCTGTTATATTATAATCTTATGTTGCTTTTATGAAGGGAAATTCTATTATTATTCTATTATTGTATTATTCTATTATTATTCTATTATTATTCAAGCATTGTGTCGCTCCCACGTATATCTTTGCGCATTTGTCACATTTTAGAGCGTAAATTACATTTTTCGAGTTGCAGCTCAGATCCGATTTTATTTCGAATGTAGTTGCGTTTTCGAACTTGAAGTGTTTTCCTTCTATTATTATGTTGCATACGCCACATCTTTTTTTGTTGCATTTTGTGACCCCCTGTGTTGTGTTTTTTTTTTTTTTTTTCGAATTTCGATGAGGTTAGGATGTCTTTTAAATTTTGGGGCTGGCGTTTGCTGTTAACTATTTTGGTTGTCTTTGAGATTTCTTTTATTTTTTCATTATTGTTGAGTAATTCAATGTGTGTTTTGATTTTTGTGAATAATTCTGAATTGTTTATACTATATATATATATATATATATATATATATATATATATATATATAGTTTATACCATATATGTGTGTGTGTGTGTGTGTGTATACACAAACAAACAATAAATAACAAAATCAAACAAAAATAAACATACAAGCAATATAAATAAAATTAAAAATTAAAATTAAAAAATTACAAACGAAGAAACTAAAAATACGAAACCACGATAATAAACAGAAAATAATAAACAAAACAAAATATGCAAATAATATAAATACGAAAAATAAAAATACATGCAAACACTCAGTTACGACAAAAACTGAAAATAATGCAACAACCACTAATCGAAAAATAAAAATTAAATAAATAAATAAAAATAAAAACAAATACACTTAAAGCCCTCAAACACAAATACAATAGCACCTAACCATTATCCAGAAAAAATAAACCGTCATGCAGCAAAGCATACAAACACGTTAAGAAAAAGCGTCAATAAAAAGAGTCAATAAAACAAACAAGCCCATCCAAATTAAACAAGCAAACACTCACGCATACACTAAAAATAAAATAAATCAAACAACTACACAATAAAAAAGAAAAAGAAAGAAAAAGGAAAATCAACTAATCCTGAACAAAAAGTAAAAGAAGAATAAGCAACCACTCCCACAATATCAAACTATATTCTGTATAAACAAAAAAAAATGGGACTAAACAGCAAACAGCCCTGACGAATGAAAACAATATAGCAGTGTTTTCACGAAACTTCAAAGTTGGTATGAATCTGCTCTGTTGAAGAGACAAACTCTTTGTACCTACGCTCTATCTACATCCCGATATCCAGCACTTTAAGATAAAAAACTTCCTTGCCAAAATACATTTTATCAGTAAAAACCACTGAAAAACAACAACCTTGATGCTAAAGATTATCACAATTAATATATATATATATATATATATATATATATATATATATATATATATATATATAGTGCGTTGTGGTGCAGTGGATATCAAGAAATCGAAGAGTTCAGATTTCAGTTGAATTCGTTGCATTCTATAGCCTCGGAAGGGAACCAGTCTATCGCAAAAGTTAATGCCAACCTACTGCAGGAAAATCTTCTTCCCAGTCGGACATGTTTCTTTCGAGACATAATTGTAACCAAGCGTCTATCAACTGACTGATATTTAAAAGAGCTCAATGTTAGAGATATAGTGTATGTAAATATAAAAGATGCCCGAAGATTACGTTCAAGCATCAGAGTGCCGCTACTCGTTTTTGAACTCAGTGTCTATATATATATATATATATATATATATATATATATAAATATTTATAATATATATATATTCATATTATATCATATATATATAGTCATCCGCATATACATATATATATATACATATATATTCATATTATATATATATGTATATTCATATTATATATGTATATATTCATATTATATATATATATATATGGATATGTTACAATATCACTACAAAAGTAGCCATTTTGTTTCGACACTTCTTGTGTCCTGTCAAGTGATGTGGTTTATTTTAAATTGAATGGTTTTAAAAGATTAAAAACAAGCAAAACCCCTTTAATCAGGGAGGCATTGTTGTATGTACGATGTGGACCAATCAGAGTAAAGCAACTTCTAATTTGGAGAATATAATAATTTTTTTAATATACTTAAAAACAATCTTGGTGAGCATTGGTAAAAAATTTGATTAAATTGAGATCAGTATTATTAATTAACTATTATATCTACTTTATTTTTGTTGCGAAATTTTTAAAAAACTTTTTTAGTTGAACAATTTAGTAGACTTAGAAGGTTATTCTTATATTAAACGAGGACATGAAGCACATGGAAAAATAGACGAGTATATTCACAAACACTGGCAAACAGACACATATACAGATTAATATACCCACGCATATATACATACACAAATTACAAAATTTAGCCTTTATCGACTTGTCAGTTTGTCCGTTAACTTTTAAACAGACTAAATTGCTACATATTGGATACAGTCAAGGCGAATTCATAACGTGACCAGCCCTGGATGAATGAGGTCCGGATAGATATAATCATATTTCAATGCTTGAACCGCGTATGCATATGCAAAACGTCATACATATGCATATATATGCTAAGCTCCATATCGTTCATATGAAGATATTCCTGGAAGCCCCAGTTGTCTAGCTCGCGTGTGCGTGTGTCTCTGCGCACGTCAATGGTTGTACAAGTGTTAATTCATCCCTGTGTTTGTATAAAAGGCGTTACGACAACAAATATTCCTCCCAAAATTCATCCCACCTTCACAAAAATACATCAATATACGCATCTCTGCATATATCCAGTATTTTAAATAAAAAATTAAAAGTTTGTTAGACGATCAAAAAAGCGTGAAACCCAAGACAACAAACTTACACACATCTATCTATCTATCTATCTATCTATCTATCTATCTATCTATCTATACACATACATACGTACATACAGAAATACAAATACACCTACATATATATAAATATATATATATATATATATATATTCACATATACAAATATGCATATATACATACACACCCATACACATATACACACGCATACAAATACATACGTATATATATATACACACATATACACATACATATACACACACATACGCAAACATACATATATATAGATATAGACGTGCATACATGGACATCTGAACATACATACATACAAGTATGAATATATACACATATACACACACATACATACAAACATACGAATATATGCACACACACATATATATACACATATACCCATACAAAAGCATACAAACATACATGTAAGACATATACACACATATACAAGTAAATGAATACAAATACATACATATCAGTAAGTAAAGCAAATATCAATATGTTTACTAGTACAAAAGGACAGATGTACACTTATATATACATATATATACATATATACACACACACACACACACGCACACACACACACACACACATATATATATATATATATATATATATACTAATATTTAGACATTAATTTACCTATATCTGATGGGTACCCTCATCCGACTCGGACGCTTTAACAAATTCTTCCCCAGGTACACAATCCGGCACATATCAACACTATAACACCTTGCAAGCACCGAACCCAACACCGAATGCCAACCTAAATAGCCATGAGGCATCTAATCCGACATCGATTATCACGCCAATACACGACAGAGCACACACAATACAAATCATTCGCCAAAGCCCAACACGCTTCTCCATAGCACCAACTGTCAAACCAACAAGTAATAACCATGATACTCAAGGCCCACGTCCCACATCGTTTCTTAACTATTTATAAATCCCTGATCCCGCGAAAACCAATGTCGGATAGAGCAAACAAAACCATAAAACCCGCCGATCAATATCAGGTCGAACGGCCGATAAAAATAGTATAACACATGGCGAACAACGCATCCAGTAAAGATCAACCAGAACGCCCAACCCGAATAAAAAACACCCATCAAAAAGGCAGTTAAAGATATTTTCCTTAATTTTTCAATATTACAACCCGGATTTTAATGTAAATGCTGAACTATGCTTACAATAAACTGTGAGCTCATTCCTCTGGTTTAACAGTTTAACCTTGTCCCTAAATTTGATAATTCGTTGAGACAAAGGTAGCAAGGTGCACGGAGGGAGTTACAAGTTCGGGCATTTGTAAGGATTTTCCATGTAACAGTGGGTGTTTTGTCTTTTTCCTTTAAAGACCAATATTATTTGAATAATGTAGTGCTATATTTATAAGAACTATTATTGAAAGACAATGTGTGTTGATACCAGCGAGTTTTGAACGGGTTTTTAGTAGAACCGATATAAAATTTTATAGTATTAGGATTTTCAATTGTAGAGACGGTACAAAGATAAACTATGGAGCTAACTAGACAGTTATTTTGCAAAGGGCAATTTTTAGGATTTCTACAATTACAATCGCTGGTATAAGTTTGTTTGTTTGTTTGTTTTGTTTTTTGTTGTTTTTTTTTTTTTGTCCCTAGTACGATCACTTTGAGCATTGTAATTTACAATGTTTTTGTATCATAATACTTGTTGAGGACTTTGTTGTTATGTTTTTTAATAATTTTTTCTACATTATCCGTGCAACTGTAGCTTAACTTGAGTGTATTATTATTGATTATTTTGCTAAGAGGATTAGTTTTTGGAAGTTTTTGGAAGTTTAAAAATTTATGCACCAATTTAGTTTTAACAATCAAATTGTAGGGAGGGTTAAACCATATGATTTTTCTAGATCTTTTCTTCTTGCTATTATCATGTGGATGTTTGTAGGTTTATTTATGTATGCGATTTTCTCTTCCTCGTTTAATATATGAATAACTTTCTAAATCTACTAAATTGTTCAACTAAATTTTTTTTTAAATTTCGCAACAAAAATAAAGTAGATATAATAGTTAATTAATAATGCTGATCTCAGTTTACACAAAGTTTAATACCAATGCCCACCAAGGTTAATTTTAAGTCTGCCCACATATTCTCCAAATTAGAAGTTGCTTTACTCTGATTGGTCCACATTGTACATACAATAATGCCTCCCTGATTAAAGAGGTTTTGCTTGTTTTTAAGCTTTTAAAACCATTCAATGACTCTTCAGAAACGAAATCTTTCGGTGACTGGGGTGTGTATACACTGCTTATATACAAAACGTAAAAATTTCCCATTCTCGATTCCATACGCCTATGGCTTAGGGAGTAGCGACTCCGACTAACACCAAATCGGTTGAGTTTCGTTCTCGGCCAGAAGCAAGTCGATATGTCTAGCCACAATGATGAGCTGTGATACAGCAAAACAGGCTTGTATGTGGATGACTAATATATATATATATATATATATATATATATATATATACACTACCGGCGAAACTTATTAGGCCACCCCAATTTTTTAAAAGAAATGATATATTTCATACTATTTTTAGTATTTATTGCCAAATGAAAATAGAATGGTTCTTTTGTTATTATTACTTTGAAAAGTTTTACAAGGCAAAGAAGCAAAGATGAACTCGTCCGAATCACCCTAAATTCTTTTCATTCTTTCATTGATGAAACTGCAATATTGATAATTATTAAATATTTATAAATTCATTTGATGCACATGTTATTGTGCAATATTAACAAAACAACCATTCTATTTTCATTTACAATTATCCACTTGGCAATAAATACTAAAAAATAGTATGAAATATATCATTTTAAACACTAGAGTGGCCTAATAATTATTGCCTGTAATGTATATAAATATATATACAGAGAGAGAGAGAGAAAGAGAGAAAGAAAGAAAGAGAAAGAGAGAAAGAAAGAAAGAAAGAGTGAGAGAAACAAACAGACAGAGAGATAGAGAAGCAGACAAAGATGTAAAGAGAGAAAAAGATTATTATTGTAATAGCATTATTTTCATTTGCAAATAATGTTTTTTTATATCTATATAAAATAATTAATCCATAACGTTCTCTAAGAGAAACATCCTTACGATAACAGTTCGAGTTCATCATCCCTTTTTTTTCATACAAATATAACTTATGGTTTGCTCTTGAGTATACCAGGCAATGATTGAAAGCGCGTTAGTACCTGTGTAGGACAATCCCTGTCAAGTCTTGGGTTAGCGTTTCGTTTCCGTGCACAAAGTTATTGAATTATCATAGAAAATTTAACAAAGTATCTCTTATTCAATTACATTTATCACACAGATATATATATATATATATATTCAAGAGGATAAAAAAACAAGCAAAATAAGACGTCATATACGTATTTATTTATATCTCTGAGATAAGCACTCTTAACTATCTACTCTACCTACAGTATTCATTGCGTTGTGGTGCAGTGGATATCGACTCGGAACAAGAAATCGGGAAGCCGAGTTCGAATTTTAGTTGTAATTCCTTGCATTCACTTACGCGCAAATACCCTTGGGAAAAAGTGTTATGCTGTCTCTTTCCTCCAGTTAAGAAGAGTCATTTTTCTTTTTCTTTTTTTTTTTTTTTTGGCTTATGTGTAACTTCATCCACATCCTATCACTTGTTACCTCCCTTAGAGAGATAAAAAAAAAAATAAGGGCGCGAATTTTTTCTTCTTCACGCCAGACTGAGAAAATAACATCCAGATGTCTTTGTTAATCAGCACAGTAAATGTTTGCAGCTAGTACGCATAAAAGTAAATCTGTCACATCACGCAGTATATGGGCTCTGTCACATTTTACACGTGTCTCAGGTTTGTGAGTGCACACCAGCTCATGAATCATGCTACATATGAGCAAACAAAGTTCGTTCAGGTTTTCTATACAACACTGGGTCAGCCACACAGCACGCACATCTGAAATAGTTTTACAGTTGGTACAATATCCGTCCTATGAATTTAGCCTCCTTAACATTCTCTCTTTCTCTCTCTCTCTCTCTATCTATCTATCTATCTATCTATCTCTATCCCTCTACATCTCTCTCTCTATCTCTATCCCTCTATATCTCTCTCTTTCTCTCTCTCTCTATCTCTATCCCTCTATATCCCTCTCTTTCTCTCTATCCCTCTATATCCCTCTCTTTCTCTCTCTCTCTTTCTCTCCCTTTCTCTTTTTCTCTCTCTTTCTCTTTCTCTCTCTTTCTCTCTTTCTCTCTCTCTATCTATCTCTATCTCTCTCTATCTCTCTCTTTCTCTCTATCCCTCTATATCTCTCTTTCTCTCTCTCTCTCTCTCTCTCTTTCTCTCTCTCTCTTTTTCTCCCTTTCTCTTTTTCTCTCTATCTCTATCTCTCTATATCTCTCTCTTTCTCTCTCTCTATCTATCTCTATCCCTCTATATATCTCTCTTTTTCTCTATCCCTCTATATCTCGCTTTATCTCTCTCTTTCTTTCTCTTTCTCTTTCTCTTTCTTTCTCTTTTTCTCCCTCTTTCTCTTTCTCTCTCTTTCTCTCTCTCTATCCCTCTATATCTCTCTATTTCTCTCTCTCGCTATCTATCTCTATCCCTCTATATCTCTCTCTTTCTCTCTATCTCTCTATGTCTCTCTTTCTCTCTCTCTCTTTCTCTTTCTCTCTCTTTCTCTCTCTCTATCTGTATCTCTCTATATCTCTCTCTTTCTCTTTCTCTCTCTTTCTCTCTCTCTATCTGTATCCCTCTATATCTCTCTCTTTCTCTCTCTCTCTCTCTTCTCTATCCCTCTATATATCTCTCTCTTTCTCTCTATCCCTCTATATCTCTCTTTTTCTCTCTCTCTTTCTTTTCTTTCTTTCTTTCTTTCTCTCTCTCTCTCTTTCGCTCCCTTTCTCTTTTTCTCTCTCTTTCTCTTTCTCTCTCTCTTTCTCTCTCTTGTACTTCATATAAGTAATTAAAAAAATATACATAATTTAACACCCATATATAAAATCGTTCTAATAATAACAGGGGATTAAAAATTAATTTTATATGTGACGCCATTTTTATAGCATCGGTAAATTAGCATAATATGCCAAGATTAATACTAGTAAAATATCTGTCTATGTTTCTGAAATGAGGTATTGTAACTATTTACGCTAATTACATTGTTCAGTCTTCTCCTGAAACGTTATTGCCCTATTCACGACGTTTCGACTGCTATAGGCCCCGTCATTTTTCATGTGATATTAGATGGAAGTAAAAACCGAACCCTTTACTTAGTTCATGGTGTTAGATTGTTCTAATTCCACGTGCCATGCCAATGGATATGTCAGTTCCAGTTAATTCCCCTTGGTAGTTCAACTCTCCAAGTTTTTGTTCCCACCGCTGTGGCCAAGTATTGAACTCACAACGCTTTTATCCACTTTTATCCCCTAATATCACCTGAAACATTGTGAATACGGTAATAAAGATGAGGAGAACAGTCCGATCAATGTGTAAATAGCCTAAGCAGCAAAAGATGTTGAAATTTTACTATTCATCTCTCTCTCTCTCTCTCTCTCTCTCTCTCTCTATATATATATATATATATATATATATATATATATATATATTATAATTTTTTTTTTAATCATATCACTCTGAGAAAGGCAGTAACTCCACTGATGTGCGTGAAAAGATTGGAAAAGAGAAAGCCGGAAACCACATCCTAAACAGGGAACAAGGGATGAGCCTCTTAACCTGTTCAATAGACGTGGGTGGAGTGTGAACTGGGCGATAGATAGATCTATCTACTCCAACTGAAAAAAAAAGAAACCAAAGTGAGAAGATTGGAAAAGAGAAAAGCCGGAAACCACATTCTAAACAGGGAACAAGGGATGAGCCTCTACACCTGTTCAATAGACGTGGATGGAGTGTGAACCGGGCGATAGATCTATCTACTCCAATTGAGAGAAGAAAAAAATTAAAGTGATATTGGAAAAGATAAAAGCCGGAAACCACATCCTAAACAGGGAACAAGGGATGAGCCTCTTAACCTGTTCAATAGACGTGGGTGGAGTGTGAACCGGGCGATAGATAGATCTATCTACTCCAATTGTAAAAAAAAAAAGAAACCAAAGTGAGAAGATTGGAAAAGAGAAAGCCGGAAACCACATTCTAAACAGGGAACAAGGGATGAGCCTCTTAACCTGTTCAATAGACGTGGGTGGAGTGTGAACCGGGCGATAGATAGATCTATCTACTCCATTATAGCGATAAGAGAATAAGTTTTGTAAATTGTCCGTTAGAATTTTGAAGAAAGTGAGGTAAGAAGGGGATATAGTTGATTCATGAAAGTGTGTTTTGTGACCGCCTGGCTGGCCTTTATTCTTTGGTTTTATTAGAGTGGGGGAATAAGGAGGTGTAAAAGGTGGGAAAGGATTGGATTGGACCTATCTCTAATATTTATTTGTACAACTATAGAATATTTTTGTATTTAAGCACAGTTTTATAATTCATCTAATTTTGTATATTTAACCTTAATTTTGAATTTAGGAAATTACTTTTTCTTATAAAACTTTAAATTAGATTTGATTACAGTTCGTGGTGTGTAATATGTAAAATTTAATATAAGAGGGTTGTTAGTACTATAAAGGTTTATCGTCTCGGTGGTGGTGGGGTCCCTAGTTTTGGCTAGTGCAGTATTTTTCCTTATTCACCCCCTCTAAGAATCAACTATATCCCCTACCTACCCCACTTTCTTCAAAATTGTAACGGACAATTTACAAGACTTATTCCCCTTATCGCTAACTCCCGCCAACATCTCACACACAACTCGTAAATATAAGAAAAGAGGTCTTCCATTCCTTTCCACACCACCTGATGAGACATTGGAAGTGCAATGTCGAAACAAAATGTGCAATTTGTAGTGGATATATAAAAAAAAAATTGTACATGTTCTAAAATATAATTTATAATAAATATTCAAAAATCTATATTATATATCAAGCACTGCTTTAAATTAATGTTTTGGACGTTGTAAATTTTTCTTTGTTCTTTATTCACTCACACACACACACACAGACACATATATATATATATATATATATATATATATATATATATATATATATATATATATATATATATATGAATTTTCTCTCAAACAAAAGATAGGTTTACGTTTACAAATATTTAAAACAATCTGTCGCTTTCTGCGTCACGTGATGTAAACAATCTCTCTCAGACGAACGCTCTCGCGAAATACGTTTCTAATTTAAATTTTAAAATCATTTGTTTCTGATGAAAGGCCGAGAACGGTCTGAAATATCAAATATAATTATAGAAATAAATAAATACTGTCAAAAAATACATTTTTAAACTTACAACTTTTTAGTAGTTTTTCCTATATATATATACGTGTGTGTCAGAGCGTGTGTGAACTTTACTCCTCCGAAATCCTTTTCATCTCTTTTACTTTATGTCTCCTCTTCATCTCTTTTTTAGTGTCTCCCCTTCATCTCTTTTCCTTAGTGTCTTCTTTTGTTCTCTTTTTTTTATCTCTTTTCTTTAGTGTCTACTTTTCATCTCTGCTTTATATCACCTCTTCATCACTTTTCTTCCGTGTTTTTCTTTTTCATCCCTGGTCCTGGGCATGACGGTAAACTGCATCCGGCAGCAAGGCCTCTGATTGGGAGGTTGTTAGGAGCATGGAACCACCTCTTAATTGCTGTTGTCCCCAAGTCCACTCTGATCCGGAATGGTAGCACCTGTTAGGGTCCTAGCTATGGGCAAATAGTTAACCCCCAAACTGGGGTCAAAACACTATGAAAGTATAAAAATAGACTTTTATAGAAATATATACATAAAAAATAGACTATTATAGAAAAAATATACACTTTTTAAGGGAAAATATTACCAACAACACATTTTTGAAGAAAAAATAATTCTCAGTAAAACATTTTTTAATACAAAAGTAGAAGATATTTTCAGTTTTCTAAAATAAAAACAAAAAAATTCATTAAAATCTGACTAAATCAACCTTCGCACTATAACCGAAAATTTTAAAAATACCAAAAAACCCCACCCTTTTGGCATTAAATAACCGACAGAGGTTGATATGCCGTTAAACAAAACTCAAACTCTTTTTATCTCTTTTAGTTTATATCTCCTCTTCATCTTCCTTTCTTCATCTTTTTTTCCTTTTAGTGTCTTTTTCTTTGTGTCTCCTCTTTTCCCGAATGTCTCCTTTTCATTTCTTTTTCTTTGTGTCTCCTCTTTTCCCGACTGTCTCCTTTTCATTTCTTTTTCTTTGTGTTTCTTCTTTATCTCTTTTCCTTAGTGTCTCCTCTTCGTCTCTTTTGCTTCTTGTCTCCTCTTTATCTCTTTTCCTTACTGTCTCCTTTACATCTCTTTTGCTTTGAGACTTCTCTTCATCTCTTTTCCTTAGTGTCTCCTTTTCATTACTTTTGCTTTGTGTCTTCTCTTCATCTCTTTTCCTTAGTGTCTCCCCTTCATTTCTTTGTTTGTGTTTCGTCTTTATCTCTTTTCCTTAGTGTCTCCTTTTGATTCATTACTTTTGCTTTTTGTCTCCTTTACATCTCTTTTGTTTTGAGGCTTCTCTTCATCTCTTTTCCTTAGTGTCTCCTTTTCATCTTCTTTTCTTAGTGTCTCATTTTCATTTCTTTTTCTTAGTATCTCCTCTTCATCTTTTGCTTCAAGTTTATTTTTAATCTCATTTCTTTGGTATCTTTTTTCACCTCTTTTTATTTTCTGTCACTTTTTCTTCTAGTTTTGCTTTGTGTGTTCTCTTCATTTCTTTTTCTTTGTGTGTCCTTTTTCTCTTTTGTTTTGTGTCTCCACTTTATCTCTTTACTTTAGTGTCTCCTTTTCATCTGTTTTGCTTTGTATCTCTTTTTTATCTCTTTTCCTTATTGTCTTCTTTTTATCTGTTTCTTCATGTCTTTTCCTTGTGTTTCGTCTTCATCTTTTGCGTCGTTTCTTCTCTTCTTCTCTAGATAAATTATCCAACATTTTATATGGCAAAGCAGTTAAGTTTTTTTTCTTTTTTACAAACGAATTTTTCCAATGTCGTGATATTTTGCTTAATTTTCTGGAGGTAACATTCGCTATTCACGTGCGCCTTCGGATTTTGTCGTCCATCTTTCTCTGTGTCACACTTATTGTCTTTAGCTCTCTGTGTCACACTTATTTTCTTTGGCTCTCTATGTCACACTTATCGTCTTTAGCTCTGTGTCACACTTATCGTCTTTGGATCCCTGTGCCACACTTATCGTCTTTTGGTCCCTGTGTCTTACTTGTCACCTTTACCTCTGTGTCACACTTATTGCCTTGGACTCTCTGTGTCACACTTATCATCAATGGTTCTCTGTGTCAGACTTATCGTCGTTAGCTCTCCGTGTCACGCTTATGGTCTTTGACTCTCTGTGTCACACTTATCGTCTTTGGCTCTCAGTGTCACAATTATCGTCTTTGGATTTCTGTGTCACACTTATCGCCATTGGATCTCTGCGTCAAACTTATCGTCGTTAGCTCTCTGTGTCACACTTGTCTTTGACTCTCTGTGTCACACTTACCTTCTTTGGCTCTGTGTCACACTTATCGTCTTTAGCTCTCTGTGTCACAGTAATCGTCTTTGGCTTTCTGTGTCACACTTATCGTCGTTGGCTCTCTGTGTCACATTTATCGTCTTTGGATTTCTCTGTCACACTTATCGTCTTTGGCTCTCTGTGCCACATTTGTTTTCATTTTATCTTTGTATCAAGCTTATTGCCGTTAGCTCTCTGTGTCACACTTATCGTCTTTGGCTCTCTGTGTCACACTTGTCTTTGACTCTCTGTGTCACACTTACCTACTTTGGCTCTGTGTCACACTTATCGTCTTTAGCTCTCTGTGTCACAGTAATCGTCTTTGGCTTTCTGTGTCACACTTATCGTCTTTGGCTCTCTGTGTCACATTTATCGTCTTTGGATTTCTCTGTCACCCTTATCGTCTTTGGCTCTCTGTGTCACATTTGTTTTCATTTTGTCTTTGTATCAAGCTTATTGCCGTTAGCTCTCTGTGTCACACTTATCGTCTTTGGCTCTCTGTGTCACACTTATCGTCTTTGGCTCTCTGTGTCACACTTATCGTCTTTGGATCCCTGTGTCACACTTATCGTCTTTGGCTCTCTGTGTTACAGATATCGTTTTTGGATCCCTGTGTCAAATTTATCGTCTTTGTATCCCTGTGTCACACTTCTCGTCTTGGGCTCTCTGTGTCACACTTATCGCTGTTTGCAATTTCTTTATTCTGATATCTCTAATTTGATCACACTTTTGGTAGCCATACATTCTGGTTAATCCTTATATAATCTCTATAATAAGATTAAACTAATCCAAACTTAGTAAATATACATAACTTTCTTAAATATTTAACAATAATGTTCTTGTTATTATTCTTATGATGCCACGTTCAAATTTCGAAAAATTAACAAAGAGCAATTTCTTCATTCTCGGATTCAAAATAATCGTTATCAACACTTTTTTTATCCTTTCCAATCCCGACGAAGCCTTTTACGACTCAACGCTTTTTAATTTTTGATTCTTCATTCACCTAACAAAATGCATTCTGGAATTTTTTGTTATTTAAATCTTCTTTTTTTTTTTTGTGAAACTTTTTCTCTTCATGCTTTCTTTTAAGTAAAATATCTTTTGTATTCAATTCATTTCAAATATAAACTCGATAACCATAACAACATTCTAAATGAACAAACATTGATCATTTCCCGACTGTTCCATTTGTTGAAATCATCATCATCATTATCATCATCATTTTTTAACGTCTATTTCCACGCTAGCATGGGTTGAACGGGGTTTTCTTGATGGCTCCATAATTGGACCATCATGAAAATGTCGGAACGAGCTTTACAGAGATATACCCTTACTAAGACCAACCAGTTTAGGAGATTGGAAACTCAGTGCTTTTCTTGAGACATCATCTCTAGGAAGATTACCTACCAAAGCTAAAGAGTTCAGCCTACCAAATTCTATTCAGAGTAGGTGTAGGGGGTTTTATATCAGAGATTTCCTTCTCTTAGATAAGTTGCCATCCCAAGCTAAAGACACTTACCCAGCCTAACATCTTTTTCTCTTAAATGACCACAATTTGGGGGTTTAACTATTTGTCCATAGCTTGGACCCTAACAAGTGCTATAGACTCTATATAACACATCACTGAATAAGTTCCGGGCCTGACATATAGATGGCGCCACTAATAAAAGAATATATATGATTTTTATGAAGTACTAACCTTCAAATGGCACGTGACAAAATTTGAGACCTATCGGATTATCAGTTTACACATTACAGTTATTTAAGGGTAAGCTACTGTTGCAAATTTTCAAAACAATGGAAAAATCTGAATTTCGTGTATTGCTTTCTGATAGGAAGAACTACTGTTTAAGCAAAGCAAAGGCTTTATAAATGTTATTCGGACTCTGCTCTGTCAGAAACAAAGGTTAAGAGGCGGTACACTGACTTTAAATGCGGTCGTACAAACACAAATGATGCTGAACGCTCAGGTCACCCAAAATCGGCAGTTGTCCAGAAAAACACCAAAGAAATTCACAAAATCGTTTCTGCCTATTGCAAATTGAGGTTGCGTGAGATAGCAGAGGAGTTGAACAAATCAGAAGGCAGTGTATTCTACATTTTGCATGAAAATTTGTCAATGAGAAAGCTGTGTTCAAAGTGGGTGCCGCGTTTGCTCACAGTCGATCAGAAACAACAATGCGTCGACGATTTAGAGTTCTTTGCAACTGTTTCGATGCAACAAAAGGAGTTTTTGTGCAAATATGTGACAATGGATGAAACATGGATCCACCACTTCACTCCGGATTCAAATCAGCAGTCAGCTGAGTGGACAGCAGCAGGTGAAAGCCGCCCAAAGCGACCAAAAACGTAAACATCAGCAGGCAAGGTTTTGGCCTCCGTATTTTGGAATGCGTAAGGTATTTTTGTTAATCGGTTACCTTGATAAAGGAAGAACCATCAATAGCGAATTATAGCATTATTAATGCGTTTGAAAGAAAAAATTGCCAAAAAGACCGCCACAAATGAAGAAACAATATGTGATCTTTCACCAAGACAATGCACCGTGTCACAAGTCGATCACAACGACGGCAAAACTACATGAATTACACTTCGAATTGCTTCTGCATCCACCCTATTCTCCAAATCAGGCCCCCAGCAACTAATGTCTGTTTGCAGCCCTTAAAAAAATGCTCCAGGAAAAGACATTTGACTCCAATAAAGAAGTGATATCAGAAACCGAGACGTATTTTGGAAGCAAACCCAAATCGTTTAAAAAAAAGGCATCGAATTGTTAGAGAAACCTTGGGATCAGTGTATCACCCTAGAAAGAGATTAGGCTGATGTGTAAAGTCGAATTTTGCCTAAAAGTTATCGTTTTATTTGTTAGGCCCGGAATTTCTTGAGTGATGTGTTATTTATAATATATTTATCCAATGGATTAAGTTATTAATATTTAGACAGTGGATTAATGAACTTATAATTAACTCACATTACATGATTTACATCGCTTGGATACTCATTCTAAAATACGTTCAGATTTGAAATGAATAATAGTAAACTTAACTACACTTTTGTTAAAATCGCAAAATTTCTTACAACACAAATAAATATTCATTTTAAATTTATGAAAATTAAAAATGATATTATTCGGAATCATTAACTCATTCATTAATTAAAATCTAATTAGTTTAATTACATTTTCTTATAGTATTTTCTTATAGTATTTTTCTTATAGTATTTTCTTATAGCATTTTCTTATAGCCTTTTCTTATAGCATTTTCTTATAGTATTTTTCTTATAGCATTTTCTTATAGTATTTTTCTTATAGTATTATCTTATAGTATTTTTCTTATAGTATTTTTCTTATAGTATTTTCTTATAGCCTTTTCTTATATTATTTTCTTATAGTATTTTTATAGCCTTTTCTTATAGTATTTTCTTATAGTATTTTTCTTATAGCATTTTCTTATAGCATTTTCTTATAGTATTTTTCTTATAGTATTTTCTTATAGTATTTTTCTTATAGTATTTTCTTATAGCCTTTTCTTATATTATTTTCTTATAGTATTTTTCTTATAGTATTTTTATAGCCTTTTCTTATAGTATTTTCTTATAGTATTTTTCTTATAGTATTTTCTTATAGTATATTTCTAATAGTATTTTCTTATCGTATTTTTCTCATTGTATATTCTTATAGCATTTTCTTATAGTATTTTTCTCATAGCATTTTCTTATAGTATTTTTCTCATAGCATTTTCTTATAGTATTTTTCTTATAGTATTTTTATAGCCTTTTCTTATAGTATTTTCTTACAGTATTTTTCTTATAGCATTTTCTTATAGCATTTTCTTATAGTATTTTTCTTATAGTATTTTCTTATAGCCTTTTCTTATAGCATTTTCTTATAGTATTTTTCTTACAGTATTTTCTTATAGTATTTTCTTATAGTATTACCTTATAGTATTTTTCTTATAGCATTTTCTTATAGTATTTTTCTTATAGTATTTTCTTATAGCCTTTTCTTATAGTATTTTCTTATAGTATTTTCTTATAGTATTTTTCTTATAGTATTTTCTTATAGTATTTTTCTTATAGCCTTTTCTTATAGCATTTTCTCATAGCATTTACTAATAGTATTTTTCTTATAGTATTTTCTTATAGTATTTTCATATAGCCTTTTCTTATAGTATTTTCTTATAGCCTTTTCTTATAGTATTTTCTTATAGTATTTTCTTATAGTATTTTTCTTATAGTATTTTCTTATAGTATTTTCTTATAGTATTTTTCTTATAGTATTTTCTTATAGCCTTTTCTTATAGTATTTTCTTAAAATATTTTTCTTATAGTATTTTTCTTATAGCATTTTCTTATAGTATTTACTTATAGCATTTTCTTATAGTATTTTCTTATAGTATATTTCTAATAGCATTTTCTTATAGTATATTTCTAATAGCATTTTCTTATAGTATTTTTCTTATAGCATTTTTCTGATAGTATTTTTATGACAATAAAAATGAATAAATGAAAGAAACGAAACAAAAAAACAGTTCCCATTTCGTCCATCCTAGCAAAGCTATTTTCCTCGGTCAGAGTTCAAAACTTTTATATTTTGTTTTTTTGCTGTTAAACATGACCTTTGATCTATATTGTTAAAAAGAAAATGTCAGTTGGAATCTTTAATCTTTAATCTTTAATCTGGAAAGACATAATTCTTTGGATAACGGATATGTCGCTCAAGTAATGATGACGTCAGCAGTAAACGGTGTAATTACGTCAGCTCTGAAAAATATTCAAGGTGTCATGAAGATAAAACAAAAGCCTGCAGATTTAGAATCATGATTTTTTAGCACATATATATATATATATATATATATATATATATATATATATTATTTACTCATTTCACTCCAAGCAAGGTGGGCTGCTACTACTGTGCAGGGGGTTACAGTAAGATAAAAAAATCTGGGTACAGGAGATATTGGAGAAAGGATAAAAGATGAATGTGATTCAAGAAGATAGAAGTTGGAAATTAATGTTGCGTTTAAATTTTGGGATATTGTAGCTATCAGGAAGCAAGTGAACGGAATGGAGTTCCATTGCGGGAAAAAAGATTATTCGAGTGGGAGTGGTGGTTGCATTTAACTATTCCAACGGTAAAAGGGTGGGACCTAAATGCCAATCTAGTAGCACGCTTACATTTATGTTAACGGGCACTAGAGGAAATGCTCGTCAGAACAGTTGCCATAAAAATATTTGTCGAAAAGACAGAGGGAAGCCACGTCCCGTCGGTGAGAAAGTGATTGAAGTCGAGATGTCAAGTCAGGATCGATTACACTGCAGATCCTTGTTTGGATTCTGACGAGAACTCCGAGATGAATAGCAGGGACACCCGACCATATATGACGACAATATTCAATGCACGATCGAATGGTAGATTTATAAATGTGCAAGATGGATTCTGACGAGAACTCCGAGATAAATAGCAGGGACCACCGACCAGTTATGACGACAATATTCAATGCACGATCGAATGGTAGATTTATAAATGTGCAAGATGGATTCTGACGAGAACTCCGAGATGAATAGCAGGGAACACCGACCAGTTATGACGACAATATTCAATGCACGATCGAATGGTAGATTTATAAATGTGCAAGATGGATTCTGACGAGAACTCCGAGATGAATAGCAGGGAACACCGACCAGTTATGACGACAATATTCAATGCACGATCGAATGGTAGATTTATAAATGTGCAAGATGGATTCTGACGAGAACTCCGAGATGAATAGCAGGGACAACCGACCAGTTATGACGACAATATTCAATGCACTATCGAATGGTAGATTTATAAATGTGCAAGATGGATTTTGACGAGAACTCCGAGATGAATAGCAGGGACACCCGACCATATATGACGACAATATTCAATGCACGATCGAATGGTAGATTTATAAATGTGCAAGATGGATTCTGACGAGAACTCCGAGATAAATAGCAGGGACACCCGACCATATATGACGACAATATTCAATGCACGATCGAATGGTAGATTTATAAATGTGCAAGATGGATTCTGACGAGAACTCCGAGATGAATAGCAGGGACAACCGACCAGTTATGACAACAGTATTCAATGCACGATCGAATGGTAGATTTATAAATGTGCAAGATGGATTCTGACGAGAACTCCGAGATGAATAGCAGGGACAACCGACCAGTTATGACGACAGTATTCAATGCACGATCGAATGGTAGATTTATAAATGTGCAAGATGGATTCTGACGAGAACTCCGAGATGAATAGCAGGGACAACCGACCAGTTATGACGACAGTATTCAATGCACGATCGAATGGTAGATTTATAAATGTGCAAGATGGATTCTGACGAGAACTCCGAGATGAATAGCAGGGACAACCGACCATATATGACGACAATATTCAATGCACGATCGAATGGTAGATTTATAAATGTGCAAGATGGATTCTGACGAGAACTCCGAGATGAATAGCAGGGACAACCGACCAGTTATGACGACAGTATTCAATGCACGATCGAATGGTAGATTTTAAAAAATTTTCAATAAAACGTTGATTACGATCATTAATAACTACCTGATGAGTCATTGTTCTTTCAAACTGTACAATTTTGTAGTAGTTTTCACATGTTCTAATGTAATAATTGTTACGAACTGGTAGCATATAGTCGAACCGCAGGTTCAACAAAAAAAAGAAAATGTGGGATCCTTTCTCGGTCTTCACTCAGAAGGGGACGCAACACACGGAAGTCAACGAAGAACAGACGCAAAACGACGGATTTTAAAATAAAACATTTATTTATAACATATAAGAAAAAAAGGAAAAAGAAAGTTCGTTTAGCAAAGGGGGACTATAAAGAAAACAGTGGGAGCAAGTGAATACAAATACATATATAGCACAAAAGATCAAGCCAAAGTATCACTTATCTGTCCGTCGTTTACACAGAAAGAAATTGGGTCGCCGAAGCGAAAGTTCTGTTTTAAAATAATATTTCATGGAGGCCGGCCATTTTCTCTGGTTCCTCCTCCTTTGGGATTGTTCGGAGTTCACGATATCTCGTAGAGTCGTTTGGTCGGTCAGTCCAGCTTCATAGCAGCCGCTTTCATTTATAGCCGACAGACTTTGCTGTCTTCAATTCTGTGGGTAGTCATCCGAAGTCGGGACGAGTCTTTTCTTAGTGACGTTTATCTGTCACCGGGTGGACAGGAACTGAAATATCTCTTTTGATTTCGGCTGCCCCCAAAACAGTCACGTGGGCTCTCCCTCTGGAAGCGGTGATGTGTGGGTCACGCGGCCTTTGCGTGACCGCCAAGGTTTTCACTTATGACCGACCTCCCGGTAACGGCAAGGTTTTGGAAACCAGATCATTCTTTGCCGCGGTCGATCCAAGTTCGCGGACTCGTAGCTTGTGTGGGGGAGTAGATAAGGAGGAAAAGAAAGTGTGAAGAGAAGGAAAGAGTATGGCTGGTCGTAGGACATATTCGCTCACCAGTTAAAGACATTAGATCTTATCTACTTTCATTTAATTATTTATTTTTCTTTTATATCTAACCGGGACGTTTCTTTGGGAGTACATTTTGGCCTTAGGCCTATATCGTTAATAAAAATCGTGGGTACGTCACATAATGAATAATAAATATTCATTGATCTATTTTTATATCGAGCAGTGTTTTAAATTAATGTTTTGAACGTTGCAATTATTTTTTTGGTTCTTATTCATTTAGATATACATATATATGTTTTACAATTTGTGTATTTAGGCAGCAAATTTTCTTTTAGACATGTCAGATTAAATAAATTGCAAACATTGTGTCTGCTTATTTTTAATAAAATCTGTTCATACTCACGAATAATCTTTCGCGTATTATAAATGACATCTTTCAAAATTAAAATTTCCGCTTTTCCAGGTCTACCACTGATGTGCTAACGGCTATCACTGAGCATCTATACGGGGCTCTTGATAATAATACACGAAAGATTATCTGTGAATATGATCGGATTTTATTGAAAATAAGCAGACACAATGTTTGCAATTTATTTAATCTTATATATATATATATATATATATATATATATATATATATATATATATATATATATTATAATCATATCACTCCAAGCAAGGCATTTTACTGCCACCGTTTTGCAGGGGGTTACATAGGAGGAAAGTTATTAGAAAGAGTGACAGGTTATAGGGTGTGTCAGGAAGTGGGTAAGAGATGGATGAGAATACTGATTAAAGTGGAGTGGACAGAGAAAGAAGCATGAGAGATAGGATGCAGGTTAGTGAGATAGGAGATGACTGTTGACATTACATTTAAACTCCTGGAGATTGTAGCTGTCGGGGAAGTAAGTAAATGGAAGGGAATTTCGCAGGTGGGAAGTGAGAGAAAAGAAGCTGTTGGAGTAGAATTTGCGTTTACATTTTATTGGTTTCACAGTAAAAGAGTGGGACCTAGGTGCTAATCTTGTGGCTCGAGTAAATTTATATATAGGGGGCACCATTGAGCTAAGTTCATAGTTCATTTGTATATATATATATATATATATATATACCACTGTGCAAATTAATTGACACAACTGCTTCGGTTTACTTTCTTTCACCATACAGTCAGTTTTAGACCCGCTGGAGTGACAGGGTGTAATTGATTTCTTTTCTTTCTTTTTTTTCTCATATTAGGTCATTTGCAGTGGTGTACAGCAATATGAATAGATTTTCGAGATGTATGATGAAATTTGTTAGGCCTTGAAAAATATTGCGTCATCCGTGATTGCATTTGATTTTTATCACGCTTAGACACTTCTGTCTCGACTATCGATTAGTTGTCCTACAGTTATTGCCTGCGATGGACTCTACTGGAGGCGGAGGGTATATGAGTCGTAAACGTAATAAAAGTATTTATTTTTCAAAACAAATATGTATTTTTTAAAATTATCAATATTTTTCAACATTATCATTTAACTTGACAAATCAATAAGTTCAGTAATGATTGTTAATCATATACATAGATACATGTCTTAGGGTTTTTAGACAAAATGGTAAAGTTTCCCAAAAACAATATGGACAACACATTCTGTTTTTTATATCCTTCTCGAGTGAACGCTTTTAAGATAGAAAAGACATTACCCTTTATTACGAGATTGGGGCAGTCCGGTATGGTGTTTAAAATACGTAGCTATTTAATCTACAGGTTGTTCATGAAGTCTGGAGACATACGAAATCTCATTAACTATATTTTTTACCTCCACGGATTAAATATGGTTTTGTCTAAAGAAGAAAGAACTGACTTCTTTTTCTGAGGTATCCTAAAGGAGGTGTACTCAATGAAGATGACAGATGCAACACACTTGATTGAAGACAAAGAGTGAATGTGTTAAAATTACAGCAATGTAGAGTTATTGGATCAAGTTCATGTGAAACTTGCAAAGCATTTGCATCACAAATGATAGAAATCATAATGAAAATGTTTTATTTGTTAATATTCCAATTATTGAGACTAAACGAAAAATTCACTTAAACTATTTTCAGTCTTTTTTTTTTTTTTTTTTTTTCGGGTAATATCTGTCGGGGATTTTTTTGTATTCTGTTTATTATTGTCCAGTTTTGCAAACGAGCAACCAACTTTGAAATCTGTTTTCAAAGATGTTTCGCTCTGAAGATGGATTGATGCAGGCTAAAAGAGTTAAAAGCCTAGAGTATTCAGATCTTGTGTGTGTAAACGGAAGTTTTTAACTCTTCCCGTTTTTATAAATAAGCAGCAATAATAACTATTTAGAATTAATTGGAGATGTTAATCATATAAACTGGTTCTCACTAACAGAATTTACAAGAATTCGAATATACTGTTCGCGAAGCGGAAAAAAGTTGTAGCGAACTAATTTTCCGGAATTACATGAAGTGGATGCCGCAAAATTCGAAATTCATTTTCATGTTCTTTACCAGATTTGGTATCACCTGAATTCGAAGCTAATTTGTAGCCAAATTTACCCCTAAGAAAAATTCATAGCTCAACTACACTGAAGAGTTTTGCATTGTCTTTAAAATAACGTACTTTCAATAGTCCTGGGTATGACACTAAACGGACAGCAAGGTCTCTGGTCGGGAAATTGGAGGTTTTGAGTAGCGTGGAACTATCTCTTAATTGCTGTTGTTTCCAGATCCACCCTGACCTGGGATGGTAGCACCTTTTAGGGTCCAAGCTATGGGCAAACCTCCAAACGAAAGCAAAACACTATGAAAGTATAAAAATACATTTTATAGTAAAAAATAACAGCAATACGCTGAAAAGCACGGTCCACGAGCAGACTTGAAATCAAGCTCTCCTATCATTCTGAAGATGAGACTTTGATCTCGAAATATTAATGAATAATAAATAGGTAATACCCAACACCTTATTTACCTTACTTTATTTTACAATGCATTGTGATGGCCTTCAAAACTTACCCATACACCAGCAATACAATTTTACATGAAAATTACTCACGATAGATATAGTAAAATTATCAAATTATTCTAACTCTCGAAAAATTAAATTTCGGCATTAAATGACCCATAGGTTGTTGATATGCCAGGGAAGTTAGGTAACTTCGGCAAGGAGAGGAATATTAATAAAAAAATCAGTGCAATCAAACATTTGAAAATGAAGAGTTTTTCTGTCACTCGGTTTTTCTAGGGAAACGAATAAAAATGTCCGTGATTTGTGTCAGCGATTGAGCAATGGAAAATTTTCATGTCTGAATACAAGCAACATTACTATCTTTAGAATGCTTTAGCGACGTGTCATGGGGAGCATTAAAGTCACCGAAGACAAAGATGAGGTGGAAGGAGGAAGAGTGCCCTTTCTATACGGTCAGCTATCATGTCTAATATTCTCTAGTCCTGTGGAGAGGGGGTGACAAAGGAAAAAGGGATAGCCAAATAAGTTTAGTAATGAAAGACGAAAGCATATGAAAGAGTTGTCGACGGTCTCGAACGACAATTCCCTGATCATCGGAATATTATCCAGGATGTAAATACCAAGGTCATTCCTGTGAATGCTGGAATCTTTTTAGTGATAGCTTAGAAGCTAGAATTCATTAGTAATAACAAAAGAATTTCAGTTGGTTTTACAAAGGGCAAATATATCTGGTGACCTTTGAAGGAGAAAAGATTCTACGTCGCAGAAGTTGGAACGGATATCACGAATATTGGAGAAATCAATGCTGAGGATGCAAGTGTTTTTTGTTTGCTGGTTTCATTTTGTTGTGATTTCCATTAAATTTGTTTTGAGAGGGAAAAAACACCATAACTATCACTTTCTGTCGTCAATGGCAATACAAACCAGACAGTATGTGGCTGAGAACATAGCATAATGTGGCCTTAAGGTTTTGAATAGGCAGTATAATAGCGATTAGTACCAAACTCTGCATCAAAATGAATCATTTTTTTTTTAGAATTTACTTATTGTATTTGTTGCTATTCATTGGTCCATCCGAGTCTAGAATAAACACCATGTTTTTGTTTATTCATTTATTTTACCAACTCTTTATACAAACGATTTTCGAGAAAGGTTGCAACCAAAATAGCAGAAAATTTTGCCTGGATATTCATCGTATTTGAATTGATTGCTGAGATGTCTGTTCTGTCAGCTTTACCGTGGGATTGTCTGAAAATACATTTTCGTTTATGTTCACATGTGAGAATCCCAGTTAAGATATTTCTGTCTTACAAGAGAAAATCGTCAGGTCAGCTCTAATGAAAAAAGATGGTCTGTGTGTGTGCGTGTGTGGGTATGTGCACGTGCGCGCATGCGTGTGTTTTAACACACATCCGGGCATTTCTCTTTTTCCATTTCTGTTTGCATTTTTTTCTTTATTTCACTTGACTTTCATACTTTTCCCTACACGACATTTTCTATCACCTCTACCCCGTTGAATTTGATCTATTTCTCCAAGCAATCGCCCACATCAACTCTTTATATGAAATTTTACAGAAAATGTCTTAGTAATGCTTAATCTTTAAATATTAGAAGCGTTCACAAAAGCCGGTTGAAATGCCAACACTAAAGTTTACGTACACTACTGGCCATAATTATTAGGCCACCCCAGTGTTTTAAAAAAAATGATGTATTTCATTCCATTTTTTAAGTATTTATTGCCAAGTGAATAATTGTAAATGAAAAAAGATTGGTTTTTTTATTAATACTGCAAAATAACATGTGCATCAAATGAATTTATAAATATTTAATAATTACCTATATTGCAGTTTCATCAAAATAACCTCCTTTTGCCTTCACAACGGCTGCACACACTCTGGGCATTCTTTCCACATTTTTTAAAAGTAATCCTCCGACAACTCACTCCAGGTATCCTTTAGATACCAAACTAAATCCCGAACATTACTAGGCTGTTTCTTCTTACTTCTCCTGTCCAACTCATCCCATGCAAGTTCAATTGGTGAGAGGTCTGGTGACTGAGGTGGCCAACATATAACCTTTAACACTCCAGCAGTTTCTTTTAATTTTAAATAATTTTGGCACAATTTAGAAATATGTTTTGGGTCGTTATCCTGCTGGAGGATGAAATTTTGACCCACAATACGCAATCCAGATGGAATTTCACATCTCTGTAAGATTGAATTGTACTATTCTTTCTTCATAGTCCTCTTTACTTCAACCAAGTCACCTGAACTCGTGCCCGAAAAACAGCCCCAAACCATGCAGGATCCACCATGACTGTACACACTCATCTTACACTCGCTCCCCAACCCTCCTCCGCACGTACACCGCCCTTTTACTCCCAAGCTGTTCGAATTTAGACTTTGACCACTGTTCTGATGTCCAGTTTTTGTGCTTTCTTCCCCATGCTAGTCTCTTCTTCTTACTGGCTGGCCGAAGCAAAGGCTTCCTGGCTGCCACTCGTCTAAAGAGACGCACCTCTCGAAGCCTTCGCTTCACCGTATTTACAGAGACGGGATCAACTCTATCGGCATTCACTTCTATTTGTATTTGAGGGGCTGTTTTCCTCCTGTCTCTTACACTCTTTTATACTATTATGCGGTCCTCTCTGACTGATATTTTCCGTTTTCTTCCTGTTCTTTTTCGATTGGCATGGCTTCCAGTTTTGTCTCTCCTATGCAATGCATACCAAACTGCACATCTGGACACATTCAGATCATCCTTTGGGAATAACATCTGAATTTGAGATCTAATCTCTACAGATAACTCTTGAGGCATGGCTAAATTGAAATGAAAAAAAAAACACGAAAACCTACAGTGTAGAACCACCTAGCAAGAGCATCTCCTAGTCTAACGGCATGCAGAAGAATGAAGAAAATTTAGGGTGATTCGAACGAGTTCACCTTTGCTTCCTTGCCTTGTAAAATTTTGCAAAGTAATAATAACAAAAGAACCATTCTATCTTCATTTAGAATTATTCACTTGGCAATAAATACTAAAAATAGGATGAAGTACATCATTTTTTTAAAACTGGGGTAACCTAATAATTATACCCGGTAGAGTATGTATTATTTTTTAACTTTATTGCCCGAAAATTTAGTTCGAGTTTGTTTTTACCAAAAATCCCTAATGATTTATTCAAATTTTCATTCGAAGCAGATATTTAATTATTGCAGTTTTTTTTCTTTTTTATCCAAAGCGACTGAATTGTGTTACCGGTCACTGGTCTTTTAGTTAACTATAAGCATTAGGTAACACTGATATTTTTTTAATCGTGTCACCCCAAGCAAGGCATTCCACTGCCACTATAGCGCAGGGGGTTACATAGAGGGATTGGGTATAGGAAATGTCAGAAGGAGGGTGATAGACGACTTAGGATGTACATAGGGAGAGAGTTGGAGAGAGTGGGTGTGAGTTAGTGTGTCAGGAG
Source organism: Ascarosepion bandense (assembly GCA_037127315.1). Taxonomy (NCBI): domain Eukaryota; kingdom Metazoa; phylum Mollusca; class Cephalopoda; order Sepiida; family Sepiidae; genus Ascarosepion; species Ascarosepion bandense. The sequence continues at coordinate 245,848 of JBBBDQ010001117.1, read as the reverse complement.
GTGTCTATTGACCTTACATTTAAACTCCTGGAGGTTGTAGCCGTCGGGGAAGCAAGCATGCGGTAGGGAATTCCACAGGTGGGAAGTGCGAGGAAAGAAGCTGTTGGAGTAGAAATTGCAGTTACATTTAATCGGTTTCACTGTAAAAGGGTGGGACCTAGTTGCCAATCTAGTATCTCGTGCAAATTCAGATCTAGGGGGCACCAGTGATTTAAGTTCGTCAGAACAGAAGCCATGAAAGTATTTATAGAAGAGGCACAGGGAAGCCACGTCACGCTGGTGAGAGAGATACTGCAGGCGGTCAGCCAAGGCGGTATCAATCACATTACAGATTCTTTGCTGTATTTTGTCAAGAACCCCGAGGAGAATAGAAGGGGCACCCGACCAGATGTGGCAGCAGTACTCAATACACGGGCGGATGGTGGATTTATATAATTGCAGGATAGATTCAGGCGGAAAGAATTTCCGGGCCCTGCACAGAGAGCCGACTTTCATAGCTGCGAATTTAGCAATGGATTCGACGTAGTCATTCCACTTAAGGTCCGCTGAGAGTGTCAGGTCAAGCAGGCGTAGTGATTTACTCTCTGGGAAGCAAGCCTGTTCCATGCTAATGGAAGGGAGGTGTGGTTGTCTGTGGTGGTTAAGTGACAGCAGCTTCGTTTTGGAAGAATTGAATTTTACGAGCCATTTCTTACCCCAATCCACCACGGATTGGAGGTCCTTCTCAAGCTCGGCAGCGAGGTTCGCCTTGTCACCAACACCAGATTTTTGATCGAAGCGAGAGTAAACTGTGGTATCATTGGTCGAGAATCTATGGGCAAAGCATTCAGCCTTGTCCGCTGAGGAGGTGAGGAACTCAAACTCGTTTATTAGTGGGGGTATTGAAGACTTACTCTTGCTGAGCACGCGTTTGCAGAGGCGCCAGTAGTCTTTGGTACCGAACTTGGAGGATGCTATGCGCTGCTTCATCCTGGCAGCAAACAGTATCTTAGCTTCGTTAAGTATCTTTTTACACTTATTACGAGCTGAGGCGAAAAGGCGCCTGTTTTGGGCCGACGCGTGGCTACGATAGAGCCGGAAGAAGTGATTCTGGTGGGCAGTGGCGGCCGAGCAAGCAGGCGAGAACCAGGGAGACGAATGGGATTTAAGCTGAAATTTCCTGGCAGGGATGAAAGCATATATGCCAGCCTTAACCCAGGAGGAGACCTCTGATGCACAGTCTTCGATGGGAAGACTAAAAACATTGTTCCAAGGGACGTCGCAGAGGAAGTCACGGAACGAATCCCAGTCTGCTCTTTGATAGCAGTAGGATATTCTGTTGGTCTGGGTTTCTTGGGTAGTGGTGGAGTGGAACGAGATGTTGACAGAAACTACGGCGTGGTCAGAATTTCTGAGAGGGCAGAGCTGTCTGGTGGAGCAAGAATTTGGGGTGGAAGTGAAGCAGAGGTCTAGTAGCGAGTCCCTTCCGTTAGGGCTATTGGAGAAACGCGTGGGGAAGTCCACCACTTGCGTAAGGGATTGGGAGATTGAAAAATTAAAGGTGTGAACACCAGCAGGGTCGGTTACACAGTTTTCCAGCCACTTAGTGTGGTGGGCGTTAATGTCGCCAAACACGAAAATATGGGCACATGGGTGCGAAGAAATGGCCTTGTCGATATTGTCAGAGATGCTGTCACGTACCGAACAGTCAGAGGAGGAAGAGGAGCGGTAGAGGAAGAAGAGATAGCTAACAGAGCTTAAAAGTGAGAGACGGAAGCACATGAAAGACTGGTCCAGGGATTCGAGAGATGTTACTCTAGCTAGGGGGAGGTGTTCACTGACATATACAGCAAGCCCATGCATATGGACGTTGGAGTCCTTCCTGAAGAGGGGAAGGTAACAAGGAACATAGAACTCAGAGGAGGGGATAGACGGGTCAAGGTTAGTTTCACATAGGGCTGAGATATCAGGTGAGTTAGTTTGTAGGAATGCTTCTACGCTATAAAAGTTAGTGCGGATACCGCGTATGTTAGTGAAAGAGACACAGAGAGGTTTGGGCGTTTTCCGAGTAGCTGGTTTGATTTTGGTATTTTGTTTGTTCTTTTTCATGGTGTTTTGGTTGAGGAGAGAGACTAGGGCAGAAGCAGTTGGTTATTATTTACAGCCTGCAGCATAATGTGGCCTCGGGGTTTCCCACCGGAGGTTCATGAAGGGACGCCCGACCATGCGCGATATGGCACTACAGGAACCCCGATATTATTCAACTGTTGATCAGAACAGCCTCTCAAGACGCTATGCAAGAGTTCGGGCTCCTAACTACCAGTCGGAAGCAGCAACCAGGAAACTGCCAACCCGGTACCCTCAAAATGGAGAGACATTGCCACCACACTCACTAACAGCAAAGAGCTTCCAATTGAACTACCACTAAGACCGAAGGAGGAGGTAGAAGGACCGGGAACCCCTTCCTAAACAAGAAACAAGGTGATCACCTCTACTCCTGTTTAATAGAAGGGGGTGGAGTGTGAAACCGGGCGATAGTAGGTACTATCTACTCCAATTTGGAAAAAAAAGTGGTGAGTTAACTAAGTTTTAACTTAGTTAAAGTCCAAAGAAATTTCTTTGCAAAAACATTCGTTCAAATGACCAGAGAATTAAGCAAAAAATTATAATTAAAAAAATAAATAAATACATAATAACTTACTTTCAAATCCTTCCAACCAGATTTCACACCCACACACATGATTTAAAGCCGTTTGAAAAAATAAAGTTTATTTTTCCATTCTTGGACGTGGGTAAATCAGTGATATAAACAACAAAATATCAGTGATATAAACAACAAAATTTTCTAAACAACCACCTGAAAGCCAAGTTTATTTCTGTACAGAAAGAAATCCCCCCCCCACACACACACACTTCCAATATGCAGCACCAGAGGAAAGTGACCAATCAAGCCTTGTGAGCACAGTTTAGTAGATGGAACTGTTTTTCTTAAGTCATCGTGACCGAGGTTTTTAGCGTTGTTCAAACTTTTGATCAAGCCAGATGACAGGCTATAATTTAGACCCGTTCAGCAGAGTCGCAGTTGAGGTGAGCTCTCTGTTGAACCAACGCAAATGTGCCGGAGCAGGCGTCGGCAATAGAGGGAGCACTATCTGCCTTAACAACAGACGCGCTCGAAAACGAGTGGCCAGCCATTATTATATTTCAAATTTAAATTCATAAAAAGATTTCACATCAGTAAACGAACATATTAACTATTTTCTACATATTGTAAATATTTAATAGATCTATTAAGATATTAATACATCTATTAAAATGCCGTCTCCTGTGGTGAATGATATTTTATTCAATGTAGGTTGTTTATTTTATATAATAATGGCTACCAATGAATACTGTAGGGTATTTTAGTATTATCTACTAACAGTAGTTTTGTTTCACTAGATTTAGTTTTTTTATTATTTGTGATATGATGTTTGATATATTTATGGGTCCTGGGCATGACGGTAAACTGCATCCGGCAGCAAGGCCTCTGATTGAGAGTTTGTGAGGAGCATAGAACCACCTCTTAATTGCTGTTGTTCCCAGGTCTACTCTGACCCGGAGCGGTAGCACCTATTAGAGTCCTTGCTACGGGCAAATAGTTAACCCCCAAACTGGGGTCAAAACACTATGTAAATATAAAAACAAACTTTTATAGAAAAATATACATTTGAGAAGAAAAATTATTACCAACAATACATTATTGAAGGAAAAATTATTACCATAACACATTTTTGAAGGAAAAAAATTATTCTCAGCAAAATATTTTTTAATAAAAACTAGAAGACATTTTCATTTTTCTAAAATCAAAAGAATAAAAACAAAAAATTTTCATTAAAATCTGACTAAATCAACCCTCTCACTATAATTGAACATTAAACAACAATACCTTAAAACGCCATCTTTTTTAGCATTAAATAACCCACAGATTTGTTGATATGCCGTTAAACAAAACTCAAACTCAGATATATGCATGAACTTTGCCAAGTTTCAATATGTGGCAAGTTAACTTACGATATATATCTATAGCAGAATTAGCAACAATACATTTGTTGTGAAGTTATTTTCGCAGTGGAGGTGAGTGTTTGTGCTAAAATCGGTCCTAATATGTTCGAAGTACAGGAACTTGATATAATATGTATTACGCAGTGTAATCTTGCCAGCTCGCTGACTACTTTCTTATTCGACTAGCTGTCGACTACTATCGTCCAACATCGACTGACCCTCGTTCCTCTTACTACTCCTACTTAAATTAGGTGGGAGAGTCTATTCACTATAGAATAAGTGTGTTTCACCATAACAACATTTTATAGAAAAATGATCAACAATACATTTGATCTGTTAGTGAAACCATAAAACTCTGAACTGCAAAAGATAATGGGTATAAATCATTATATAAAACCACTAGCATCATAGCCCGGCGTTGCCCGTCCAACTCAGAACATTTTAATTTCTTCAGCGGATGAAACGAATACGTTTAAATTCGCTGCGGACACTTAAAATATAATCTTTATATATAAAAGGCAATCTGTGAGTCTGTGTATGACTGTTCCCTATGCACGCCTGCATTTTTTAATATTTCTTTTTTATATGAACCCCGGTATGGGACCATAAAATAAGGATTCAACATGGTGGTAGGTGAAAAACATATATATTACGTCAACAAGAGATACAAACAGATACAAAGAGATACAAAGAGAAAGAGTAAAAATAGCTTAGCTATAATTGACCGACAGACAGATTGAACTCGTACTGTCCTCGAGAGTAATTAACGCTCGGTTAATATAGGCAAAGAAGAGTCCATTATTAAGTGGGTAACTCCCCACAACACTTTTGTTTCAAAATTACGGGGAAAAATATTCACATTTTTTGTTGACCAGATGAATTTTTAAAACGTCGAAATAAAAATTAAATATAAAGGCTCTTTTTTTTTTAATAAAAAATATTTTAGTCGCGTTTGACACGTGTGATTTGATTTTTGTGACGTAATCTAGCAACCATCTTAGATCTTAGATGTTTTACAGCGTAAGTGTTAACAATCAAAAAGTGCGAAAGGGAAAATTGCTGAATTTAAACTCAAAAAGTATGTGTCGACCTGGCTTCCCTGTAGATATGTATCCCTAGAATGTTTGAATGGCGTAGCTTTAAAAATGTAGGCGGGCATAGGGAACAGTCACACACAGACTGACGGATTGCCTTTTATATATATATATATATATATATATATATATATATATATATATATATAGGTAGTGAGGACATATTGATTCATCAATAACATTACCTTCCAAATATTGCCCGGTTGGAAGAATAATTCTTGTGATTTGTAAATGAATTTAACCCAGGACACTGGGTTAAAATGGGTTAAACAGTGAAATTAATGTCAACTGGCTTGATAGTAATTTCTTGGAAATTCCGTGGTGACGACTAGCAGCGTATAAACCTGATGTTGTATTTGCCATACCGGACAGCGCATGTCTCTTTTGCTATAAACAACTTTTAAGTGCAAGAACTAATATCCATATGGTTTACGGCGTATTTGAAAACCACCGAAAGTTAAATAAAGTACGTGGTTATTCATAAACATTTTTTTTTTATCAGGAGAATCTTTTGGTAATGACTAAGTTATATGTTGTAAACCTTTTTATTGTAAAAAAAGAAAAAGAAAACTTTCTCTGCTGCTAAGAAAAGTTGGTTCACTGTGCTAGACAAATTTTTCGTTAGAATCTATCTTACACATTTATAAGTCGACCATCCTAGTGGATTTATCACCACGCTTGGGGTTGAAATGCCTTTTTTTATGATACATTTAAGAATGTGCATTGTTCCGCAGGATGTGCGTTGTGGTACAGTGGATATCGGCTCAGAACGATAAATCGGAGAGCCGAGTTCGAATCTTAGTTGAATTCAGTGCATTCTCTTACGCCCAAATACACTTGGGAAAGGTATTGATCCTTCTTTTCTTCCTCCAGTTATAAGTTAAATAACAGGTTGGTAACCGGCCTACTGCAGAAAGTAAAGGGAGATTACTGCGTGAAAATCTGTCCACTCAGTCATGTTTCTCTCGAGACATGATCACCCAAGCGTGTATGGCACTTAACTGACTGATATCTGAGATAATTATCGCGATCTTTAATTACCGACGAATTATATTTGTAATTGCTTTTTCATCTTGTTTTATAGTTAAGGTAGATTTGATTTTTTTTTTTTTTTTTTAATCATATCACCCCAAGCAAGGCGGTAACGCCACTGATGTGCAGGGGGCTACATAAGAGTGAGAAGATTAGAAAAGAGAAAAACAGGAAACCGCATCCTAAACAGGAAACAAGGGATGAGCCTCTTCACCTGTTCAATAGACGTGGGTGGAGTGTGAACCGGGCGATAGTTTAGTCTATCTACTCCAATTGAAAAAACAGTGAGAGGATTAGAAAAGAAAAACCGGAAACCGCATCCTAAACAGGAAACAAGGGATAAGCCTCTTCACCTGTTCAATAGACGTGGGTGGAGTGTGAACCGGGCGATAGTTTAGTCTATCTACTCCAATTGAAAAAACAGTGAGAGGATTAGAAAAGAAAAACCGGAAACCGCATCCTAAACAGGAAACAAGGGATAAGCCTCTTCACCTGTTCAATAGACGTGGGTGGAGTGTGAACCGGGCGATAGTTTAGTCTATCTACTCCAATTGAAAAAACAGTGAGAGGATTAGAAAAGAAAAACCGGAAACCGCATCCTAAACAGGAAACAAGGGATAAGCCTCTTCACCTGTTCAATAGACGTGGGTGGAGTGTGAACCGGGCGATAGTTTAGTCTATCTACTCCAATTGAAAAAACAGTGAGAGGATTAGAAAAGAAAAACCGGAAACCGCATCCTAAACAGGAAACAAGGGATAAGCCTCTTCACCTGTTCAATAGACGTGGGTGGAGTGTGAACCGGGCGATAGTTTAGTCTATCTACTCCAATTGAAAAAACAGTGAGAGGATTAGAAAAGAAAAACCGGAAACCGCATCCTAAACAGGAAACAAGGGATAAGCCTCTTCACCTGTTCAATAGACGTGGGTGGAGTGTGAACCGGGCGATAGTTTAGTCTATCTACTCCAATTGAAAAAACAGTGAGAGGATTAGAAAAGAAAAACCGGAAACCGCATCCTAAACAGGAAACAAGGGATAAGCCTCTTCACCTGTTCAATAGACGTGGGTGGAGTGTGAACCGGGCGATAGTTTAGTCTATCTACTCCAATTGAAAAAACAGTGAGAAGATTAGAAAAGATAGAATAAGTTAATGATTTTTATTTTTCTTCATATTAGAATAGTTGTTTGTGTAATTCGTTTGTTTTTGTTTTGTTTTTGTTTTGTTTTGTTTTTTTTGTTTTTTTTTGTTTTTTTGTTTTTTCTAAAATTCTTTAAAACAATTTTTTTATAATCATCCACGACATGGTTGAAAGAATGATAGCTGATAAATGTTAAAATGAAATTACTTTTTCCCGGGTAATTCTGGATTTTATAACAGCCATTTTATATTTGTGAAGACATTACATTTTGTAATTAAAAAGATAAGTGGTTTCTGCTTGTGTCTTTTTATACAGTGCATTGGTAACATTATCACTGTTGATCTCCAGTAAAACATCAAGGAAAGTGATTATTGTAATACCAAATAGAAGCTTTATTATATCTATTCTTGTCATTTAGAAGAACTGCGGTACAAGTTTGAAAGAGCGATGGAGAAAAGCCAGTCTTCATCTGTCTTATCCTTAAACTTAGCTAATTACGTTCACCGAAAAGAAAATTAATAGAGAGCATCAGGAAGAGACAGCTGAGGTTCCTGGGACATGCAATGAGGAAGAACGGCTTGGAGAACCTGATACTGACAGGCCAGATAGAGGGAAAGTGAGACAGAGGATATCATATTTGAAGGGCCTGATCAGGTGGATGACAGAACAGGGGTTGCGAGATATCACAGGAGAAAGCGTGCTAAGAGCCCCCAGGGATAGGGAGACGTGGAAAGCCATGATCGCCTACGTCCTGAAAGTACAGGTCACATTGAAGAAGAATATATATGCCAACTGTTTATAAGAAATTATAATGTGGTTATAAAATGGGGGATCAATTCTATATTATAATCAATTTATAAACTGATCCTTCATTTTGTAGCCATGCTAATTTCTATACATTTATATTCTAGATTTATGGTCTTGAGCTAGTGGATGGCAGAGCAGGGTTTGGGTGGTGCAACAGAAAAAAGCGTGCTAAGAGCCACCAGGGATAGGGAGACGTGGAAGGCCATGATCGCCTACGTCCTGAAGGGACAGGGCACATAGAAGAAGAAGAAGAAGAAGAAGAAGAAACACTCTCTCTCTCTCTCTCTCTCTCTCTCTCTCTCTCTCTCTCTCTCTCCACATACATCCTCTTCCCATTTCTAGTCTTTCATTATTCTGGTAACCTAGATATTAGCCCGGTCATAGCTTATGTGGTCAAATAACGCCATGCAAATGTCAACCAACGACTCCCGCCAAAATCAAATCAGAAACGCCTATGTATTAAGAAAATATAAAAAGAATAGTGAACACGTGCATAGCCTCTTTAGTTGGTTCCAGTTCGCCCACCAGACGTGTTGTATTTGTTTCAACTATCGGAGATTCAATCAATCAACGCACCAACCAGCCAAATGAAGATGTGCCTTAAATAATCTTCACGAAAAGAATATTCACAAAGCCAAGAATACAATCCACAAACACTCAAATACCCAGAACATAATATGACATAGCACAAACAACAACCTGATACGACATTCTACAGGATATACACGTGTAGAAGCAATTATGATATATATACATTAATATACATATACATGGAAGAAAAACTGTTTATAACCTGAGTATAGCATCACATATATAATAACGAACCTTCACATGAATACCACAATGACTTATACAAAAAAACATCTCAAAATCACAAAATACGAAAAGGACAGATATGATAATCATTAACATAACAAAAGATGCAACCTTATGAAGTCAACAACAAAAATAAAAATGATGGTATAGTTAATAAAACCTGGTCTTTACCCATTTATTATCACAACCCCGACAATACCAAACTGGTTACCCCGATGTTCGTCTATACGATAGATTCTTTAAAACGGTTCTTTTTACTCTGATCTTATATATATATATATATATATATATATATATATAGGAAAGAGTATTAATAAAAAGTTTTTGATTTTTAAAAAAACGTACTTTTTTAAACAGTATTTGTTTATTTTTAATGTAGTTTTATATTTCAAACCGACCTCGGTTCTTCATCGGAAACAAGTGATTTTTTTTAAAAATTTAGAATTGGAAACGCGTTCTACGGTAGCGTTCGCACATTTGTTTGTTTACAACACGTGGTGTCGATAAACTAAGCAACATACGGCATGTACCTTTAGAGAGTTTGTTTTTCCAATAAAAAATTTTTTGGAATGTCTTAGAGAGAATTCTTATTATCTATTGAAATATTTGTAGAGATTCAACACACCTAAGTCCCTATTTAACCCTAGTTTGTGTGTGTTTAATTTTAAAATCCAGTATTTTTCTTTTTTTCTGCGTGTGTATGTAGAACTAAAATTGGAGTCTATTAGTAAACATTTGCAATTTTCTAAAGTGTGATCGGGTTGATTAAAATGTGTTGCAATTGGGGAGTATATATTATTTTGTCGTATATTTAGTTTGTGATTATTGAAGCGGAATCTAAAGCTATTACCGGATTCGCCGATGTATCCACTGTTAGGGCAAATTGAGCAGAAGAGAAAGTATATGATGTCTTTGCTATCACAAGTAAGGTTTGGTGGGTGTAATTTTATTTTTGTGTTGGGTACAGAGAATGTTTTGTCTGTTATTAGATGTTTACAGATTAAACAGCGGGGCTTTCCACATTTTAGATTCCCTGATAGGTTTGTATTATTTAAATATTTATTAGAAGTGAGGATGGTTGATAGGTTAGGTGTTTGTTTCTTTGCATTTATGGGTGGTTTATCGAAAATGTCTTTGATGTTTTTGTTTGATTGGAGGTTCCTGTAGTCATTTTTTAAATTTTTGATGAGTGTGTGAGAATATTGATTATGGTTAAAAACCATGGGAATTCGGTTATTATCTTTTCGTTTTTTGTATGTGAGAAGTGTGCTACGGTCTATGTGGATGGTTTTATGTAGTGCTTCCTTTATTATTTTTATTGGGTATTTGCATTCTAGAAACTGTTTTGTTAGGTTGTTAATGTTATTTAGAAAGTCTTTATGGTGTGAGCAAATGCGTTTTATTCTAATAAATGAGCTGTATACTATAGATTTTTTTAATTTGAGGGGATGACAGCTGTTAAAGTGTAGGAATTTATGTTGGTTTGTGGGTTTGTTGTATAGACTGGTGGAAAGTGTGTGTTTGTTTAATTTTACCATGACGTCTAAGAAAGGGACAGATGTGTATGAGTACTCCATGGTAAATTTGATTGTATTGTGGAAGTTGTTGCAGAAAGTGAAGAAGTTTTTTAATTTTTCTAATCCATGAGTCCATATTAAGAAAATATCATCAATGTACCTAAAATAGTGTGATGGTTTGCATTGTGAACTGTCTAGTATCTTTTTTTCTAAAATATGCATAAAGATGTTGGCATAACTAGGTGCCATTTTCGTGCCCATCGCTGTGCCGCTAATTTGTAAATAATGTTTGTTGTTAAATTTGAAATTATTGTGTGTTAAAATGAAATTAATTAATTGACATAAATCTGTGATCTGGTTGATGGGTAATTTGTTTTTGAGGAACTCATGGCATGCTGTTACTCCTTCAATATGTGGAATGTTCGTGTATAGAGACGTAACATCCATTGTTACTATGATATTATCACCTGGGACTAAATTAATGCTTTGTAACTTTTTGAGAAAGTCAGTAGTGTCTCTGATATAACTGGGTATGTCAGGTAATAGGAGTTTTAGAATATTGTCTATGTATCCAGATATAGTTTCTGTGAGGGTACCGATGCCTGATATTATGGGTCTGCCCGGTGGTGTGATTTTTAGTTCTTTTGAAATTTTGTAGGTTTCTTCATTATTTGCTTGTTTTATATGGTGTGGGGTGGACGAAGAGGTGTTGGGGTGTCTTTCTGAAATGATTTTGGGGAGTTTGTGTAGTTTTGGGATAGTATAGAAAGTTGCTGTTTTGGGGTTCTCAGGAATGAGGGATTTTATTTTGTTTTTTATGTCATGATTCAGGTTCTGAATGAGAAGTGACAATTCTGTTTTGTAAGTACTAGTCGGATCTAGAGGTAGGGGTGCATAGAACTTGTTGTTCTGAAGTTGTGATTCTGCTTCTTTAATATAGTTATTAGTGTCTAAGATGGTTATAGCTCCGCCCTTATCGGCTGGTACGATAATTATGTTTCGGTTTTTTTTAAGTGTATAGATGGCTTGGTGTTCTGCTTTAGATAGGTTGTGTGTTTTTGTTTGGTGTCCTCTATTTTTTAAGAAGTTGTCCAAGTGTTGTCTGGCTTTGTTGGCGTATTGGTCCAAGTGTTGGTTGCGTCCGCTTGGTGGAGTCCATAGGGTGTTATTTTTCGTAAGAGGAAATTTGGAGTATGACTGTCGCTGTTGTCGTTGGAAGTGGATATATTGTTCGAGAAATATTCTTTGAGTCTCAATCTACGCAGGTATTTTTCCATATCGTAGCAAAGGTTTATAGGGTTTAGTGGCTGTGAAGGGCAGAATGTTAATCCTTTATTTAATAAAGAGGTTTCTTCTTGGGTGGGAGTATATTTAGATAGGTTTGCGATGTGATTATCAGCAGAGATGTTATGGGTGTGTTGTACATAGTGAGATCTTCGTGAAATCTGTTGTATTAGGTAGTTGTTCAGGTGAGGTATGTGTTGTAGAATGGAGTCCTCAGCAATTAGTGCATTGAGTTTTTGGTTTTTCAAAATAATGTGCTGTGTCAGTTTTTTTTCGTACATGAAATTGAGTGTTTTTTTTACTTGAGAGTATTGGAGAGGGGAAAGTGTTAGATAAAGAGAATAATGGATTTTTTTTGATAAGTTCATGTAAAATGATTTTTTAATGTATGCAGAGTTGTGCGCCAGGTTTCTTAATTGTGTGGAGGTCTTGTTGTATATTTGTTGAGCTTTTTGTTGATGTGATGTGATAAAACTGTGTTGGAAATTGTATTTGAGTCTAAATCCTTTCGGTATTAAATCCATTTTTTTGCAGATTCCTAGAAATATAATGTCCGAATGTATTTGTGCTAGTTTGTAGAGAGTTTTTTCCAGTATTCAGAGTTATATCAGAGACACTACTGACTTTCTCAAAAAGTTACAAAGCATTAATTTAGTCCCAGGTGATAATATCATAGTAACAATGGATGTTACGTCTCTATACACGAACATTCCACATATTGAAGGAGTAACAGCATGCCATGAGTTCCTCAAAAACAAATTACCCATCAACCAGATCACAGATTTATGTCAATTAATTAATTTCATTTTAACACACAATAATTTCAAATTTAACAACAAACATTATTTACAAATTAGCGGCACAGCGATGGGCACGAAAATGGCACCTAGTTATGCCAACATCTTTATGCATATTTTAGAAAAAAAGATACTAGACAGTTCACAATGCAAACCATCACACTATTTTAGGTACATTGATGATATTTTCTTAATATGGACTCATGGATTAGAAAAATTAAAAAACTTCTTCACTTTCTGCAACAACTTCCACAATACAATCAAATTTACCATGGAGTACTCATACACATCTGTCCCTTTCTTAGACGTCATGGTAAAATTAAACAAACACACACTTTCCACCAGTCTATACAACAAACCCACAAACCAACATAAATTCCTACACTTTAACAGCTGTCATCCCCTCAAATTAAAAAAATCTATAGTATACAGCTCATTTATTAGAATAAAACGCATTTGCTCACACCATAAAGACTTTCTAAATAACATTAACAACCTAACAAAACAGTTTCTAGAATGCAAATACCCAATAAAAATAATAAAGGAAGCACTACATAAAACCATCCACATAGACCGTAGCACACTTCTCACATACAAAAAACGAAAAGATAATAACCGAATTCCCATGGTTTTTAACCATAATCAATATTCTCACACACTCATCAAAAATTTAAAAAATGACTACAGGAACCTCCAATCAAACAAAAACATCAAAGACATTTTCGATAAACCACCCATAAATGCAAAGAAACAAACACCTAACCTATCAACCATCCTCACTTCTAATAAATATTTAAATAATACAAACCTATCAGGGAATCTAAAATGTGGAAAGCCCCGCTGTTTAATCTGTAAACATCTAATAACAGACAAAACATTCTCTGTACCCAACACAAAAATAAAATTACACCCACCAAACCTTACTTGTGATAGCAAAGACATCATATACTTTCTCTTCTGCTCAATTTGCCCTAACAGTGGATACATCGGCGAATCCGGTAATAGCTTTAGATTCCGCTTCAATAATCACAAACTAAATATACGACAAAATAATATATACTCCCCAATTGCAACACATTTTAATCAACCCGATCACACTTTAGAAAATTGCAAATGTTTACTAATAGACTCCAATTTTAGTTCTACATACACACGCAGAAAAAAAAGAAAAATACTGGATTTTAAAATTAAACACACACAAACTAGGGTTAAATAGGGACTTAGGTGTGTTGAATCTCTACAAATATTTCAATAGATAATAAGAATTCTCTCTAAGACATTCCAAAAAATTTTTTATTGGAAAAACAAACTCTCTAAAGGTACATGCCGTATGTTGCTTAGTTTATCGACACCACGTGTTGTAAACAAACAAATGTGCGAACGCTACCGTAGAACGCGTTTCCAATTCTAAATTTTTAAAAAAAATCACTTGTTTCCGATGAAGAACCGAGGTCGGTTTGAAATATAAAACTACATTAAAAATAAACAAATACTGTTTAAAAAAGTACGTTTTTTTAAAAATCAAAAACTTTTTATTAATACTCTTTCCTATACATAGTAAGACAGTATACGTGGATAATCATCAATATATATATATATATATATATATATATATATATATATAAGTCATATATATATATATATATATATATTTATTTAGTCATATATATATATATATATATATTTAGTCATATATATATATATATATATATATATATATATATATATATATATATATATATATATATATATATATATATATAGTCATCCGCAGACAGATCTGTTTCGCTGTATCACAGCTCATTAGTACGGTTTACCCAGCATTGAAATCCGACCGAATTGGCGTCAGTCGGCGATTCTACCTCCGAGCTACGGGCTCTCGGTGGAAGGAGGCAGACTTTTTAGCATGTATATTATCATTATTCACGCTTAATCGCTGAGAGAGTTCTAATTCATTGCTGAATGAACGATATATATATATATATATATATATATAAGAATCGAAAATTGTGTTATATAGGCTTAATTTGATTGCGTTTAGGCTGTTGGTCATTCGTGGTCGAGAGGTCTAAGACGCGCCAGATCAATTGGTGGATAGAGGTCGCATCTTCGAATCCTGCCGAATGACGCACATTTTCGCAACAAAAATTTATCGTAAATAATCAGTCCGGTAGAAATAAATATATATATATGCTGTTTGATTATAAACAGAATATTTACTTAAATACGAGTATCGTTTAAAAAATAATGTTCAAACAAATAATTTCGTATATATATTTTGGTGGGTGAGAGATTAATCATAACGATCAGAAAATTGGCAAGGTAGAAGACGAAGTGGTTCTTGTTTTGACGTAGCCTTCAAAAAATAGAAAGGAAAGACGAAAAAGAAAGGACGGAAAATAAACAATGAAAGACAAAATTAGAAAAAGAAAAACGGGAAAACAGACAACAGAAATATAAATATAAACGAAAGAAAAAGTCAAATTAAAAGAATAACCAAAAGAACAAAAAAAATGCACGCAAGAAAGTGGCGCACCAGAAATAAATTGATCGCTATAGAAGCAATCCTACGTCTGACCTTAAAAGCCAAAAACCAGATCGCATTTCCTTTTCATTGCTATTTACCCACCCTCGGCTACATCACTCTTTGTACCAACCTAAGCTGATAGCGGCTATTGCGCATGAACTAAGGGTCAACCCTGATGTTCTCCTTACCGAAATATATATATATATATGCTTTCTTCTTTTTATTTGTTCTTGGTCGGCCATGTTAGAATTTTCATGTGCGCATGCTCGTTTCTGCTCCGCGTGAGAAACAATACATATGCAGTTAGCTGCCCGATAAGGTCAGGATCCTTTCCACATCGACAGTGCCAACTATTTTTTCGTAGGGAAGTGGTACATAGCACAGTAGTTCATGCGCTGGTTTTATGAACATGTAATGAATTTGTTTCTGGGTGCTTACTACCGAACGTTTAGAAAACCTGTAATGGAAATAACAAATCAGTTCCATTGTTTTATGATAAAAATAAACAAATATAGTTATGAAAATTTTAAGTAACCAACATTTGATTTATGTCTAAAATAAGCGCGATTCTCCATTGCACACAAAGTGAAAGTCAGAAATTGATGCCGTTTGTGGTCAATATCGTAGTATTTCAAGCATTTAGGTAAACGTTGAATTGCGTTGTGGTGCAGTGGATATCGACTCGGAACGACAAATTGGGGAGCCGAGATCAAATTCCAGTTGGATTCCTTGCATTCACTTACGCACAAATACCCTTGTGAAAGGTATTAATCCGTCTCTTTCCTTCAGTTATGAGTTAAATAACAGGACAGATTGGGTTCTATAGCCTTGACTGGCAACCAGTCTACCGCAGAAAGTAACGGCAACCTACTGCGGGATAATCTTCTGCCCAGTCGGTCGTCTCTTTCGAGACATAATCGCCCAAAGCATGTATCACATATGGCACTTAACTGACTGACTGAATATAATAGTTGGAATAATGATTAAGGCTTCTACTGGTCATGAAGTGGGAGGGGGGGTCGGTTTTCTATTGTTATGAAGTAATAAACTGATCCCCCACTAATTACTAAATAATATAATACGTCTCTTCTCCCTCTAGCTATGAGTCAAATAACAGAACAGATTGGGTTCTATAGCCTTGGCTGGCAACCAGTCTACCGCAGAAAGCAATGGCAACCTACTGCGGGATAATCTTCTTCCCAGTCAATGTCTCTTTCGAGACATGATCGCCCAAAGCGTGTATCACGTATGGCACTTAACTGACTGACTGACTGACTGACTGACTGAATTCATTTGCGCGCAAATACCCTTAGGAAATGTATTAATTCATCCCTTCTCCCTTCAGTTATGAGTTGAATAGCAGGAAAGATTGGTTAACAACCAGTCTACTGCAGAAAGGTACGGCAACCTACTGTGAGAAAATCTTCTACCTAGTCAGTCATGGATGAGAAGAGACATGATCGCCCAAGCTTGTATCACGTATGGCACTTGATCGACTGACCTAAATTACAAAGGCCGGCTGCTATACTACGCTTCCAATAGAGGTATGATTCTACAAGAGAATTGAGCTCATAATTTGAAATAAAATCAAACTATTTAAAACATTTATATTGCTTATTTAACTGTAGGTGGTTTTCAAATACGCCGTAAACCATGTGGATATTAATTCTTGCAAATAAAAGTTGATTATAGCAAAAGAGACATGCGCTGTTCGGTATGGCAAATACAACATCAGGTTTACACGCTGCTAGTCGTCACCAGGGAATTTCCAAGAAATCACTATCAAACCGGTTGACATTCATTTCACTGTTTAACTCATTTTAACCCAGTGTCCTCCGGTTTTAGAACATTAAATTCATTTACAAATCACAAGAATTATTCTTCCAACCGGGCAATATTTGGAAGGTAAATTTATTGATGAATCAATATGTCCTCACTACCTATATATAATAATGGTTTTATATGATGATTTATACCCATTATTGTTTACAGTTTTTTATGCTGTCCTCAAATGAGGACGCTGGGTTAAAATGGCTTAAGAAAATAAACAAGGACGTCAGCTAAAACATAAGAATAACATTTGTAGTAATAATAAAAAATGTCGGATGGAAAATTCATTAACAATTATATGTAGAGAAATTCCCCTATCGCATCGTTACATATCCGTGCTTAATGATCATATCAAAATATTGCAATAACAATGATAAATATGAATACTAGTTATTTATAGAAATAAGGGAGTACAAATAAAAAATTGAAATTGTCACCTTTTTCATTTAATTAAAACAGACGTTAAGCATACGACAGTGTTAACGCCTCTTCTATCGTTCCTTCTGTTTTTCTGTCTAAACTCTTTTTTCATTTTCTCATCGACACAAAGTAGCATCCCTGAATCAAAACGGCATAGTCAATTATGAGAATGAGATACTGACAGGGCGTAACGTACGTGCTAACTAAAGAATTAACGGAGGGACAAACACAATGATAAGATACTTAAACTTGATGCCATTTCGTGACAAGAATATGCATTGAAATTTTATTTTTGTCTCTATTTAAAACTAAACTTATTTATAAATGGAACTTTGTGTGTGTGTGTGTGTGTGTGTGTGTGTGTGTGTGTGTGTGTGTGTGTGTGTGTGTGTGTGTGTCCGGTAGCTATAGACTCCGAAACAGCTGAACCGATTTTCTTGAAAATTTACACAGTTGTACTATAAGCGTTAGCGAGTGTTCTTAGCTGGGTTTTGTGTCGAGGTACCCCCGATAAATATTGAAAATCGATAATCGAAAAATCGGGTTATAGAAGGAGTGGTCCGATTTTAATCAAATTTGATACACTCACAGACAAAGACATAAGAAACGATATTCAGAAGTCTCAAGGTTGCAGTTCTTACAATAGTGCAGAAAATCGATAATATATATATATATATATATATATATATAAAAGGCAAGATGGTTGTGTGTGTGTGTCTGTTTATATGCCTGTATGTATTGTTTTCAGCCATTTTATTTTAGTTTTTGCTTTGAGTTTGGCTCTACGTAGGTATAATTGTAGTTCTTCGTCTCAGCTATGATAGCATTTACTCAGAGGACTTATTTAGCCTTCAAAATTCAGTTTACAACGAAAAACCTTATTTGATATCGATATCAGGAAATCAAAATTTGACTTACATCCATTCATTTTTCTTTCAGTCTACGGTTTCGCTTTAATTGGAAATAACTACTGCTTTTTAGTCTTTCGTCCCAACGTCCAAAGAGTCTGAGCTCCAGGACCATGGATTAGTTTTAAAGCTTTCATTACACCCGAGCAACGCCGGGCTATACTGCTAGTATTATAATAAGACGGGTTTTAGTCAATAAATATTAATATACATCCCTACATTGTTTTATGCTTTGTTACAAAATCATTAAAGTGAATAGTTTATATGAAATTATATTTGTTCTACGTTTATATATAAAAAAAATAAGGCAAATTGAAATAGCGAAAGAAAATCTTGACACATTATACAAAAACAAACATGACCTCTACAACAAACTGAAAGATATAACTACCTCAAACCAACTAGAAGAAATAATACTCAGACTATCCAAAATCACTGCAAAATCTGAAGTTGAACACCGTGCTAAAATTGTCAAAAAACTTAATTCACTATACAATGGCACGATCACTCTTCCCCAAAAATTCGATAAATTCATAAATCTTTCCAACCACGAACTAACTAAGCACCAAAAAGAATTACTCAACCTTGGACCTAACTGCCATATATACCGTAAGTATAACCAGCTTACTAAAAAAATTGAAAGAGAGCCGAAAGCTTAGACCCGATAAAAAATTCAACAAATACTGTGATTTTTTGTTGTCTTTCAACGACATCACCATCAAGTATATCAGACGGTATGAACATAACATGAGAAAGTAATGAGGAGACTAAAAATACATCTACACAAAATTAATAGACAAAACTTGTCTATATGATTCAATGAAACCTGCATTAATATATATATATATATATATATATATATATATATATATATATATAGTTATAGTTATAGTTATTTCATCCCTCGAGAATCCTCGCTAAGTACCTGCTGGGTACGCATCGCTTGTTCTACTTTGCAACAAACGTCGTTGACAACTAAACGCAAGGAGTATGTAGAATCTACCAAGTCCCACATTTTACCTATTTTTACAGGTTAAGCTTCGAGTGACTAGTTACATTTAGTTGTTGGTTGATCGCACAAAGGTAAATTAATTAGGCGTATCAGAAATAGAAGAAAAGTAATGAGGAGACTAAAAATACATCTAACCTCTCTCTAACAAAGTGTAATCATCTGCAGTTACACCCTTCCCACTTTAACTTAGCACAGACTAACAGTTTCACTTATTTTTTTTTCTACTAAAATAACAAACCTATAAAAGCTTCAGGTTGTTCTGAACAATATTCTTATTTTGAAGATCAAATAGTGTATAAACTTTCAGCGCAAATATAAGGCTTTGATTTGATTATTCTGGGACTGTCTATATCATTTTATATGTAGCTTTTACTTTTAAATCGAAATGCAGAACAGAAGGAAGAACAAAAGCTAACACTTAGGCGATAGAAAAAGAGGAACAAGAAAGACACAGGAGAGAAAGAGAGAGAGAGAGAGAGAAAGAGAGAGAGAGAAACGTAATAAAAGGAACAAAGGAAGATAATCATAAAAGACGCGAGAAGTAAAATGGGAACGTAATAAGAAGAAAAAAAGAAAAGAATAATAAAAGTCGGGATAAATAAAAAGTAAAATGACAGGGTTATTAGAAGAAAAGTGTTCTGGTACCCTCCTACGAGGAATGAACTTTTCCTCATGCAACATATAGATTACCAGATTTCCAGAGAGCAGTAAACAAGGGCAGTTAGTTATCAGTAGTAACAGAGCAGGTACGCGGACAGTCAACAGATCAATATCAACGAAGATCCACAACAAAAAGGAAGAAGAAAATAAATGGCAGGGAAATAAAATGGTAATGTAATAAGAAAAATGAACGGGTAATAAAAGACGGAAGAATTGATATGAGAAGATAATAACAAAAAGGAAGGCGTAATAAAAGACGGAAGAATTGATATGAGAAAATAATAAGAAAGAGGAAGGAGTAATAAAAGACGGAAGAATTGATATGAGAAGATAATAAGAAAAATGAAGGGGTAATAAAAGACGGAGGAATTGATATGAGAAGGTAATAAGAAAAAGGAAGGAGTAATAAAAGACGGAAGAATTGATATGAGAATGTAATAAGAAAAATGAAGGAGTAATAAAAGACGGAAGAATTGATATCAGAAGGTAATAAGAAAAAGGAAGGAGTAATAAAAGACGGAAGAATTGATATGAGAATGTAATAAGAAAAATGAAGGAGTAATAAAAGACGGAAGAATTGATATCAGAAGGTAATAAGAAAAAGGAAGGAGTAATAAAAGACGGAAGAATTGATATGAGAATGTAATAAGAAAAATGAAGGAGTAATAGAAGACGGAAGAATTGATATCAGAAGGTAATAAGAAAAAGGAAGGAGTAATAAAAGACGGAAGAATTGATATCAGAAGGTAATAAGAAAAAGGAAGGAGTAATAAAAGACGGAAGAATTGATATGAGAATGTAATAAGAAAAATGAAGGAGTAATAGAAGACGGAAGAATTGATATGAGAATGTAATAAGAAAAATGAAGGAGTAATAGAAGACGGAAGAATTGATATCAGAAGGTAATAAGAAAAATGAAGGAGTAATAAAAGACGGAAGAATTGATATGAGAATGTAATAAGAAAAATGAAGGAGTAATAGAAGACGGAAGAATTGATATCAGAAGGTAATAAGAAAAAGGAAGGAGTAATAAAAGACGGAAGAATTGATATCAGAAGGTAATAAGAAAAATGAAGGAGTAATAAAAGACGGAAGAATTGATATCAGAAGGTAATAAGAAAAATGAAGGAGTAATAGAAGACGGAAGAATTGATATGACAATGTAATAAGAAAAAGGAAGGGGTAATAAAAGACGGAAGAATTGATATGAGAATGTAATAAGAAAAATGAAGGAGTAATAGAAGACGGAAGAATTGATATGACAAGGTAATAAGAAAAATGAAGGAGTAATAAAAGACGGAAGAATTGATATGAAAATGTAATAAGAAAAAGGAAGGGGTAATAAAAGACGGAAGAATTGATATGAGAAGGTAATAAGAAAAAGGAAGGAGTAATAAAAGACGGAAGAATTGATATGAGAATGTAATAAGAAAAATGAAGGAGTAATAAAAGACGGAAGAATTGATATCAGAAGGTAATAAGAAAAAGGAAGGAGTAATAAAAGACGGAAGAATTGATATGAGAATGTAATAAGAAAAATGAAGGAGTAATAGAAGACGGAAGAATTGATATGACAATGTAATAAGAAAAATGAAGGAGTAATAAAAGACGGAAGAATTGATATGAGAATATAATAAGAAAAAGGAAGGGATAATGAAAGACGGAAGAATTGATATGAGAATGTAATAAGAAAAATGAAGGAGTAATAGAAGACGGAAGAATTGATATGAAAATGTAATAAGAAAAAAGAAGGGGTAATAAAAGACGGAAGAATTGATATCAGAAGGTAATAAGAAAAAGGAAGGAGTAATAAAAGACGGAAGAATTGATATGAGAATGTAATAAGAAAAATGAAGGAGTAATAGAAGACGGAAGAATTGATATGAAAATGTAATAAGAAAAAAGAAGGGGTAATAAAAGACGGAAGAATTGATATGACAATGTAATAAGAAAAAGGAAGGAGTAATAAAAGACGGAAGAATTGATATGAAAATGTAATAAGAAAAAGGAAGGGGTAATAAAAGACGGAAGAATTGATATGAGAATGTAATAAGAAAAATGAAGGAGTAATAAAAGACGGAAGAATTGATGTCAGAAGGTAATAAGAAAAATGAAGGAGTAATAAAAGACGGAAGAATTGATATCAGAAGGTAATAAGAAAAATGAAGGAGTAATAAAAGACGGAAGAATTGATATCAGAAGGTAATAAGAAAAAGGAAGGAGTAATAAAAGACGGAAGAATTGATATGAGAATGTAATAAGAAAAATGAAGGAGTAATAGAAGACGGAAGAATTGATATGACAATGTAATAAGAAAAATGAAGGAGTAATAAAAGACGGAAGAATTGATATGAAAATGTAATAAGAAAAATGAAGGAGTAATAAAAGACGGAAGAATTGATATCAGAAGGTAATAAGAAAAATGAAGGAGTAATAAAAGACGGAAGAATTGATATGAAAATGTAATAAGAAAAATGAAGGAGTAATAAAAGACGGAAGAATTGATATCAGAAGGTAATAAGAAAAAGGAAGGAGTAATAGAAGACGGAAGAATTGATATGACAATGTAATAAGAAAAAGGAAGGAGTAATAAAAGACGGAAGAATTGATATGAAAATGTAATAAGAAAAAGGAAGGGGTAATAAAAGACGGAAGAATTGATATGAGAAGGTAATAAGAAAAAGGAAGGAGTAATAAAAGACGGAAGAATTGATATGAGAATATAATAAGAAAAAGGAAGGGATAATGAAAGACGGAAGAATTGATATGAGAATGTAATAAGAAAAATGAAGGAGTAATAGAAGACGGAAGAATTGATATGAAAATGTAATAAGAAAAAAGAAGGGGTAATAAAAGACGGAAGAATTGATATCAGAAGGTAATAAGAAAAAGGAAGGAGTAATAAAAGACGGAAGAATTGATATGAGAATGTAATAAGAAAAATGAAGGTGTAATAGAAGACGGAAGAATTGATATGAAAATGTAATAAGAAAAAAGAAGGGGTAATAAAAGACGGAAGAATTGATATGACAATGTAATAAGAAAAAGGAAGGAGTAATAAAAGACGGAAGAATTGATATGAAAATGTAATAAGAAAAAGGAAGGGGTAATAAAAGACGGAAGAATTGATATGAGAATGTAATAAGAAAAATGAAGGAGTAATAAAAGACGGAAGAATTGATGTCAGAAGGTAATAAGAAAAATGAAGGAGTAATAAAAGACGGAAGAATTGATATCAGAAGGTAATAAGAAAAATGAAGGAGTAATAAAAGACGGAAGAATTGATATCAGAAGGTAATAAGAAAAATGAAGGAGTAATAAAAGACGGAAGAATTGATATGAAAATGTAATAAGAAAAATGAAGGAGTAATAAAAGACGGAAGAATTGATATCAGGAAGGTAATAAGAAAAAGGAAGGAGTAATAGAAGACGGAAGAATTGATATGACAATGTAATAAGAAAAAGGAAAGAGTAATAAAAGACGGAAGAATTGATATGAAAATGTAATAAGAAAAAGGAAGGGGTAATAAAAGACGGAAGAATTGATATGAGAAGGTAATAAGAAAAAGGAAGGAGTAATAAAAGACGGAAGAATTGATATGAGAATATAATAAGAAAAAGGAAGGGATAATGAAAGACGGAAGAATTGATATGAGAATGTAATAAGAAAAATGAAGGAGTAATAGAAGACGGAAGAATTGATATGAAAATGTAATAAGAAAAAAGAAGGGGTAATAAAAGACGGAAGAATTGATATCAGAAGGTAATAAGAAAAAGGAAGGAGTAATAAAAGACGGAAGAATTGATATGAGAATGTAATAAGAAAAATGAAGGAGTAATAGAAGACGGAAGAATTGATATGAAAATGTAATAAGAAAAAGGAAGGAGTAATAAAAGACGGAAGAATTGATATCAAAATGTAATAAGAAAAAGGAAGGGGTAATAAAAGACGGAAGAATTGATATGAGAATGTAATAAGAAAAAGGAAGGAGTAATAAAAGACGGAAGAATTGATATGAGAATGTAATAAGAAAAATGATGGAGTAATAGAAGACGGAAGAATAGATATGACAATGTAATAAGAAGAAGGAAGGAGTAATACAAGACGGAAGAATTGATATGAGAAGGTAATAAGAAAAATGAAGGAGTAATAAAAGACGGAAGAATTGATATGAGAATGTAACAAGAAAAAAGAAGGAGTAATGAAAGAAGGAAGAATTGATATGAGAATGTAATAAGAAAAAGGAAGGAGTAATACAAGACGGAAGAATTGATATGAGAATGTAATAAGAAAAATGAAGGAGTAATAAAAGACGGAAGAATTCATATGAGAATGTAATAAGAAAAATGAAGGAGTAATAAAAGACGGAAGAATTGATATGAGAATGTAATAAGAAAAAGGAAGGAGTAATAAAAGACGGAAGAATTGATATGAGAATGTAATAAGAAAAATGAAGGAGTAATGAAAGACGGAAGAATTGATATGAGAAGGTAATAAGAAAAATGAAGGAGTAATAAAAGACGGAAGAATTGATATCAGAAGGTAATAAGAAAAATGAAGGAGTAATAAAAGACGGAAGAATTGATATGAGATGGTAATAAGAAAAAGGAAGGAGTAATAAAAGACGGAAGAATTGATATGAGAATGTAATAAGAAAAAGGAAAGACTAATGAAAGACGGAAGAATTGATAGGAGAATGTAATAAGAAAAATGAAGGAGTAATAAAAGACGGAAGAATTGATATGAGAATGTATCAAGAAAAAAGAAGGAGTAATAAAAGACGGAAGAATTGATAGTTGAATGTAATAAGAAAAATGAAGGAGTAATAAAAGACGGAAGAATTGATATGAGAATGTAATAAGAAAATGAAGGAGTAATAAAAGACGGAAGAATTGATATGAGAATGTAATAAGAAAAATGAAGGAGTAATAAAAGACGGAAGAATTGATATGAAAAGGTAATAAGAAAAAGGAAGGAGTAATAAAAGACGGAAGAATTGATATGAGAATGTAATAAGAAAAATGAAGGAGTAATAAAAGACGGAAGAATTGATATGAGAATGTATCAAGAAAAAGGAAGGAGTAATAAAAGACGGAAGAATTGATAGTTGAATGTAATAAGAAAAATGAAGGAGTAATAAAAGACGGAAGAATTGATATGAGAATGTAATAAGAAAATGAAGGAGTAATAAAAGACGGAAGAATTGATATGAGAATGTAATAAGAAAAATGAAGGAGTAATAAAAGACGGAAGAATTGATATGAGAAGATAATAAGAAAAAGGAAGGAGTAATAAAAGACGGAAGAATTGATATGAGAATGTAATAAGAAAATGAAGGAGTAATGAAAGACGGAAGAATTGATATGAGAAGGTAATAAGAAAAAGGAAGGAGTAATAAAAGACGGAAGAATTGATATGAGAATGTAATAATAAAATGAAGGAGTAATAAAAGACGGAAGAATTGATATGAGAATGTAATAAGAAAAATGAAGGAGTAATAAAAGACGGAAGAATTGATATGAGAAGATAATAAGAAAAAGGAAGGAGTAATAAAAGACGGAAGAATTGATATGAGAATGTAATAAGAAAATGAAGGAGTAATGAAAGACGGAAGAATTGATATGAGAAGGTAATAAGAAAAAGGAAGGAGTAATAAAAGACGGAAGAATTGATATGAGAATGTAATAAGAAAAAGGAAGGAGTAATGAAAGACGGAAGAATTGATATGAGAATGTAATAAGAAAAAAGAAGGAGTAATAAAAGACGGAAGAATTGATATGAGAATGTAATAAGAAAAATGAAGGAGTGATAAAAGACGGAAGAATTGATATGAGAAGGTAATAAGAAAAAGGAAGGAGTAATAAAAGACGGAAGAATTGATATGAGAATGTAATAAGAAAAAGGAAAGAGTAATGAAAGACGGAAGAATTGATAGGAGAATGTAATAAGAAAAAGGAAGGAGTAATAAAAGACGGAAGAATTGATATGAGAATGTATCAAGAAAAAGGAAGGAGTAATAAAAGACGGAAGAATTGATAGTTGAATGTAATAAGAAAAATGAAGGAGTAATAAAAGACGGAAGAATTGATATGAGAATGTAATAAGAAAATGAAGGAGTAATAAAAGACGGAAGAATTGATATGAGAAGGTAATAAGAAAAATGAAGGAGTAATAAAAGACGGAAGAATTGATATGAGAATGTAATAAGAACAAGGAAGGAGTAATGAAAGACGGAAGAATTGATATGAGAATGTAATAAGAACAAGGAAGGAGTAATGAAAGACGCAAGAATTGACATGAGAATGTAATAAGAAAAAAGAAGGTGTAATAGAAGACGGAAGAATTGATATGAGAATGTAATAAGAAAAATGAAGGAGTAATGAAAGACGGAAGAATTGATATGAGAAGGTAATAAGAAAAATGAAGGAGTAATAAAAGACAGAAGAATTGATATGAGAATGTAATAAGAAAAATGAAGGAGTGATAAAAGACGGAAGAATTGATATGAGAAGGTAATAAGAAAAAGGAAGGAGTAATAAAAGACGGAAGAATTGATATGAGAATGTAATAAGAAAAAGGAAAGAGTAATGAAAGACGGAAGAATTGATAGGAGAATGTAATAAGAAAAATGAAGGAGTAATGAAAGACGGAAGAATTGATATGAGAAGGTAATAAGAAAAATGAAGGAGTAATAAAAGACGCAAGAATTGATATGAGAATGTAATAAGAAAAAGGAAGGAGTAATGAAAGACGGAAGAATTGATGTTATAATGTAATAAGAAAAAGGAAGGAGTAATAAAAGACTGAAGAATTGATATGAGAATGTAATAAGAAAAAGGAAGGAGTAATAAAAGACGGAAGAATTGATATGAGAAGGTTATAAAAAAAAGGAAGGGGTAATAAAAGACGGAAGAATTGATATGAGAAGGTTATAAAAAAAAGGAAAGAGTAATAAAAGACGGAAGAATTGACATGAGAATCTAATAAGAAAAAGGAAGGAGTAATGAAAGACGGAAGAATTGATATGAGAATGTTATAAGAAACAGGAAGGGGTAATAAAAGACGGAAGAATTGATGTTATAATGTAATAAGAAAAAGGAAGGAGTAATAAAAGACTGAAGAATTGATATGAGAATGTAATAAGAAAAAGGAAGGGGTAATAAAAGACGGAAGAATTGATATGAGAATGTTATAAGAAACAGGAAGGGGTAATAAAAGACGGAAGAATTGATGTTATAATGTAATAAGAAAATGGAAGGAGTAATAAAAGACTGAAGAATTGATATGAGAATGTAATAAGAAAAAGGAAGGGGTAATAAAAGACGGAAGAATTGATATGAGAAGGTTATAAGAAACAGGAAGGGGTAATAAAAGACGGAAGAATTGATGTTATAATGTAATAAGAAAAAGGAACGAGTAATAAAAGACTGAAGAATTGATATGAGAATGTAATAAGAAAAAGGAAGGAGTAATAAAAGACGGAAGAATTGATATGAGAAGGTTATAAAAAAAAGGAAGGGGTAATAAAAGACGGAAGAATTGATATGAGAAGGTTATAAAAAAAAGGAAAGAGTAATAAAAGACGGAAGAATTGACATGAGAATGTAATAAGAAAAAGGAAGGAGTAATGAAAGACGGAAGAATTGATATGAGAATGTTATAAGAAACAGGAAGGGGTAATAAAAGACGGAAGAATTGATGTTATAATGTAATAAGAAAAAGGAAGGAGTAATAAAAGACTGAAGAATTGATATGAGAATGTAATAAGAAAAATGAAGGAGTAATAAAAGACGGAAGAATTGATATCAGAAGGTAATAAGAAAAAGGAAGGAGTAATAAAAGACGGAAGAATTGATATGAGAATGTAATAAGAAAAATGAAGGAGTAATAGAAGACGGAAGAATTGATATCAGAAGGTAATAAGAAAAAGGAAGGAGTAATAAAAGACGGAAGAATTGATATGAGAATGTAATAAGAAAAAGGAAAGAGTAATGAAAGACGGAAGAATTGATAGGAGAATGTAATAAGAAAAAGGAAGGAGTAATAAAAGACGGAAGAATTGATATGAGAATGTATCAAGAAAAAGGAAGGAGTAATAAAAGACGGAAGAATTGATAGTTGAATGTAATAAGAAAAATGAAGGAGTAATAAAAGACGGAAGAATTGATATGAGAATGTAATAAGAAAATGAAGGAATAATAAAAGACGGAAGAATTGATATGAGAATGTAATAAGAAAAAGGAAGGAGTAATGAAAGACGGAAGAATTGATATGAGAAGGTAATAAGAAAAATGAAGGAGTAATAAAAGACGGAAGAATTGATATGAGAATGTAATAAGAACAAGGAAGGAGTAATGAAAGACGGAAGAATTGACATGAGAATGTAATAAGAAAAATGAAGGAGTAATAAAAGACGGAAGAATTGATATGAGAAGGTAATAAGAAAAAGGAAGGAGTAATAAAAGACGGAAGAATTGACATGAGAATGTAATAAGAAAAATGAAGGAGTAATAAAAGACGGAAGAATTGATATGAGAATATATCAAGAAAAAAGAAGGAGTAATAAAAGACGGAAGAATTGATAGTTGAATGTAATAAGAAAAATGAAGGAGTAATAAAAGACGGAAGAATTGATATGAGAATATAATAAGAAAATGAAGGAGTAATAAAAGACGGAAGAATTGATATGAGAAGGTAATAAGAAAAATGAAGGAGTAATAAAAGACGGAAGAATTGATATGAGAATGTAATAAGAACAAGGAAGGAGTAATGAAAGACGGAAGAATTGATATGAGAATGTAATAAGAACAAGGAAGGAGTAATGAAAGACGCAAGAATTGACATGAGAATGTAATAAGAAAAAAGAAGGTGTAATAAAAGACGGAAGAATTGATATGAGAATGTAATAAGAAAAATGAAGGAGTAATGAAAGACGGAAGAATTGATATGAGAAGGTAATAAGAAAAATGAAGGAGTAATAAAAGACAGAAGAATTGATATGAGAATGTAATAAGAAAAATGAAGGAGTGATAAAAGACGGAAGAATTGATATGAGAAGGTAATAAGAAAAAGGAAGGAGTAATAAAAGACGGAAGAATTGATATGAGAATGTAATAAGAAAAAGGAAAGAGTAATGAAAGACGGAAGAATTGATAGGAGAATGTAATAAGAAAAATGAAGGAGTAATGAAAGACGGAAGAATTGATATGAGAAGGTAATAAGAAAAATGAAGGAGTAATAAAAGACGCAAGAATTGATATGAGAATGTAATAAGAAAAAGGAAGGAGTAATGAAAGACGGAAGAATTGATGTTATAATGTAATAAGAAAAAGGAAGGAGTAATAAAAGACTGAAGAATTGATATGAGAATGTAATAAGAAAAAGGAAGGAGTAATAAAAGACGGAAGAATTGATATGAGAAGGTTATAAAAAAAAGGAAGGGGTAATAAAAGACGGAAGAATTGATATGAGAAGGTTATAAAAAAAAGGAAAGAGTAATAAAAGACGGAAGAATTGACATGAGAATCTAATAAGAAAAAGGAAGGAGTAATGAAAGACGGAAGAATTGATATGAGAATGTTATAAGAAACAGGAAGGGGTAATAAAAGACGGAAGAATTGATGTTATAATGTAATAAGAAAAAGGAAGGAGTAATAAAAGACTGAAGAATTGATATGAGAATGTAATAAGAAAAAGGAAGGGGTAATAAAAGACGGAAGAATTGATATGAGAATGTTATAAGAAACAGGAAGGGGTAATAAAAGACGGAAGAATTGATGTTATAATGTAATAAGAAAATGGAAGGAGTAATAAAAGACTGAAGAATTGATATGAGAATGTAATAAGAAAAAGGAAGGGGTAATAAAAGACGGAAGAATTGATATGAGAAGGTTATAAGAAACAGGAAGGTGTAATAAAAGACGGAAGAATTGATGTTATAATGTAATAAGAAAAAGGAAGGAGTAATAAAAGACTGAAGAATTGATATGAGAATGTAATAAGAAAAAGGAAGGAGTAATAAAAGACGGAAGAATTGATATGAGAAGGTTATAAAAAAAAGGAAGGGGTAATAAAAGACGGAAGAATTGATATGAGAAGGTTATAAAAAAAAGGAAAGAGTAATAAAAGACGGAAGAATTGACATGAGAATGTAATAAGAAAAAGGAAGGAGTAATGAAAGACGGAAGAATTGATATGAGA
Source organism: Ascarosepion bandense (assembly GCA_037127315.1). Lineage (NCBI taxonomy): Eukaryota > Metazoa > Mollusca > Cephalopoda > Sepiida > Sepiidae > Ascarosepion > Ascarosepion bandense. The sequence goes on along the minus strand of JBBBDQ010001117.1, from coordinate 215,782 downwards.
ATGTTATAAGAAACAGGAAGGGGTAATAAAAGACGGAAGAATTGATGTTATAATGTAATAAGAAAAAGGAAGGAGTAATAAAAGACTGAAGAATTGATATGAGAATGTAATAAGAAAAAGGAAGGGGTAATAAAAGACGGAAGAATTGATATGAGAATGTTATAAGAAACAGGAAGGGGTAATAAAAGACGGAAGAATTGATGTTATAATGTAATAAGAAAAAGGAAGGAGTAATAAAAGACTGAAGAATTGATATGAGAATGTAATAAGAAAAATGAAGGGGAAATAAATACATGATTGCCCAAAGCGTGAGAGAGAGAGAAACGTAATAAAAGGAACAAAGGAAGATAATCATAAAAAACGCGAGAATTAAAATGGGAACGTAATAAGAAGGAAAAAAGAAAAGAATAATAAAAGTCGGGATAAATAAAAAGTAAAATGACATGGTATTAGAAGAAAAGTGTTATGGTACCCTCATACGAGGAATGAACTCTTCCTCTTACACCATATAAATTCTGACTCTCTGACTTCCAGAGAGCAGTAAACAAGGGCATTTAGTTATGAGCAGTAACAGAGCAGGTACGAGGACAGTCAGCAGTAGCAGTTAACGACAGCTACTAGTAAGGCAGCGTAATATTACCTTCGGTCTTACTTATTTCTATATTATTATTATTATTAACACCCCTTTGAATATCTTGTTTATACTAATACACTGTTTTGAACCTTCCTTGTTGTTTCGTGTCTTACTTCCGGCACAAACCGGTCACTTCAACTTTGCTGTGAAGTTTCGCCACAACTCCATAAGAAATTGGCAACGAAGATCCACAACAAAAAGGAAGAGGATAATAAAAGACAGGAAAAGTAAAATAGGCATGTAATAAGAAAAAGGAAGGGGTAATAAAAGACGGAAGAATTGATATGAGAATGTAATAAGAAAAAGGAAGGAGTAATAGAAGACGGAAGAATTGATATGAGAATGTAATAAGAAAAAGGAAGGGATAATAAAAGACGGAAGAATTGATATGAGAAGGTAATAAGAAAAAGGAAGGGATAATAAAAGACGGAAGATTTGATATGAGAAGGTAATAAGAAAAAGGAAGGGGTAATAAAAGACGGAAGAATTGATATGAGAAGGTAATAAGAAAAAGGAAGGGGTAATAAAAGACGGAAGAATTGATATGAGAAGGTAATAAGAAAAAGGAAGGGATAATAAAAGACGGAAGAATTGATATGAGAAGGTAATAAGAAAAAGGAAGGGGTAATAAAAGACGGAAGAATTGATATGAGAAGGTAATAAGAAAAAGGAAGGGGTAATAAAAGACGGAAGAATTGATATGAAAATGTAATAAGAAAAAGGAAGGGATAATAAAAGACGGAAGAATTGATATGAGAAGGTAATAAGAAAAAGGAAGGGGTAATAAAAGACGGAAGAATTGATATGAGAAGGTAATAAGAAAAAGGAAGGGGTAATAAAAGACGGAAGAATTGATATGAGAAGGTAATAAGAAAAAGGAAGGGGTAATAAAAGACGGAAGAATTGATATGAGAATGTAATAAGAAAAAGGAAGGGATAATAAAAGACGGAAGAATTGATAAGAGAAGGTAATAAGAAAAAGGAAGGGATAATAAAAGACGGAAGAATTGATATGAGAAGGTAATAAGAAAAAGGAAGGGGTAATAAAAGACGGAAGAATTGATATGAGAAGGTAATAAGAAAAAGGAAGGGGTAATAAAAGACGGAAGAATTGATATGAAAATGTAATAAGAAAAAGGAAGGGATAATAAAAGACGGAAGAATTGATATGAGAAGGTAATAAGAAAAAGGAAGGGGTAATAAAAGACGGAAGAATTGATATGAGAAGGTAATAAGAAAAAGGAAGGGGTAATAAAAGACGGAAGAATTGATATGAGAATGTAATAAGAAAAATGAAGTGGTAATAAAAGACGGAAGAATTGATATGAGAAGGTAATAAGAAAAAGGAAGGGGTAATAAAAGACGGAAGAATTGATATGACAAATGGCAACGTAATAAGAAAGAAAAAGGAAGCGTTAATAAAAGACGCGAGAAGTAAAAATAAGAATACAACGTAATTAGATTAAAAAAAGGAAGGCTGATAAAAGACCGAAGAATTGATATGACAATGTAATTGTTCTTTATATATATATATATATATATATATATATATATATAATCTTATCGCCCCAAGCAAGGCATTTTACTGCCACTGCCACTATTTTGCAGGGGGTTACATAGGAGGAAAGTTATAAGAAAGAGTGACAGGTTATAGGGGGTGTCAGGAAGTGGGTAAGAGGAGGATGAGAATATTGATGAGAGTGAAGTGGACGGAGAAGAGAGCAAGAGAGAGAGGATGCAGGTTAGTTAGTTACGAAATAACTACTGACTTTACATTTAAATTCTTGGAGATGGTAGCTGTCGGGGAAGCGAGTAAATGGAAGGGAATTCCACAGGCGGGAAGTGCGAGAAAAGAAGCTGATGGAGTAGAATTTGCGTTTACAATTTATTGGTTTCACAGTAAAAGGATGGGACCTAGTTGCTAATCTTGTGGCTCGAGTAAATTCATATATTACTTTAAGTTTAACTTTAATATTGCAGAAATACATTTAACAAGGTGGTAGCCATTTATATTAGGCATTGACAGCTTGAATGACAGATGGACGTTTATCTAATTTTTTCTACACTGCATATATCTGTAAAATTTACTTCAGGAATATAACATGAATGCCATTTTTATATAATCTTTAAGTACCCAGTAATCTTAAAATTTTAAATATCTAATCTAAACTTATTTATAAATGGAACTTTGTCTCTGTGTGTGTGTGTGTGTGTGTGTGTGTGTGTGTGTGTGTGTGTGTGTGTGTGTGTGTGTGTGTGTGTTTATCTGCCTGTATTTATTTTTCAGCCCTTTTATTTTAGTTTTTGCTTCGGGTTTGGCTCTAAGTAGGTATAATTGTAGTTCTTAGTCTCAGCCATGATACCATTTACTCAGAGGACTTATTTAGCCTTCAAAATTCAGTTTACGACGAAAAACCTTATTTGATATCGATATCAGGAAATCAAAATTTGACTTACATTCATTCATTTTTCTTTCAGTCTACGGTTTCGCTTTAACTGGAAATAACTATTGCTTTTTAGTCTTTCGTGCCAACGTCCAAAGAGTCTGAGCTCCAGGACCATGGATTAGTTCTAAAGCTTTCATTACCCCCTAGCAACGCCGGGCTATACTGCTAGTTCTCCATAATCTCATGTTTTACTGAATTTTAGATTTGAGACTGTTGCAGTGGTATCAGCCATTTTATGACAATGTCATGCATGGATGTCCATATCTACAAAAAAAAACGTTTATGCACTAAAAAAATTCAAATTCTTTTTAAAATAAATTTTGTGCTAAATTTGTCCATTCCTGATTAGTAAATATAAGAAGAAGAAAGGAAAAGGGTGAGAAAGGAAACAAAAGAAAGAATCGGGCGAGAATTGCATGAAAACAAAAACATAAAAGATGAGAAAACAAGTTGAAAAATGTAAATTAAATGAGAAAGAGAATTTGAGCGGGTGGATTGCGACTAAAAATAAAATAAAAAGATAAATATCTAAACCTAATTAGACTATTTCAGTTTTTTTTTAATCCGACTAAACATATACGTAAATTCTTTCCTTGGAAGATTTTATAAATAATTTTTTTCTCTTGTCTGAAATGAGAGTTTTTGACATTTTGACTGATAGAACGTTATCGAATATCGCTAACCCAGCACCAAAGTTTGAACATTATACCTTAGAAAAATACCAAATTCTTGAAACCTTCATGAGACGTGAGTGAATGCTGACGAAAATAGATTTGACTCTTAAAATTGCTTACACTTAAAACAAATCCACACGTAGGTTAGATTTATTTTCGTATTGCTGTTCTTTCACACCTCTTGACAAAAACTGCGATAATCACTTTTCATTGTATTTTATGCATTTATTTTCGGGTTTTTTATTTATTAAAAGAATACGTTAATTTCAGTCGCTACAAAATAAATCTGCCGCCATCGAGTATCTAGAAAATCAGGGTTAAACTTCAGTGGCGGCAAATTAGAATGTTGAAGATTTAGTAGATTTTTTCTTCTAGCATTTGAGGGCGGTTTTTTCTGCAACACATCTGGAGAGTCTAAAAAACAAACGATTCAAACGAATGAGTGAAACGTGTAGACGTACGATTGGTTGAGATGTCCCAATAAACCTGCTTACACCAGAAGATGAGTTCCATAAATAAAATGGTTCTCCGGAAATTATAGACTTCCTGAAGAAGACAAAAGGATTAAAATAGATTTCATGTTTCCGCTTCTCAAGTCAGTATCAGTCTACTTAACACTGGCCCAGTTCTTGGAACCATTTTACGGCATTTTTATTTACCTTTGTATTTAACATTTAAAGTGTCTGCTAAACGGTCAGTCACAAATTATTTTCGGAGCAATTTTATAACTTTCAGTATGCTTCTTTCCTAGAATCTAAAGTTTCGCTTAAAAAGAAAGGTTTCGAATATTCACCCTCATCTGTCTGCCATATTTTGAAGACTGTGCCGTTTACGAGGATAAAACTCGTTCCCTCTCAAATCTGAGTCAGTCAATCAGTTAAGTGACATACGTGATACACGCTTGGGCGATCATGTCTCTAAAGAGATTAGACAGTTTGGGTAGAAAATTATCTCGCAGTAGGTTGCCATTACTTTCTGCGGAAGACTGGTTGCCAGCCTAGGCTATAGAACCCAATCTGTCCTGTTATTTGACTCATAGCTAGAGAGGGAAGAGATGTGTTATTAAGTAGTAATTAATGGGGGATCAGTTTATTACTTCATAACAATATAAAACTGATCACCTACTTTATGCCCAATAGAAGCCTTAATCATGTTTTTAACTATTATATTCAGTCAGTCAGTTAAGTGCCATACGTGATACAAGCTTTGGGCGATCATGTCTCTTTCGAGACATGAATGACTGGGCAGAAAATTATCCCGCAGTAGGTTGTCATTGCTTTCTGTGGTAGACTGGTTGCCAACTAAGGCTCTAGAGACAAATTTGTCCTGTTATTTAACCCATAGCTGGAAGGAGGGGACGGGTTAATATCTTTCCCAAGAGTATTTACGTGTAAGTGACTGAAAGGAATTCAACAGGAATTCGAACTCGGCTCCCCGATTTGTCGTCCGAGTCGATATCAACTGCACCACAGCGCACATCTGAGTACACGCCTGAAAAACAAAAACAAAAAAACTACAAGTTTATTTTCCATCACTTTTTTCTTTGATTCTAGCAAATATTAGTAAAATATAAAACAATGTCATGCATCAGTATATGCAACGTTTAGTAAAGAGAAATTTTATTTTTGTTTTGTTTTTTGTTATTTCTTCTTGTTTTTTCTTCTTTATTACATTTTATTGCTTTTTTATTGCTTTTTTGTTTTGTTTTGTTTTGTTCTGTTTTTCAGAAAACCGAGCCATTTAGGCGAGATGTCTGATAAATACTTGCAGTGTGCCGCATTCATTTTTGATTGCTTCTCACATCTGGTCAGTGTTTCCAAATTGTCTCTTAATAAGCGACCATGTGCGTTGTGGTGCAGTGGATATCGACAAATCGGGGAGCCGAGTTCGAATTCCAGTTGAATTTCTTGCATTCACTTACGCGCAAATACCCTTGGGAAAAGTATCAATCCGTCTCTTCCCTCCAGATTGGGTTCTATAGCCTTGGCTGGCAACCAGTCTAACGCAGAAAGCAATGGCAAGCTACTGCATGATAATCTTCTGCCCAGTCAATCATGTCTCGAAAGAGACATGGTGGCCTCAAGCGTGTATCGTGTATGGCACTTAACTGACTGACTAAAGCAACCATAGGTTCTCAACTGGCGATTGGCCAGGTCAAATTTAACAGGCAAAAACTTTCACTAAAATCACGACTTTGTTGTAGCTGGCTGTGTATGTTGGAACAGTATCTTGTTGGAAATGGCCTGTTGCCTATTATTTTCATCACAATTCATCTTAACTTTGAAGTGCCCATTTTTTTTAATATAATCTCGTTCATATTATACTAACACAGTAACGTATGATAAAAAAAAGAATTCCATACCAGAATTCTATTTCATTCGTGCCGTGACAATAATTCTGTTTAATATTTCACATGATCTCTGGGAACAGCAATCTAGAGCATCGGTAAACGACTCAAAGAGTTATTGATCTCTCCAGAGAACACGCTCAAACCAGTGACTATTAAAGTGGCTATAAAGGAACAAATATTTGAGACGATTATAATTTTTCTCCGGACAGCAATGGTTTCTATGCGCACAATTTCGATGAAAAACGTTATTTTACATTGTGAAATTGTTCTATAAAAAGGGCTTCTTCATTTTGTGATTCTTGTCCCAATTTTGTGAGAGTATTTTTTGATGTTTTAGGATACACATCAAACGTGGCTATTTTGGTTTCGTAATTCTCGATGAATTTCCCTGAACACACACACACATATTTTAGTTTATTTTATTCTGAAAATAAAATCTGTGTTAATAAAATTAAATTCTAACTAACAGTTTGATAGGTCGGATGAAAAACAGTCAAAATGATATTAAAAGATTTGATTTGTTTAAAACTTTCTTTGAAAAAGGCGATCAGTTTTTTCAGATTTGCATACGCAAAACCTTTGTCTTTACATATTAGTATAACATTTCGAGAATTTCATTTTTGTTTTCTTAAATGATTGGTTCTTTTAATCACCTTTGATAATCAAAAAAAATATTTTATTCAGTTTGTAAAGCATTGTTTTCATACGATATTGTTTCCGCCTACCACTGTGAATTCCTTTCAAATTTGTTGGTCCTGGACATGACGGTAAACTGCATCCGGCAGCAAGGCCTCTGATTGGGAGGTTGTGAGAAGCATGGAACCACCTCTTAATTGCTGTTGTTCCCATGTCCACCCTGACCTGGAGTGGCAGCACCTGTTAGGGTCTCAGCTATGGGCAAATAGTTAACCCCCCCAAACTGGGGTCAAAACACTATGAAAGTATAAAAATACACTTTTATAGAAATATATACATAAAAAGAAACTTTTATACAAAAATATACATTTTTGAAGGAAAATATTATCAACAATACATTTTTGAAAAAAATTATTACCATTTTTGAAGAAAAAAAATATTCTCAGCAAAAGATTTTTAATACAAAACTAGAAGACATTTGCGGTTTTCTAAAATAAAAAAAAATCATTCAAATCTTAATTAACCTTCTCACTATAACTGAATATAAAAAATAACTTTAAAACCACACCCTTTTGGCATTAAATAACCCACAGAGGTGTTGATATGCCGTTAAACAAAAAACTCAAACTTAAACTCAAATTTGGTTTTATAATCAAGTACAAATCATTTCCTTCTATAATAATCTCAGAAAAGTGTATTCATTTTCAGTAGATTATTTAAGAAATAAGATGCTTTTATTTTTTACGATTATCTGTAATTATTATCTGTATTTGCTTCTATATTTGAGTTTTGTCTGAAGTGAGTTTTTTTTTTATTTATTGCCAGTTGGGTTCACTCAATATCCAATGTCTGTGTTACAGGACGGGATGAATAGTATTTTTAAAGCACTTTATTTTGTCGACTTCACAGTATAGTAGGGTCAGTTGGGAACCGTCTGTGGTAGAAATGGCACCATGACGCCTTTCACTCCGGCAGAGATTTGGAAACGGCATGCTGTTCTGCTTGACATATTTACCGGAAACTCCAATACGAATATTTCAGAATGTTTCAGGTGTTAATCCGAGGACAGTGCGGAGAAATCGGAAAGAGTTGTATGAGTCTAATGTTGATTACAAATATGTTTGGAGTGATCACTAGTGATAATGACGCCGTGCCTCAGACTGAACATGGAGGAGTGCCTTGAGGAAGTAGTGCTGCCCTGGGTCAAGAGAGTGGCTACTGGAAAACCATATGTCTGGCAACAGGATTCAACACCCAGCCACACAAGCAAGCGGTTGGACAATTTCTGCGACCACATCACCTTTTAGATCTGGCCACCCAACTATCCAGACTACAACCCCGCTTGATTATTATGTGTTGGGTGCAGTTGAGCGAAAGACCAACAAAACAAGAACTGAAGGCAAGGATCATGGCAACATTCAAAAACTCAAACAAGGAGACCGTCTAGAAACCCTACCTACCTGTACCTGTTTCCGCATTCACCCTGGTCGGTTTGAGCCGGCTTCCTCCCAAGGGATGAAGAAAGATTCGTTGAGATTTGTTTTAAGGGCAGGGTCCAAGTCCAAGTCCTACCCTGACCGTCTAGAAGTGAAGCAGGGACTTCCAAAATCGTCTGGAGGTTGTGGTTGAAGCCAATGGCGATTTTATTTAATAAATTTACTCATTATTATTTAAAGATATATTTGTGCAATTTTGGTAAAAATATCTGTCAAGATGTGATTAAATGTCAGTGTTGTTTTACTTTATTGCGTCATTTAAACGACGATTTATCCATCGCAACCTCTATGCTTATAAGCTCAAAGTTTTCGCTCCGTCATATAGTATATAGTATATCCCTTCCTTCTTTTTGCGTGTGTTTAATTTCTTGTGTGTTTAATTTCTTTAATTTGTTTTATGTATGTGTGATTTAATACCTTATTCTTTATTGTGTTATGTGTGTGATTGATGTATTTATTCTCAATTGATTTTCGGTTTAAAAAATCCCTGTTATAAACCAATTTGTTTTATGTGTGTGATTTAATTCCTTATTCTGCATTGTGTTATGTGTGTGATTGATGTATTTATTCTCAATTGATTTTCGGTTTAAAAAATCCCTGTTATAAACCAATTTGTTTTATGTGTGTGATTTAATTCCTTATTCTGCATTGTGTTATGTGTGTGATTGATGTATTTATTCTCAATTGATTTTCGGCTTTTAAATCCCTGTTATAAACTAATTTGTTTTATCTATGTGTGATTTAATTCCTTATTCTGTATTGTGTTATGTGGGTGATTTATGTATCTATTCTCAATTGATTTTCGCTTTAAAATCCCTCTCCCGTTTTTATTGTTTTTTTTTAATATTCTGAGTGAAAATAACATTTATTTATTGATCAACGGGCTGAACGAGGCAATTATAAAAAATATTTTACATTACTGAAATGAATTCTTGATTTATAACCGTTTAATTATGTGTCAAGTTTTCCTCTCAGTATATATATATATATATATATATATATATATATATATATATATATATATATATATATATATATATATATATATATATATATATATATATATATATATATATCAGTATATATATATATACTCAGTATATATATATATATATATATATATATTATATATATATATATATATATATATATATATATATATATATATATATATATATATATATATATATATACTCAGTATATATATATATATATACTCAGTATATATATATATACTCAGTATATATATATATACTCGTATATATATATATATATATACTCAGTATATATATATATACTCAGTATATATATATATATATATATATATATATATATATATATATATATATATATATATATATATATATATATATATATATATATATATATATATATATATATATATATATATATATATATATATATATATATATATATATATATATATATATACATACTCATAGATAGATAGATAGATAGATAGATAGATAGATAGATAGATAGATATAGAATCGCAACTTCCCATGTACATAGAGATCAATGCAATTCCTACAGGTTTTAATTTTCTTTGGGTCAAATAGGAGATAATTTCGGAAGCGGAAAAACAACATTTTGCTGTGTTGTATAAAAATCTCAATAATTTTTTAATCAACGCCATTTTGCTCATAAGCTATTTCATGATTAACTGAATTTGTTTCGGCAAATGATAACAGAAGAAGAATAAATATTCAGTGGATGTTGAATTGAAAGAATGATCAAACGATATAGCGCGTAATGTTCAAGTAGTTGTAATGGTATCAGCTCTCGATTGCATATTATTGTTGTCGAAATTTCAAGAGTGAAACGAATTAGTATACTTTATACATTTAATAATTAAATTTTGTTTAGCTCTACGATAATTTTCTCAAATCGTAATATATTGTTAGAAAAAGGAATCGTTCACTTGTTAGCATTTCTCAAAGTACTTTAAAGTACACACGCATACTCACTCGCACGAGGGCGCACAAAGATTTTTTAAAAATAAAGACTCCCTTCAAAAACAAAATATTTTCATCACCTTTGACGCAAGGGATTCGGGACACAAACAATACCTCCGCATTTTACTAAAAAAGGAATATTACCAAACATTTAAAATAAACAATTTTACAAAAAAAAAACAAAAAAAACTTGATTTTAATTTGAAGAAGGGTATTTTAGCATAAATTCATAAATAACTAGCAGGAAACATATCTTGTAATATAATTCTCTAATTACAATATCCTGCTGTATTAAAAAACACATTTCTTGTTGAAAAGGCATTTTTATTTGGGACATATTGGTCGTCTTGTGCCAAACTTAAATAGCTCTTGGAAAATATCCCAAACAGAGAAAAAATATCAAACGAAATACTTTTAAAATGGGATCGAAACAAGATAATTTTTTTTTTAATTTACTTGAATATTTTTTTTATTCCCGATCATTGAACAACGAATATTTCTCAGCTTTAATCTTTATCTTTTTCGGTTTTAATTTTTTCTTTTTAACCAACTCTGACCCAATCCAGAATCGCAAGGAAAATTGGGTAATTATCATTTCCGCTAATTATTTCGGACTTCCGGTGACTCCTAACACATAAATTGCATTTCATGACTTTTACTGTGATTGAAGTTTACAGCCTTTATTTTCTGAGCCCTTTCAATTTTGATTCCGTTTTGGGCGTGTGAAGAGATCACAGGTCAGAATATATTTCTTTAGATGAAAATTCAGAAGTTGAAAATTATGTCATTTGCTTATTGTGGATTTTAATAGCACCGTATTAATTGCCGAAGAAAGAACATCTTTATATTCAAAATCTTTGACTCAGTCAAAAATAATTCATTAATTTGACTTGGAGATTTAGTGACATTTTGGTAAAATTTACGAAATCTTTTATTTAAAAAAAAGGGTTGAAAGTTGTCATGTAAGGTCCTGTTAAAATTCTAAGAGTGCACATTTCCATTCTGCTTTGTCAACATCTAAACTTATTTATAAATGGAACTGTGTGTGTGTGTGTGTGTGTGTGTGTGTGTGTGTGTCCGTTATCTATAGACTCCGAAACGGCTGAACCGATTTTCTTGAAAATTTACACAGTTGTACTATAAGCGTCTGCGAGTGTTCTTAGCTAAGTTTTGTGTCGAGGTACCCTCGATAAATATCGAAAATCGATAATCGAAAAAACCGGGTTATAGAAGGAGTGGTCCGATTTTAATCAAATTTCATATACTCATAGACAAAGACATAAGAAACGATATTCAGAAGTTTCAAGGTTGCAGTTCTTACAATAGTGCAGAAAATCAATAAGATATATAAGGCAAGATGCTTGTGTGTGTGTCTGTTTATTTGCCTGTGTGTATTTTTTCAGCCCTTTTATTTTAGTTTTTGCTTCGGGTTTGGCTCTAAGTAGGTATAATTGTAGTTCTTAGTCTCAGCCATGATATCATTTACTCAGAGGACTTATTTAGCCTTCAAAATTCAGTTTACGATGAAAAAAACTTATTTGATATCGATACCAGGAAATCAAAATTTGACTTACATCCATTCATTTTTCTTTCAGTCTACGGTTTCGCTTTAACTGGAAACAACTATTGCTTTTTAGTCTTTCGTGCCAACGTCCAAAGAGTCTGAGCTCCAGGACCATGGATTAGTTTTAAAGCTTTCATTACCTCCGAGCAACGCCGGATAGACAAAACTGTTGTGGATCCGGGTGAGGAACCACACAAAAATAATGAACAACAAAACAGATATTGAGATAGAAAAGTAGGTTATATTGAACGCATGTTATTAATCCAGGAATACGATTAGTAAGGAAGATATATACAAGTCTTTGAAGTGAAGCTCTGCTGGAAATAGTAAACCCGTGTAATATTATTCTGGCTTGAGTAGAGTTCAGAGCTACTCTACCAAATGACTCGATATTCTCTGTGTAACTTACAGATCAGTCACGTTCTCTAACGAGTCTCTCCGATAACTCTAACGGATCGATATTAATCCACCTCCCACTGGGACAAAATGTGGCACAAGGCCTTTTTAAAGTGGGTGATCCGGGCCATATAGCTCAGTCAAAAATATCTGTCTGACTTTACTCAGTCGTGACTCTACCCTTCGGCATAACCACGACTGCGTTAATGCTCTCCGCCCAAAGGCAGAGAGCCGACAGTGACAAGGTCGGAAATAAACTCTAACAGATCTCTCTAATAACTCTCTATGCAGGAATATATGTATACTCTTCCTGGCAAACATATAAAACAAACATTATTTCCACTCTTTCTTTTTTTTTTTTTTTTGTGCGTTGTGGTGCAGTGGATATCGACTTTGAACGAGAAATCGGAGTTTCAAGTTCGAATTCCAGTTGCATTCCTTGCATTCACTTACGCGCAAATACCCTTGGGAAAAATATCAACCGGCCTCTTCTCTCTACAGCTATGGGTTAAATAGCAGGACAGATTTAATTCTGTAGAATTGGTTGGCAACCAGTCTACCACAGGAAGTAATAGCAACTTACTGCGGGAAAATATTCTGCCCAGCCAGTCATGTCTCTTTCGAGACATGATCACCTAAGCGCATATCACGCTTGGCACTGACTGATATTCTGCCTATTTTCCCCATGAGTTATCTGATATATTTATATAATTTTTTAGACTATTGTCCTCATCTTTTTGTTGTTGCTATCACAACGTTTCGTTGTGTCCTCCTCAGGTGTATATTGATCCGGGTAGCCTACAGCGAATTCAGAACTGACCCTTTATTTAATCTACGGGTAAAGACATTGATAATTCTTCTTTCCAGAAATTCAGACAGAAATTAAAACAAACATGTATTGGTTAGCAATAATTTTCCCAACTACATTATCGATAACTAAAGAAATTAAACGACGTCAACACCAAAATGGCAACAAAAAACATTAAATATCTTTTACTGTAACCATATACATAAAAATTATAAACAAGACGAATTTGGTATGAGAAGCTTTCTAAATCAATACATTTCATCCGTCGACCTGAGAAACCGCGTAAAACTTACAATAAGCTACAAAGGATTTTAAAATGCCAACCAGATATTTAAATTAAACAGGCTTATGAAACCCAAACTTCAGATTATCAATCTTATTTTTCAATTTCATTGCCCCTACAAGACTGTAATACTGTCATAATTCAAACTCGTGAACTGGCCAAACAACACTGTCATTAAGTCAGAGACTGACAACCAACTTAAGTCATCTTAAAAAACACTTAGACAGTCATACACAACTCCCTACTCTCATAAGAAAGATCCTTGTAGATAACACTGTGATTCTAAAAACATTTAATTGTAAAAGATATATACAAGGGTCATTCAATAAATAAGGTGAATTTTTCGGACTTCTAATACAGATAGAAGCTTACTTTTTTTTAAATTTTTTTTCCTTAATTCTTTTTCAAAGAGATTTAATTTTTTTGCAGATTGAATAAAAACTTTCAGAGTTTTGGAGATTAACAAAGATGGCCGACCAAGAAGTATGCTCCTAGATTGAGCAGAGGTCAGTTATCAAGTTTTTGGTTGCTGAAGGATGAAGGATGCAAACCAGTTGAAGTTCACAAGAGAATGTCAACTGTGTATAGTGCCACATGTTTCAGCCAAAAAAATGTCTACAAGTGGGCTAAATTGTTTAAAGAAGGATGGAGCAGTGTTGAGGATGAAGACAGGCCTGGGAGGCCTACAGAAGTGAGGTCTCCTGAGGTGATCGAATCAGTCAATGACCTCATTCAGTCTGACAGAATGGTGACAGTGGATGACATTGCAAGGACTTTGAGCTATCTGTTGGAACAGCACACAAAATTGTCCATGATGACCTTGCCTACTCGAAGGTCAGCTGCCAGTGGGTGCCAAAGATGCTTACTGCAGAGCACAAACGGTGCAGACCCTCAACGAACGGGGCTGGGAATTGCTCCTTCATCCCCCTTACAGCCCAGACCTTGCCCCTTCAGACTTCACGAGAGGCACGAAGTTTGAAAGTGACGATGAAGTCAAAAGTGATCAAAGTACATTTAAACAAGATTTCTCAGAAAAACATAACCATGTAGGCAATATCTGACAGATTTTAGTCAACAATACAATCATCCTCACTCATACACACAGTAAAAAAAGCTTCAGATATTGGAGGCCATCCACCTTAATTCCAAACAACCCACACATAATAAAATTACTTTTAAATCTTGTCATAACACATTACATTGCATTTGAATATATGGTTCTGTTGTCATTTCGCGCTATTACGCGGTGTGACGTCATAGAACAGCATTGCAAATTTGAGAGCTGCGTTTGTTATTTTTGGTAACTATTGCCGTTGCTTAGCAGAGTTTTATGTCAACACAAGATAAAATCGTCGCTGATGGTGGACGTTATTGTGTTACCATCCTTATAACCTTTCTGAAGATGGCTCATATGAGCCGAAAGCTTAGAACCAGCTTAATAAAAAATTATCCAAATGTTGGAGAATTTTTGTCTTTATTTTCAACTGAAATTAAAGCCAAAATACGACGTTTAGAACGGCTCATGATTAAACATAATAAACATTCATTGTCTCTTATATTTAACAGTATATGTTTAGAATATATATATATATATATATATATATATATATATATATATATATATATTATTTAATCGTTTCACCCCGGGCAAGGCGGTAAGGCCACTGGTGTGCAGGGGGCTACGTAAGAGTGAAAAGATTGGAAAAGAGAAAGCCGGAAACCACATCCTAAACAGAGAAAAGGGATGAGCCTCTACACCTGTTCCATAGACGTGGGTGGAGTGTGAACCGGGCGATAGTTCAGTCTATCTACTCCAATTGAAAAAAAAATAAGTGAAAAGATCGGAAAAGAGAAAGCCAGAAACCACATCCTAAACAGGGAACAAGGGATGAGCCTCTACACCTGTTCAATAGACGTGGGTGGAGTGTGAACCGGGCAATAGTTCAGTCTATCTACTCCAATTTGAACCTCTACACCTGTTCAATAGACGTGGGTGGAGTGTGAACCGGGCGATAGTTCAGTCTATCTACTCCAATAGAGTTTTATAATTTGCTTGAAGCATTGTGTATATAAGGTGTATGGGTAGGTATTAGAAGGCTATCACAATGCGTTTAGTATAATAAAGGAAGCCATTCTTTTACTCTTTTTCTTTTCTCTCAATTGGAGTAGATAGACTAAACTATCGCCCGGTTCACACTCCACCCACGTCTATTGAACAGGTGTAAAGGCTCATCCCTTGTTCCCTGTTTAGGATGTGGTTTCCGGCTTTCTCTTTTCCAATCTTTTTCAGTCTTACGTAGGCCCCCTGCGCATCAGTGGCATTATCGCCTTGCTCGGGGTTATATGATTAAAAAAAAAAGGTAAAGAAGATATTGGGTATTACCTATTTATTATTCATTAATATTTCGAGATCAGAATCTCATCTTCAGAATGTTGGGAGAGCTTGACTTCACGTCCGTCCGCTGTGTGTGTGTTCGTGTCTTTATGCTTTATATAAGTGTTTATGGTTTATATAATTTTATATAAGTTTCACTAAAATTTAAACGGAAATATATTTCGTTTATGATTCATACGTGATTCTCACATTATTTAGAATGAAAATCGTTCCATCATTTGATTTCTCTCAACGCATACATTCATAACTGTTTTCTCTTATTTTATTTAAATAGAACGCGTGGAAACACACACATTTGAAACAAAAAGACAAGATTTATCTTCTACATTTTAATATTCATCCGTTACTTTATAACACGTGACACATATCTGGCGCTCACTTATATAAACCATAAACAAACACACACATACAGCGGACAGACGTGAAGCCAAGCTCTCCCACCATTCTGAAGATGAGCTTCTGATCTCGAAATGTTAATGAATAAAAGGTACGTAATACCCAATACCTTCTTTATCTTCCTTTATATATCGAAAGAGACATGACTGACTGGGCAGAAGATTATCCCGCAGTAGGTTGCCATTGCTTTCTGCGGTAGATTGGTTGCCGACCAAGGCTATAGAACCCAATCTGTCCCGTTATTTGACTCAGAACTAGAGGGAGAAGAGACGTATTATATTATTAAGTAGTAATTTGTGGGGGATCAGTTTATTACTTCATAACAATATACAACTGATCCCCCACTTTATGACCAATAGAAGCCTTAATCATGATTCCAACTATTATATTCAGTCAGTCAGTTACGTGCCATACGTGATACACGCTTGGGCGATCATGTCTCGAAAGAGACATGACTTACTGGGAAAGAAGATTATCCCGCAGTACGTTGCCATTGCCTTCTGCGGTAGACTGGTTGCCGACCAAGGCTATAGAACCCAATCTGTCCTATTATTTAACCCATATCTGGAGGGAATAGACGGATTAATATCTTTCCCAAGGGTATTTGCGCGTAAGTGAATGCAATGGATTCAGCTGGAATTCGAACTCGGCTTCCCGATTTCTCGTTCCGAGCCGATATCCACTGCGCCACAATTCACATACATTGTTATTGCTCTTTCCTTGTGTGCGAACGCAAGCCCACGCCACCTTTTAAAATGTAGTTCACAATTACTGCAAGAAGAGCCTCACTAATGTGTTCGCTCTTTCTATCTACCCGGTGCAGAATACCTGGTGCAAAATTAATTGTCTCTTTAAACCCCCTCGTGATTCAAAATATTTATAACAGATCTGACATTAACAGTGGTAAATAGATATATGCACACTGTAATTAATACTTGTCATTTCAATATGGAATAATCGCTCATGTGATTTCAATCCAGGTCTTAACAAGTAGATTCTATTGCAATTCTAAATTGGCAAAAGTTTTTGCCTCTTTTTGTATCCTTCAAGATATTTCGACGTTATGTTATCCAATCAAATAAGCTGATGATATATTCAAAGCGCTCCTCATCTTGCAAACGCTTGTCTTTTATAAATAGTAGTTCGGTAACTTTCAATTCGCTGAAGGCAAGAGAACCAAAATTCGAATATAAATTGTTTGTTCGCTTAAAATCTAAACTTATTTATAAATGGAACTTTGTCTCTGTGTGTGTCCGTTACCTATAGATTCCGAAACGGCTGAACCGATTTTCTTGAAAATTTACACAGTTGTACTATAAGCGACTGCGAGTATTCTTAGCTAGGTTTTCTTCACATTTACAGAACTCTCTTCCATTTACTTGCTTCCCTGATAGTTATGAACCCCAAAAGTTTAAACACAATATCAATTGCCATCTTTTACCTATTTAATTCCTATCCCATGGATGTGCGTTGTGGTGCAATGGATATCGACTCGGAACGACAAATACAGGAGCCGAGTTCGAATTCCAGTTGAATTCCTTGCATTCACTTACGCACAAATACCCTTGGGAAAGATATTAATCGGTCTCTTCTCTCCAGTTATGGGTTAAATAACAAAGGTAGGACTTGGGGACCCTGCCCTTAAAAACAAATCCCAGTGAATCTTGATACTCGAAAAAAAAAAAAGTATTACTAGACACAAAAACTCATATAAAAACATCAATAAATTGTTGAAAGAAAAAAGGTATTACCAGCAATAAATAAATAAAATTTAGTTGGCAATAAATGACCCGCCGTGGTTGATATGCCATAAAAACAAAACAACCAACCATTTTCCTCTCCAGATTTTAATGCTACAACCCCTAATGTCATTAATTCCATGAGTCTTGTTGTTAAACAATTTTTTAGCGAAACGGATATTTTCTTGAGTTGCTTCCAGAGACATTTCCTTCTTTTCATTCATGTTTAGATTTGAGGTTCTCTGAAAAAAGTTTAAACAGCATTCACATCATCGTTTTTGAATAGATATGGAATCAGTAAATAATTGTCCAGCTGTTGGTCTAGCAGGAGTGGGGTGCTTATAAACGATGACCTTCGACTAAAGACTTCTTTTATGAAGGAGAAAAAAGTTTTGTAATTTTTTTGTTGGTTTACTGTAATCTGACTATCTTTTGCTATCTGATGTTAGCAGTCATGTCTCATTTGTATAAGATTGCGTTGAAATGTTTATTCTTGAACTTTGTAATTACTTTTGACTTGTTCCGTTTAAAACAGCTCAGATTTATTTTATAAAATCCATGTTTAAGATGAAGGAGATTTGGTTGTATCAAAATCATTGTCAATAATATAGTCTGCATAACCTTTTTTAAAACCTAAAATCAGTGTCAGTAAATTGTCATACGTGATACATGCTTGGCGATCCTGTCTCTTTTGAGACATGGCTGACTAAGCAGAAGATTTTCTCACAGTAGATTGCCATTACTTTCTGACGTAGAGCGGTTGCTATCCATGGCTATAGAACATAATTTGTCCTACTATTCAAGCTATAGCTTGAGGAAGAAATGATGGGTTAATACCTTTCTCAGAGGTATTTCTGCGTAAGTGAATAAAACGAATTCGATTGGAATTCGAACTTGGTTCTCTGATTTCTCATTCCGAGCTGATGTCCATTACACCACAACGCACATCTGAATAAAGTCGATGATGAAACTTAAAAGCATATAGGCCTAAAACTCCCACGCATTTTTTGTTTTTTCGGGTTGTCACTTTGTTGACTTTATCTACGGCCGTGTGTATCTATTAATCACACCCGCCGGTCTATTACTTTTTAAGCTCGTTGTCACTCGCTTTTTTTCGTTGCATTTTGTTGACATCATCTACAGCCGGATATATCTGTTAACCACCCTTGTCTTTTGTTGGCTTTTATCTACAACCGGATGTACCTGTCAATCACACCCGCCGGTTCATTACTTTTCAAGCCGGTTCCCACTTGCTTTTTATCGTCGCACTTTGTTAACATCATCTACGGCAGGATATATCTGTTAACCACCCTTGTCTTTTGTTGACTTTTATCTATAACCGGATGTACCTGTCAATTAATTCCGCCGTTCAAGGTAATATATGACAGTAAAACTGCTTATGATGACTACTTTGTGATAATGAAAAATTACTAGAATGGATTTTAGGTACTGAATTTTACAAGCCGGTTCCTCTCCAGTTGAGCTGTTAGAGGTAGATCAGAGGAGAGATCTGCTGCCAGGTGATAATAATTTAGATTTTTGGAGGTGCACCATAAATTGTGGTATGATCACCACAGATATTCACAAATGATCTGAAAATGTTTTGATCGTTAATATATAACAGAAAGGGAGTCGAAGTGAGAAGGAATCCTGGGGGTGAGGGCAACTGGGTTGATATCCTAGACGTCGTAGGACTTGCCATCAACTTAAGCCTTCGTGAACCTACCTAAGTGGAATCACTGAAAAAGTCTAAATTTGAGTCGAATTATAAAGTTCAACTTTGTTTATACCAAACGATGATCTGTCTAATATTGAATTCTTCTCGTAACACACGTTGTATACATATTTCACGCAATATTTCTGAACAGGCTCATAGTTGGTGAGAATCCAATCCTTCCATGTTTTTTCTTCTGCTTAAAACATGATCTGTTTTAATTTTTGTACAGATCATGTTCTGTACAGAAATTAAGAAGAGTTAATCCATTTGTGTTATATTTACCTTTACCATATTTCCTAAACTAGCAGTATAGTCCGGCGTTGCTCGGGTGTAATGAAAGCTTTAAAACTAATTCATAGTCCTGGAGCTCAGACTCTTTGGACGTTGGCACGAAAGACTAAAAAGCAATAGTTGTTTCCAGTTAAAGCGAAACCATAGACTGAAAGAAAAATGAATGGATGTAAGTCAAATTTTGATTTCCATGTATCGATATCTAATAAGTGTTTTTCTTCGTAAACTGAATTTTGAAGGCTAAATAAGTCCTCTGAGTAAATGGTATCATGGCTGAGACAACAATTATACCTATTTAGAGCCAAACTCGAAGCAAAAACTAAAATAAAAGGGCTGAAAAAAATACAGACATACAGGCAGATAAACAGACACACACACAAACATCTTGCATTTTATATATATATATATATATATATATATATATATATATATATATTATCGATTTTCTGCACTATTGTAAGAACTGCAACCTTGAAACTTCTGAATATCGTTTCTTATGTCTTTGTGCATCAAATTTGATTAAAATCGGACCACTCCTTCTATAACCAGAATTTTTCGATATTTATCGAGGGTACCTCGACAGAAAACCTAGCTAAGAACACTCACAGACGCTTGTAAATGTTCAAGAAAATCGGTTCAGCCGTTTCGGAGTCTATAGGTAATGGACCCACACACACAAACAAACAAACACACACACACAAAGTTCCATTTATAAATAAGTTTAGATAGATACGGGCAACGTTAATCAGCCTGCTCCTATGCGTTAATCTAAATTTTAAAATTTGCCTTGTTATCACTTTTGGATCTGAGTAGAATTTTCCAATGCTTTTAGATAAATAAGGGGTCCTGAGTATTATCGTAAACTGCATCTGGCAGCAAGGCCTCTAATTTTGAGGTTGTGAGGAGCATGGGACCACCTCTTAATTGCTGTTGTTTCCAGGTCTGCCCTGAATCGGGATGGTAGCACCTGCTAGGGTCCCAGCTATGGGCAAATAGTTAACCCTCCAAACAGGAGTCAAAACACTATGAAAGTATAAAAACAGACTTTTATGAAATATGTACATAAAAATTTTTGAAGAAAAAAAGTTACCAACAAAAATGCGTTTTTGAAGGATAAATGTTACAAACAAAAATGTGTTTTTGAAGGAAAAATGTTCCCAACAAAAATACGTTTTTGAAGGAAAAATGTTACCAACAAAAATGCGTTTTTGAAGGAAAAATGTTCCCAACAAAAATGCGTTTTTGAAGGAAGAATGTTACCAACAAAAACGTGTTTTTGAAGGAAAAATGTTACCAACAAAAATGCATTTTTGAAGGAAAAATGTGACCAACAAAAATGCGTTTTTGAAGGAAAAATGTTACCAACAAAAATGCGTTTTTGAAGGAAAAAAGTTATTGCGATGATACCATTTTTTTTTTAAGAAATAAATATTGCCATAATACGTTTTTTCCATACTTAAACAACTAATGCTTCGGCATTAAATGACCCCCAGGGTGTTGATATGCCGTAAAACAAACCAAACCATACTAAATCAAAGATAAATAAGGTATAGTTGGAGCATTGGCGCTGGTGATAACGAGGCATTTATCTTCTTTTGAGAATATACGACTGAATATACGACTGAATATACGACTGAATATTAGACGCTACGAAATTTTCTAAAGAAAAACGTTTACAGAAGAAATAAGTGAATTTCTAAAATTAAAACTAACGCCAGACTCATTCTTTCTTCCTTTAGACTTTTCCAAAAGAAAGTATATTCAAAGTGCTTTATGACCACCACCGTAACAATGTGTTTTAGACAATGCAACAATATCTAGATTAAATATGTCAAATCGATGAGCTATCGTACAGCGTGTCTCACCGGTCTTTGACCAGTAAATGAGTATGAATATAAAAACAGGTCAAACATTTTTTTTTTTAATCCTATCACCCCAAGCAAGGCGAAAACGTTACTGATGCGCAGAGGGCTACGTAAGAGTGAAAAGATTGGAAAAGACAAAAACCGGAAACCACATCCTAAACAGGAAACAAGGGATGAGCCTCTTCACCTGTTCAATAGACGTGGGTAGAGTGCGAACCGGACGATAGTTTAGTCTATCTACTCCAATTGAAAAAATAAAATAAAAAAAGAGTGAAAAGATTGGAAAAGAGAAAAAGAGAAAAACCGGAAACCACATCCTAAACAGGAAACAAGGGATGAGCCTCTTCACCTGTTCAATAGACGTGGGTGGAGTGTGAACCGGGCGATAGTTTAGTCTATCTACTCCAATTGATAGTGATTCTAGATATCTTGGGGGCGGGTAATATAATTTTTAGTTGCCACAGTAAAAAGATGACGACCGGTGTCAGGATGAAGTTCTCTAGGGTATCTATCGGGCCAGACTTGTTCACCTCCGTATCCTAAGAACATTTTGTCATTTACTTAATCACTGTAAGGCATTTTTCACTTGTGAGTGCATTTCCAAAATACTTCCAACTCATCAACTGATGTTGTGTGATGAGGTGCCTCCTCAAAAAATATTTTAATGGGTTTAGCTTGCACGGTGCTACGTCCACTTTCCAGTTAATGGAAATTTATGTAAGTATGACAATTTTTACGGCAAGATGGAAGACCCATTATCTTAATTTTTTGTCAGAGATGAATTTTTCTTAGGTAGATTATCTAAACCAGAACTGTTGAAGCCGCATACGTCAAACTCGAGAGTTCAATATATATCTAAACTTATTTATAAATGGAACTTTGTCTGTGTGGGTGTGTGTCCGTTACCTATAGATTCCGAAACGGCTGAACCAATTTTCTTGAAAATTTACACAGTTGTACTATAAGCGTCTGCGAGTGTTCTTAGCTAGGTTTTGTGCTGAGGTACTCCCAATAAATATCGAAAATCGATAATCGAAAAAGTCGGGTTATAAAGGAGTGGTCCGATTTTAATCAAATTTGATACACTCATAGACAAAGACATAAGAAACGATATTTAGAAGTTTCAAGGTTGCAGTTCTTACAATAATGCAGAAAATCAATAATATATATATATATATATATAAAAGACAAGATGTTTGTGTGTGTACTGTTTATCTGCCTGTATGTCTAATTTTTTCAGCCCTTTTATTTTAGTTTTTGGTTCAGGTTTGGCTCTAAGTAGATATAATTGTAGTTTTTAGTCTCAGCCATGATACCATTTACTCAGAAGACTTATTTAACCTTCAAAATTCAGTTTATGACAAAAAAAAAAAATATTTATTTGATATCGATACCAGAAAATCAAATTTAACCTACATCCATTCATTTTTCTTTCAATCTACAGTTTCGCTTTAACTGGAAACAACTATTGCTTTTTAGTCATTCGTGCCAATGTCCAAAGAGTCTGAGCTCCAGAACCATGGATTAGTTTTAAAGCTTTCATTACACCCGAGCAACGCCGGGCTATACTGCTAGAATATATATATATATATATATATATATATATATATATATATATATATATATATATACCCAGATAGATAGATAGATAGATGAATAGATAGATAGATTGTATATTTGGGTAGCAATCTTTCTTTTAACGGAGTTCAATTCAATCTCATTAAAATACACACGGAGATCTACCAATTCCTATCCGGAACATACTTGTTGACAACATAAATATCATAGCATCATCCACATGCAAAAAAGGACTAAAGATAATAGAGGCTTTATTGATTTAAAAAGAAAAACCAAACACTCAATGACATCAACTACGAACGCGCTAACAACATGCTGACCGTGTTGGGTACATAACACATACACCCTACTCTACATCATACATAACACCACATACATTCTGTTACACGTAAAATAACATTCATCCTCGAAAATGGCTAAAAATATAGCCGAAAGCGTTTGGATAAACAAAACATCAGGACAATTTTTATATAATTTATGACCTCAAAATAAATTCATAAGATGAACATTACATAAAAAAACTTAGCCATCTCACTTTGTCAGTCATTTTTAATGAAACCTGCATATATATATATATATATATATATAAAAGATTTTAGATTATTCCAATAGGTAATACATATTTCACCCGTCATTATCGCGGCTCGTCAGACCCAAATGGTATAACTGTTTTACCATTTGGGTCTGACGAGCCGCGATAATAACATCAGGACGCGGTGAAATATGTTTTACCCATTGTAATAATCTAGAATCTTTTAGAAATTATACACTCCCGATCAAAAATTTAAGACCACTTAAAAATCTTTAAAAAGAATTTTTTTTTTTACAGATAGATTTTAAACTCCTCCCACTTAAGGTTACCAATACTACAATCTAAAAGATTATGGAAACAAAAAGCTACATTCCAAATATTTTATTTAGAAATTTACATTTTTATAAAATGAGGCGATTTACACATGATCAAAATTATAAGACCAGAGACAAAAATTCTACGAAATTGTACAAAAAGTGCATGAAAATATTCAACAATCAAATTTAATAATGAAGTCTACCTCCACTGCTTTTGATGACTTCAAAAATTCTGTCGGGGATGCTAGAAATAAGCGTTTCCATTAAGGTGCGGGGGATGTTGCTACAGCTTCTGAAGATGGCTTCACGAAGTTCATTTTTTGTTGAATATTGTTTGCCATTTCAATAAACATCTCTTGTCATCCATCCCCAAACATTTTCAATTGGGTTCAAGTCCGGTGAGCATGCAGGATGTCCCAAGAGATAGACCCATTTTCTTGTAGAAAGATCAAGATGGATTGCAGCATTATCCTGTCGGAATAACCATCCATCCCCACACAAACGATGGCCCTCCGTCATCAAAGATGCTTTTTGTATCATGTTAACACAACCAGCTGCTCTCTGACAACCCTGCATCAGCTGGAGCTCCATCGTCCCTCTGTAAGAAAAGGCATCCCATACCATTAGGGACCCTCCACCACTATGACGTGCCGAGAAAATTTCAGGAGGCATGTTTTTGTTATACCAATATCGTTGGAAGCCATCAGGACCATCGAGATTGAATTTTTTCTCATCAGAAAACAGGACTTTCTTCCACTTCTCAACGTCCCATCTTTGGTATTCACGACCAAACTTTAAGCGGTCCACCTTGTGGCGTGGAAGCAGCCGAGGAATTTGTTTACGCTTTTTATTTACCATGCCTTTTTGTCTTAAGTGTCGTCTGACGGTTACGGGACTGCAATCAGCATCTGTGACTGCCTTAATTTGACTAGAAGAAAGTCCCCCGTCTTTCATAACAACCCGTCTTATTCTCCTACTCAATGCAGGATAAATTTTTTGGGGCCTACCAGAGGATTTTGCTTTTCCATAATTCTCACTGTTCTTTAGAAAGTTGTAAATCACAGTTTTACTGAGATTTACCTTAGCTGCGATCGCCCGCTGTGACAAACCTTGCTTATGAAATTTTACATTTCGAGAACGCTCAGCTTTGATAAATTTGATTGCTTTAGGCATGGTAACACCTTTACGCAGTGATTGCTAATCTCTAACTGAACTAAAAACATTGGAATTCCCATAGATTTAACAATTTATACCCCTGGTCTTATAATTTTGATCATGTGTAAATCGCCTCATTTTATAAAAATGTAAATTTCTAAATAAAATGTTTGGAATGTAGCTTTTTGTTTCCATAAGCTTTTAGATTGTAGTATTGGTAACCTTAAGTGGGAGGAACATTGAGTTCTCTTGAGTTCGTCTCTTTTGGAATCTACCTGGATTGTATACCAAGTGTGCTATGTTATATATAACAATGGAAAAGTTTTCTTATGACGAGTTTCGACCTTTAGGACTTCATCAGACTAAATTCATGCTGGTGCGACTACACTTGGGCAAGACCGAGGGATACTAATTTTTTTTAAATTCTTTAATTCAGACGATTTCATTTAGATTGTTTTCTTTCTTTTTTTTTTTTTTTTCATCATTTTTGTTATTAAATATCCCACACTGTGATAATAGAAGTTTTGCCAGGGCTAATGAAATGTTGTAAGAGCCAGGTCGAATATTTACTGCAGATGAGCTTGCAATTAAGGCACTCGCTAGACATTTTCGTCGTAATGAATTTTTTTCTCTTTTGGTCAAAGTAATTTTTTATGCCAGTATTGTGGTCAATCTTGTTTCGGTTGGCAATAAATATATATAGTTATTGTGTGTGTGTGTGTGTGTGTGTGTGTGTGTGTGTGTGTGTGTGTGTGTGGCCTAATGTTAAAATGTAGCATTTATTTAAACACAACAGATATTTATTTTTCAACATAATCTCCTTTGTTGTCAAAGTGTTCAATATTAATCATATTGATCAAACATAGCATTATACAGTCCATCTTTCATATCAAAATGCGACTAATAACCAGGTATAAGGGTAAAGACTTATTGATTCACTGTTAGGTATGCATAATGTGCTCTGTATTTTTATGGTGAAAGCCAACAACTTAAGCATCTATCTTGTCATAAGTTTATTCTTGTCTCCCAACATGGCAATCAAGTCGGTAAAATTCAGATGAAAGGAAAAACGTAAATGCGAATGATTATTTCATCCTGAGAAATAAAACAACCTGGCCGAGAAAAAATAGCTTTGTATCAATCACATTATTCCTTGTAAAAAGCTCCCCAGAACTAATATGGTTACAATATCTTTCGTTGTTTGCATATGTCTTTAGTCTACCTGAAAACATGTCTGCTAGTGTTTTGTAAGTTAATTACCGAAATGAAGATACGTTTCTGACAATTTAAACACAGGCGAGACTTACCATACTAATTACTTTCTCTTGGGTCACTGCTGCCAATGAGAACTGATGCCGATTACGTAAAATATCACCTCCCAGGACTAAATGCAATATATAAAAAGCAACTGTGGTGCTAACCTGATGCATTTTTAACAAATTCTGGTGACGTGTCAAATAAACAACCATTGTTTAAATTTCTTACGTGTTTCCTTTCTAAACTAATTTCTCTTGTTTATACATTTTTTTTTCATTTTCTTTTTTTCTTTTTTCATTCCACACACATTCAGAAAATAGAAAAACCAAAGAACGTCTAATACGCAATTCTGTAAAAGATTTCCAGGAAGCTTAATGCCAGATAGATGTTTATTGGTGTTATATAAACTCTGTAGGTTCCTGAAAAAGAATCCATCTTTTCCACCAATTTTGATTTTTACTAAGCACGACACAAAACGGAACTCGAAATTCCGACTTTTATCTGGGCTCGAACTAATATGCAATATGTAACTGTTTCTGCTAATTAGGCAAGTTTAACTACTTTTAAACAGATTTTCCCTGTTTAAATTTTCTAGAAATAGGAAAGGGAAGTCATCCATTTTGCATGTACATTGTTCACATTTGTATCCTTACTATGGTAAGGAATCGAGTAGTTATTTAAGATGTTATTTAAGAGTAGTTATTTAAGATATAAATGATAATGAAGGCAAAAAACGTAATGGCTGTCTGGCGTCAGTTGACAAGATATCACGCTGATATATGGCGTCACACAAAAACACCCAAATCACATTTATTTAACAAAATTTTAAATCCTCTGCAATATTTTCCCTCCTTCTAGTCATTTTAATTCTTTCTACTCTCATTAATTACTTTTCTACAAACAATAAAATTGAATAACCTTGGAATTATTTCAAACTTTTGTTCTCATCTTGGTCGATATAGGTGTTATAATAGACACAACGTTTCGATCAAGTACTCTCTGGTCATCATCATTATTATAACACCTATATATAAAGTCATAACACCTATATAAACCAAGATGAGAACAAAAGTTCGAAATAATTCCAAGATTATTGAAAATTCTTCTTCTATGTGCCCTGTCCCTTCAGGGCGTAGGCGATCATGGCTCTCCACGTCTCCCTATTCCTTGTGGCTCTTAGTATGTTTGCTCCTGTTGCTCCTGGCAACCCCCGTTCCGTCATCAACCTGATCAGGCCCTGCAGATATGTTATCCGCTGCCTTCCTCTGTCTCTCCTTCCTTCTATCTGTCCAGTCAGTATCAGGTTCTCCAGGCTCTCCTTCCTCATTGCATCTCCCAGGAACTTCAGTTGTCTCTTCCTGATGCTCAGCATCAATTTCCTTTTTGTTGCCATTCTTTCTAACACTTCGTCGTTGCTTGTATGCTCAGTCCACGATATCCGTAGCATCCTTCTGTAGAACCACATTTCGGCCGCTTCCAGTTTTGTCCTCATTTTCGATGATATTGTCCATCATTCACTGCCGTATTGAAGAACTGACATCACGTAGCAGTCTAGCACTCTTTTCTTCGTTTCTATTGAGATTTTCCTGTGTGTTAGTATTTTGCTCATCTTCTGGAACGCGTCCTTTGCCATGCCAATTCGCCTTCGGATCTCCGTGTCGCACTTTCCATCACTCATCTCAGAAATAAATACAAATTATGACAAGTGGCACGCACCCACTAACATAATCCAGTTGTCAAAGTCCATCTGACACTGAATATAAAAGGCTCCAAAAATACACCACTAAAGTCCTTCGGGACTGTGGCGTAGTAGATATGTGTTAGTATCATTTAGTGGTCATCAGTTCGATCCTTGGACTTGGTAGTGGCAAATCAAATTCCAACATGAAAGAACACTAATTGATTTCACAAGATATTTCGCAATAATCAACGAGATAATCCACATCAGCAAATCTATGGACACTTGATGATGACCAATGAGTACTTGGTCGAAACGTTGTGTCTATTATAACACCTATATCAACCAAGATGAGAACAAAAGTTCGAAATAATTCCAAGGTTATTGAAAATTATTCATCTCAGAAATAAATACAAAATAAAGTTGAGCTTTTATAAAATGTTTGGGAGACCGTTTTGTTAAAATACTGTTCTGCTAAGTAGGCAACTCAAACTACTTCTAAACAGATTTTTACCTGTTTAACTTTTCTAGGAATGGGAAGTCATGCATTTTGGATATACATTGTTCACGTTTGCATCCTTACTCTGGTAAGAAATCGGGTAGTGATTTAGTGGTGGTGGTGATGGTGGTATGTGTGTTACTGACATAAGATATTCATAGTTGCGATGAGAATGGTCTATAACAAGAAATCAATACCCCTTATCGAATATTCCAAGAAGTACGACTCAAGATCAACCTTTCCAAAACATAAACTATGATGATTTGCTAAGCGTAGCATAGATGTAGCTCAAGACCGAAAGACTGAGACACCCAAGGAGGATCGAACACTCTAGTAGTAAGTGATATAGAGAGACAAGCTTGTTAACCATTACACCACGTCGGAGTGTACAGTGGTTTTTTAAGCCGAAAGAATTGGACACCCAGTGAAGATCAAACTCCCTACGAGGTCAACAATGGTCTCGCGAGACCAGCTTGCTAACTACTACACCCTGTCGGAGTGCTCTCCCTTGATCTTGAATTGGAATGACAGCAATGATGTCGCATACCCTGAATCCAACATAAAAAATTAAGAGTGTAAAATTAATGAATATTGAAACTTCAAATATCAAAGTGAATTTTATCAAGGTGTATGGAACATTTATAACAAATTCTGTGGAGGAGAAAAAAAAAATTAAACACAGGATAGGCTGCGTTTGATATAGTCTTGTCTAACACCCCAAACCAAAAACATTAACCTAAGAAGACGTGTCACATTCTTAAATAGAACCCTCAGATCTAACTTCTCATACAAATATCATCCATGGCGTCCAATTCGTTCAGAAATAGATAAACTGTCATCTCTTTTTTTTTTTTTTCTCAGATCAATGATTAAAGTGTCTTCAAGTGAATGAATCCTGTAAGTCTTAGAGGGGATTATCCTTCATTGAATTTCATGAACTGGTGCTACAGAAACATAGGGAAAGAACTTTACCGAATAACAGAAACCACATCATTTATAGGATACAAATCCTATATCAGTTAACAATTAACGCAAACGAAAAAAATAAAAATCGGATCCAAAAGACTTAAAACATTTTGAAAAAACCCAGACCAAGGCAAATTTCACGAGTCAGTGTGAAAACTAAGATTCTGGATGCTGGTTGGATAGGAAATAGCAAAGTAATCTATGACTCCAGTCATCTTTTTTTTCACACGTAAAAAATGAAAATGCCTGCTGGAACAGGTCACATTACTAAAGCCGACTATTTAACCACGTTCCGTGACCGGTCAAAATGAATCAGAATGGGAGCGGTATCTGATAACATCTCATCGAAATGTAAGGAAGAAACTTCAAGCCGAGGTCATGTCACGTCGACATACATTCATTCTACCTTTACTTCCAATGTTCTTTTTTTCATTTTTACTCCACACCGTCAAAGAAAACAACAACAACACGATAGTTCAACGGAGTCCGATAAGTACAGTCTCTTTCATTACCTTGACTTTGCTTCTTACATTTTCTCCAGCCATAAAAAGGGAAAAGGAAACAAACTTATTATCAATCTTTTTAATCTGCTACCATCAACTATGAAGTTTTAATTTCTCCGGATCCTGGGCATGACGGTAAACTGCATCCGGTAGCAAGGCCTCTGAATGAGAGGTTGTGAGGAGCGCGAAACCACCTCTTAATTGCTGTTGTTCCCATGTCCACCCTGACCCAGACTGATAGCACCTGTTAGGGTCTCAGCTATGGGCAAATAGTTAACCCTCAAACTGGGGTCAAAACACTATGAAAGTATAAAAATACACTTTTATAGAAATATATACATAAAAATGAACTTTCATAGAAAAATATATTTTCTTGAAAGAAAAATATTATCAACAATACATTTTTGAAGAAAAAATTATCTGGTCCCACCCCTTTACAGTGAAACCGATAAAATGTAACCGCAATTTCTACTCCAACAGCTACTTTTCTCGCACTTTCCGCCTGTAGAATTCCCTTCTACAAGATTGCTTCCCCGACAGCTACAATCTCCAGGAGTTTAAATGTAAGGTCAATAGACACCTCCTAACGCATCCATTCTCTCAAACATTCTTCTCATCTGCCCAACCCTCAGCCTCGGTATCCTTACCCGTCTATCACCCTCATTCTGACATTTCCTATATCTAACCACTCTTTCTCTTCACCTTCCCCTATGTGACACCCTGCGCAATAATGGCAGTGGAATGACTTGCTTGGGGTGAAGGGATTAAAAAAAAATCAAAAATAACACATTTTCGAAGGAAAAAATATTCTCAACAAAACGTTTTTGAATACAAAATTAGAAGACATTTTCAGTTTTCTAAAATAAAACAGAGTAAGAACAAAAAATTTTCATTAAAATCTGACTAAATCAACCTTCTCACTATAACCGAACATTTAAAAATAATACTTTAAAACGCTACTTTTAGGCATTAAAAAACCCACACTGGTTGATATGCCGTTAAACAAAACTCAAACTCAAACCTAATTTCTCTGGAACATTTAACCGCGTGCATTTTTCTATTTGAACATTTGACTCATCTAAACTTATTTATAAATGGAACTTTGTCTGTGTGTGTGTGTGTGTGTCCGTTACCTATAGACTCCGAAATGGCTGAACCGATTTCCTTGAAAATTTACACAGTTGTACTATAAGCGTCTGCGAATGTTCCTAGCTAAGTTTTGTGTCGAGGCACTCCCGATAAATATCGAAAATCGATAATCGAAAAACTCGGGTTATAGAAGGAGTGGTCCGATTTTAATCAAATTTGATATACTCATAGACAAAGACATAAGAAACGATATTCAAAAGTTTCAAAGTTACAATTCTTACAATAGTGCAGAAAATCGATATTATATATATCTAAAAGGCAAGATGTTTGTGTGTGTCTGTTTATCTGCCTGTATGTCTGTATTTTTTTCAGCCCTTTTATTTTAGTTTTTGCTTCGGGTTTGGCTCTAAGTAGGCATAATTGTAATTCTTAGTCTCAACCATGATACCATTTACTCAGAGGACTTATTTAGCCTTCAAAATTCAGTTTACGACGTAAAAAACTTATTTGATATCGATACCAGGAAATCAAAATTTGACTTACATCCATTCATTTTTCTTTCAGTCTACGGTTTCGCTTTAACTGGAAACAACTATTGCTTTTTAGTCTTTCGTGCCAACGTCCAAAGAGTCTGAAATCCAGGACTATGGATTAGTTTTAAAGCTTTCATTACACCCGAGCAACGCCGGGCTATACTGCTAGTATATATATATATATATATATATATATATATATATATATATATATATATACTAGGTGCGATTGATAAATTGTCGCAATTATTTATTATTTCGAATATTCTTTAGGCTGAGTCTGAGCCCCAGGACCATGGATTAGTTTTAAAGCTTTCATTACACCCGAGCAACGCCGGGCTATACTGCTAGTCCAAAATAATTAAGTACTTGCATTTTCTATTCGAGTATTTTACTTCTTACAAATGTGTTCTATTAATAAAATAAAAACGTATTTTACAAACATAATACTTTCATTTTTCCAACCATTCATTGAACCTTCTGATATTTTAAATTGTGGCGACTTCGGTTGTGTTTAGCACAAGGCCAGTTTGACAAACATCGCCGAGTCCTCTACAAAAGAAACTAATTACATAATCAAGATGTTGACTTTTCACGCTACTTCAAGCAAAAGGTTAGGAAGGAAACCTCCATAGATAATAGAAAGCACAAAAACAGTAGCCTTGAGAAAACTATTTTCCCGAAAAATGGTTTTGATTGAAAGAATATATGAATCCTTCAGACAGTAATGCTAACTGCTTGATCAATGACTACCGAATGTTTCCTTATAAGGAAACGGATTCTCTCACCATTACCGTAAAAATAAACAGAAACGTAAAAGATATTTTGTTCTTCTCACCTTCTTTCCTTCTCTGTGGATTTGTCTCGTCCATCTGAGTGTTTTTGTTTGGGTACTTAAACACCCAAACAAAACAAAAAAAAAGAAAATACCCGGATATGCGTGATTCTCCATTGCACACAAAGTGAAAGTCAGAAATTGATGGCGTTTGTGGTCAATATCGTAGTATTTCAAGCATTCAGGGAAACGTTGAACTGCGTCTTGGTGCAGAGGATATCGACTCGGAACGACAAATAGGGAAGCCGAGTTTGAATTCCAGTTGAATTCCTTGCATTCACTTACGCACAAATACCATTGGTAAAGGTATTAATTCGTCTCTTCCCTTCAGTTATGGGTTAAATAACAGAACGGATTGGGTTCTATAGCCTTGACTGGAAACCAGTCTACCGCAGAAAGCAACGGCAACCTACTGGGGGATAATCTTCTGCCCAGTCAGTCATGTCTCTTTCGAGACATGATCGCCCAAAGCGTGTATCTCGTATGACATTTAACTGACTGACTGAATATAATAGTTGGAAACATAATTAAAACTTCTACGGCATAAAGTAGGGGATCGGTTTTATATTTTTAGAAGTAATAAACAGATCCCCCACTAATTAATACTTACTAATTTAGTACATCTCCCCCTCCCTCCCTCTATCAGCCAAATAACGGGACAGATTGGGTTCCTTAGAATCGGTTGGCAGCCATTCTACCGCAGAAAGCAATGGCAACTTACTGAGGGATAATGTTCTGTCCAGTCAGTCATTTCTCTTTCGAGACATGATCGCCCAAACATGTATCACGCAAGGCACTTAACTGACTGACTTAAACACCCAAGTGCTCTGCAATATACCGCACGTTTTCCTATTGTGCAGTGTAGTAAAAATATTTATTTTCAAATCTCCACTCTGACCATCGAGGTACTTTCTTTTTGCATATACT
The DNA here is from genome assembly GCA_037127315.1 of Ascarosepion bandense. Taxonomy (NCBI): domain Eukaryota; kingdom Metazoa; phylum Mollusca; class Cephalopoda; order Sepiida; family Sepiidae; genus Ascarosepion; species Ascarosepion bandense. Next base: position 182,246 of record JBBBDQ010001117.1, on the reverse strand, counting down.
TGAAATAATCACATTATCATCTCTCTCTCTCTCTCTCTCTCTCTCTCTCTCTCTCTATCTATCTATCTCTCTCTCTCCCTTTTTTCTCTATCTCTCTATCTCTTTTTCTCTCTATCTCTCTCTATCTATCTATCTTACTCTCTATATATCTATCTATCTATCTGTCTTTCTCTCTCTTTCTCTCTATCTCTTTATTTATCTATCTTTCTCTCTATATATATATATCTATCTCTCTCTTTCTCTCTCTCTCTCTCTCTATCTCTCTATCTCTTTCTCTCTCTATCTCTATATATCTATCTATCTATCTATCTATCTATATCTCTATCTCTCTCAATCTATCTCTCTCTCTATATATATATATATCTTTCTCTCTGTCTTTCTCTTTTTCTCTCTCTCTCTCTCTCTTTCTCTATCTTTTTCTCTCTATCTCTCTTTCTCTCTCTATCTCTATCTATCTCTCTTTCTCTCTCTCGCTCTCTATCTATCTATCTATTTACAAACTCACATTTTGTGTAAGATTAATGTGATGAAATAGCTTGAGATATCAATACAGTGTCTGCGTGCGTGTGTGCTCGCCAGCGATGGAAGCAGGCGCCCACAAAATTCAAGATACCAAAAATAGTCCCATGCACTGAAGAACATTGGATGCGTTTAAAATTAGACTCTGTGAGTCATGAACGTCTTAACTTACGCTATATCAACAGCAATTTTCGGTAGACGGATCCAACGGAGAATATGTTTGGATAGAGACAAAACTCAAAAGTAGTTGCCCTATAAACATTCTCTTTCTTTTTCTGGTTTAAGTTTACGCTCATTGTTTTACGGCATATCAACTTCAATAGTTTATTTAATGGCAACGAGATTTTTACAATAGATTCGTTTGTTTAGTGGCATCACCCCTTTATGTAGGTATCTTTACTAATTCACTGGATGATGTATAAAGACCCCCAAATTTAATAAAAACAAAGATTTATAGTCAAAAATTTTTATGTTATTATTAAGAGGGGGAGACCAAAGTATTTTTGCATTGTTATAAAAATGTTTTAATCCATTCTAACACGTTCGAAATTTTGGGTCAAAAATTTTATTTACTTTTTTATTTTTTTTTATTTTTTTTTTACGTCAGCGGTGAAACAAAGATTACAATGGATATTTTTAGTGCTGTTTTCCGGTGACAAAACACAATTATTTGGAAATTCTTGAAATGAATGAAGTTATTTTTAAAATTATTATTTTTAGAAAAATCTTTGTAAAAATATTTTTTACATCTGTTACCCTTCTCTAATTAGTTTCGTGAAATTTCTAAAAATTCAATACTGTCTGCAAACTTTGTTAATTGCAGGACTCCATTAGGAATGTAAAATCATCTACTTTGTTTTTCAAACAGTAGCTGTTTTCCAAAACTCTGCTCCAAATAGTAAAATACAAAAATACAATAAAACTACGCCATAATTTATTTAGAAAAGCTTTTAATTGTTTTTTTTTTATAAATAATGTTTATTAAGGGTACAGTCTGAAAAAAAAATCTCGATAAATAATTAATTTTTGCAAGAATTTTTTCTTTTTTTCTTTGTTAATTTTCGATAATTTTAAATTTCTTCTAGTCACTGTCTGTATTCGGTTATTAAGTTATTAAGTAAAGACTATATCGAAAATTGGAAAGTTTAATACAAATCATTTCGCACTAAGATTCTTAAAATAATTTTAAATTTTTCTTTGTGTAGAATTGCCCACTTTTGGGTAAGTATGGAATCTCATCAGTAACATATCATTAAACTGTCACGTGTTTTAAGAGTCATTCTTCATACGAAACGTTCACTTAGGCTTCATCAATTTGTCAATTCTGGTTAACCATACTTAGCTTGTGAACGCATTTGGCTGCCATCAGTCACTTCACACATCAGAAAACATATGACCTCTGTGATTAAGAAATATTTATATTCTAAATTTCATGCTGTAAAAAAGTAATAGTTGTTTCAAACCAGAGTAATTTAACTTTAAATTTGCTAATTTTCCAAAAATAACGTGTCACAGATGAATATTTTATTTCGGCAAATTTTTAAAACCAAGAATTAACTTTTGGTTACAAATCTGTCAATTTGTCAGAAATGGACGAAAAACTGATAATTTTTGAAAACTCTAAAACACTTGCGATTTCAATCAATGTAATTTCTATTCGAAATACATCAGAGCATTTTGCTTAGTGGAAATAGTAAATTTAATCATTTAGCTTTCAATCAGAACTAAAAATGAAAACTTCGAGAAAGCTGTACTATCATATGCAAATTAGTAGACAAGTATAAATGGAGAATAACTGGAGAAGTAGTGCAGTGGAAAAACCCTGTTATCACAAAGGACACGGAGAACGATGCTACTACTACGCACAAAGAAATGCAAAACGCCGATAGGATCCTTAAGTTCGCTGGACAACCCAGAACACATAGAAACATGGATAAGTACTTTTGCTGCAATTACAAGAATGAAAAATTAAGAGACACAAAGCCCGACGGAGGAGAAAACGAGATAACCGGTTTATTTCTTGCTACAGTTGGGTGCGAAGCTGCGAAGAAAATTTCGACTAAGTGTTACCCGAGTGAATTAGAAAAAAAAATGACATTGAAAGAAATTGTTAAAATTATAAAAAAGAACATAAGACCAAAACAAGAAAGATTGCTAATCGCTGAAAGAAGCAGGTTTTTTAGAAACAAGACAAGCACCAAATGAGTTCATTAAATTAATTCTTTCTAGATTAATTGAAGACTTGCATGACTAAAACCACAAACAAAAAATGCTAGAATGTCTACAGACTAGAAGAATGAGTTTGGAAGCTAGAATCGAGTTTTTACTACCATAACAGTTGATTAGAGAATTTAATCAACCAAAAGAAGAATTCAAGACATACAGGTCAAGCACGACCAAATCCGTAATTAAATGCACATATTGTAGAAAAAAATCACGAGAGAGACAAGAACACATGTCCAGCTCTAGGAAAAATACGCTCCAATTGCAAAAAGAGAGATCATTTTCAGAACACATGCAAATATGAAAAGCAAATAGATAAAGTAAAAACTGTTTAAACCACCTCCAAAGAAGAAGAAAATTAAATACCTCCAAAGAAGAAAAATATTAAATATTTACAATGAATACACAAAAAAGAAGTCGAGAAAAAATAAGGATAAATGGCTAATTATTTAACATGCAAGTTGATACAGGCAGTGAAGTTACGTTAATATCTAAAAATTTCTGGATAAAATTACGACGACCTAAATTTTTAAAAAAGCAGCGTTCAATTAAAGCAAATTTGATGGAACGACTATAAAAATAATGGATACATTTCAAGGTAATTTTGAAACCGACAAGCGTTTTGGAATAATTCCCATTACAGTTGTAGCATGCAAAACAGAACACGGATTACTAGGGATTGATGTATTAAAAGTAGATGCAGCAAGACTAATCAATGGAAGCAGAATCAATGGAAGCAAAAGAAAAGAAAATAGGATTATTGAAAAGCTATAAAGCAAGCATTCAACTAAAGTAAAATTATCACCCAAAGTATATAGTCAAGTTTCAATTCGTATCCTAACTCTGACGTAGCCAAATTAAACAAAATGATACAACAAGGCATACTTGAATGAGTAACGCAAGGTGGTAGTAACTGGGTGTCACCGATAGTAGCGATAAAGAAACCTGACGGAGATTTAAGGATATTTGATGATTACAAGACAGGGGTAAATCACGAGATATGTTCAGACACTTTTCCCTTGCCAAATATTGATACTGCGAGCCACGAGTTAGCAAAAATAACGTACTTTGCAAAAATAGATCACAAGGCAGCATATAGAAGTAATGAAAAAATTATTAGGTTGTCCTAAAAGTTCGTAAACACTTGCAAAAATTTAAATTTTACTCGCCAAGTAATCTAAGGTTACCAGAAAACACTTCTAAAAAATTGAAATTTTACTTGCAAAAGCAACAAAAATTATTGCTCAAAATAAAGACCATCATTTTCCAAGAGTCTGCCATCGATCTGCAAGCTTTCGGATCTGGTCAAAATACCATTCAGCTGGCTTCGAATCAAAGAATTCTTGACACGCTTCCTCGGCTTAATCAAACGAGTTGAATCGGAGGCCTTTCAGAAAGTGGTGAATTGAGCGGAAAAGGCCGTAATCTGATGGAGCACAGTCAGGACTGTAGGCTGGATGTGGCAGAACCTCAACGCCGTCCACCTCTTCAAACTTGTCTTTGGTCTTCCTAGCGGTGTGCGGCTTGGCATTGTCCTGCTGCATCAGAGCGCGCTTTCGGTTGATCAGAGCCGGGTACTTTTGCTTCAACTTTTCGTAGACCCGCTCAAGTTGCTGACAATAAAGTTCGGCACTGATGGCACGACCATTCGGAACCAACTCAAAATGCACGATTCCTTCAAAGTTCCACCAAACGCACATGACTTTCTAGCCGAATCGATCTCGTTTTGGAACCGACGGTGTCTCCTGCCCTTTCTGAACCCATCGTTTGTCTCGATTGTGCTGGACCAGATAGACCCATTTCGCAAGTGTTTACGAACTTTTGGTACAACCTAAAAATACACTGGGTGGAAACGAATGTTCTTCCTCTAAATATTTTCAAAATAGAAACAAAGCAGAGACCCAATATTAAGCAGAATAGTACAGAGAATAAACAATAATATATGAAGCAGTTGTTCGACGGCAGTGCGACCGTTGAAGTAAACGAAGCACGAATTAAACACAAACTATAGAAGTTGACGAGAAATTTAAGGAAATCACTACGGTAAACACCCCTACAGGTTTATTAAGATGGACTCGTCTACCGTTTGGAGTAAAGATTTCCAGCCATATTTTTCAAAAGGCTGTTGGAAGAGTCTTGTTGGGAAAAATAAAGAATATGATAGTATACCAGAACGATATAGGTTTAGAGGTAAGAACTAAAGAAGTATTGAAATATAATACAGAGCAAATTTTAATGAAATTAAGAAAGGTAGGCTTGACCATACAGACAAATGTAATTTTTACTGTAAGAAGATATCATATTGAAGATATCAAATATCAAAGAAAGGCACATCACCTGATGATAGACTAACAAAGAAAATAACAGAAACAGCTGCACCGACAAATAAAAAAGAATTAGAATCCTTTTGGGGCTGATAATTTTTTTATTGTAAATACATCCCAAGATACAACGACCAAAAAAAAAAAAAAGTTTTTGATCCCCAAAATAAATAACGTTAACCACTGACACAAGTGAAAAGGCGATTGCTGCTCTTTTATCACAAGAAAAAACACCCAATTACATACATATCAAGAAGGTTAACTTTAGCAGAAACTAAGTACTTGAATGTTGAAAAAGAAGCGCTAGCAATTGTATAGAGCATAGAAAGAGCACAAAACTTTTTTGATAGGAAAAAATGTTCTTATTGAAATTGGACGACAAACCATTAGAATTCATATTTAACCCAAGAAAGGAATTGCCAAAAGTCACATTGTCAAGGAATTTATGATGGGAAATAAAAATCATGGCATTCAATTTTGACAAAGTATATGGAAAAAGGAACACTGTTCCTCATGTAGACGCTTTATCAAGATTACAGTTCAAGAATGAAACAGAAGAAAAACAAAAAAAATACTAAAGATGAAATAATACACAGGGTGAAAATGGACGTTCTTCCTCTAAATAGGCTCAAAATAAAAACAAAGACCCAATATATAAGCAGAATAGGATTCGGGGAGGTGTAGTATCGTAAGCAAATTAGTAGACAACTACAAATAGAGAATAACTGGAGAAATAGTGAAGGGATAAAATCCTGTTCTCATAAAGGACACGGAGAGCTGTGCTACAACTATTACTACACACAAAGAAATGCACAACTTCTAACACCCATGTAGTCATCACTTTTCTTGTATTCATTCTACGTCAATTTATATTATTCTTAATAATAATAATAATTAAGCATAAGATGCATCATCCAAAGGCTGATGTAGACCGTCTATACATCCCTCGTATAGATAGCGGAAGAGGTCTTATTCAGCTAGAATTGTCATACAAGACAACAACTATTGGCTTACTAACATACATAGAAATAACAAAGGATTGGATGATACAATTAGTAAGGCAACATGAAGAAAGAAAGAAAAAATATTCAATAATAAAAGAAGGCAGTAAATACAAACAAGATTTACAGTTAGTAGATTCTGTAGAAAAGCAAAACAGAAGCCAAGAACCAACTATTGCGGCAAAAAATATGAAAATGAAAGCCAAAGATAAAGCTCTTGAACAGATGTAACAACGCTGGCAAGACAAAACTATGCATGGCCAATATCCAGAACGTGCCAATAAATCCAATGTTGACAAAGTTAATACTCATCGATGGTTACGTGCATCTGGATTAAAGTCTGAGACTGAATGCTTTATTCTTGCAGCACAAGACCAAAGTCTTTTCACTAGAAACTTTCAGGCAAATATTATACATAATATGGATCCAAAATGCAGGTTTTGTGATAAACACCAAGAAACAATAGACCATCTAATCTCAGGCTGTTCTGTACTTGCCCCAAATGAATATAAAACTCGCCACGATAGAGTGGGGCAATATTTACATTGGACAATGTGCAAACACTATGGAAAATCTGTAAACAAACACTGGTATGAACATCACCCAACACCGGTTACAAAAATAGATGTCACCATTCTATGGAATTACACCATCTACACAGACAGAAAAATTGAAGCAAATAGGCCGGACATTATTGTTAAAAACCAGAAAGAAAAAAACTTGTCTATTAATTGATATGGCTTGTCCAGCGGATTGTAACATAGCAACCAAGGAATTTGAAAAACTGTCAAAATATAAAGACCTGGAAATTGAAATCGAAGAAATGGGGAAATTGAAAACAAGAGTTGTGCCAGTGATAGTGGGTGCACTTGGAATGCTAAAAAATGGAACAAAACAACACACTGAAAGAATCCCTGGAAGCACCAGTTTAAGAGACGTACAAAAAATCGTCTTATTAAGTACAGCCCACACACTAAGGAGAACTTTGTCTATGTAACGCTAGGGATGATAGGGGAGATAGAAAAAAAACATGAGCCATAACAACAAATCACGACCTGCCTTAGGTCTTCCCGCAGACTTGGTAGGTAGTGCGACCATAGCAGAAATAGAAATATGATGAAAAATGACAACATAATAATAATAATAATAATAATAATAATAATAATAATGATATGCAGGTCATGTGACAAATGCCATCTAATCTCAGGATGTTTTGTACTCTCCTCAAATGAATTCAAGTTGAATATAATTCTTTCTAATTTTGTATATCTACTGAATTCATTTTGTATCCGTATGCAGACGATTTACAGTATTTACATTATTCGGACTACAGTCCTCATCAAAAATACTGGAGACAACCATTAAGATAAAAAAAATTGCAATATGAACTCAGGTAAAAAAAGGGTTACTGGACATTAGATTTATAAGTCCGAAAAATTCAGTTGTTCTTGTCCTTAAGATTGTACCAATCCTTTGACTATCAGTCAATTTAGTTGCCATACGCGATACACGCTTGGGCGATCATGTCTTGAAAGAGACATGACTAACTGGGCAGAAGATTATCCCGCAGTAGGTTGCCATTGCTTTCTGTGGTAGACTGGTTGCCGACCAAGGCTATAGAACCCAATCTGTCCTGCTATTTAACCCATAACTGGAAGGAAGAGACGGATTAATACCTTTCCCAAGGGTATTTGCGCGTAAGTGAATAGCTGGAATTCGAACTCGGCTCCCCAGTTTCTCGTTCCGAGCCGATATCCACTGCACCACAACGCACATCCTCTATCAATACAATCTTAAATGCTGTTACGGCTACTTTTCTCCTATTTTCTCTTTACCTGCCAATTGACATCGTTTAAGGTGTTGAGATTTATGCACAAGTATTATCTGACCCAACTTTCTCAGTTTTGTTTTTTTGTTTTGTTTTTTTTGTTTTTTTTTACATTAGAGAAAAAAACTGGAAATTCTTTCTAACGGACAAGAATCCATTTATTGTCTTCATACGCGGCGTTTTTCCTATTTTCGAATCTCCATTCATGTCCTTTTATTCATATTGCTGTCATTTCTTCTTGCCTGATTTGTGTCGTTCACCCTCTGTTCGAACTTCTAATTATCCAATTCCTGCGGATAGATCGATCACTTTGATTTATTCCACGTTGTGATTTGGTTGATGATAAGACGGGCGAAACCGGGTGACCTTCAGGAACCGCTGTAAAGGAATCGGTTCAGGTTGAGCAAAGTCACAAGAATATATCTTTGTATAATTTCAAGTTTTAAATCTTTGTATTAAGTAGTAATTATTGGGGGATCAGTTTATAACTTCAAAATAATATAAAACTGATCCCTACTTTATGCCCATTAAAAGTTTTAATTATGCGTTCAACTATTATGTTTAGTCAGTCAGTTAAGTGCCATACGTGATACACGCTTGGGCGATCATTTCTCGAAAGAGACATGACTGACTGGACAGAAGATTATCCCGCAGTAGGTTGCCATTGCTTTCTACGGTAGACTGATTGCCAGCCAAGGCTATAGAACCCAATCCGTCCTGTTACTTGACTCATAGCTAGAGGGGGAAGAGATGCATTATATTATTAAGTATTAATTAGTTCGGCTGATTTTGTCAAGTCTGGCACAGTGTCCGAATCAGAATTCTTCTTAGGCAGGCGATCACGTGTTATCAGGTTGCGTGGTCTCTCGTCTCAACTGCAGTTTCAACTGCAGCTTCGGTCGAGCTCCTTTTTCTTGACCGCTTCGGGCCCTCGTTTATATGGACTTCCACCCAAAATTATTGGTTTGTGGAAATCAGTGATTTTTCTAATCTTAACAAAAATCTCTTTGTCGTTTGGCTTTCGAAAATTATTCTTTTTTTAATTCGCGGCTTTTCCTTTCCGTGAGTAGCAGGCGATCCACCCAAATAACTTCTTCTTTCTTTCATTGGTATCTCACACCAATACTCTTCAAAATGGCGTGGACGATTTCTCCACCTTCCCTAGTATTCCATCTATGCCCATCACCACGGTTATCCTTCGATTGATCTAATTAGACCGCCACGATTTCGAATTTACTTGCGATCATTAATTAAATTTTATCACTTCATATTTCTCCTATGCATGAACAATTCTGATTCCTACTTAGATATTTACTAGATGACTTCCTCGATCTTTCGTCGAGTCATTAATTTCTTAAATCACAAGGAAATTCTTATATTTTAACCCTGCCTATAGCGTAATGCCGTCCGTTGCCTGCTTGGCATGATCATTAAGTCAATTTTATCATTTCTAATGTCGCTTCTACGAGATTCTCTATTCTGTCCTGTGTTTTGATAACTTGTACCGTGAAGATAGGATCATTAATCAGCTGTTCAAGCTTACCACATGGCTTTCCTGCAATTTACCTGCTTCCATAGAAAACTTATTTATGTTTAGCGATTTAAACAAAAACAGATAATCTTCATTCGTTTTTATTGGCATGTCTTTCTGTCCATTTTTAATAGCGCCGAATAATGTTACAGTGTGACGACGCTCTCGGGACTCTCGTCGTGATCGCTTCGACACAGTAGCTGGTCTTCAAGTCGTCTATTACAACAGTGTTCCTCCTTGCCCACGCTGTGAATTTTGATCCCAAGGAAGGCACGTTGAAATTTTGCTAGCTGTATCATTACCACGTCGAACCAGGCCGGATTTTTACACATTTTGGTTAAATAAAAAAAAAACGGCACCCCCAAAAAATAAGTAAATTCGATGACGCCTGGATAAGTGGCGGAAAGGTCTTTATATACAAAAAAAAAAAAAAAAAAAAAAACAGAAATAGAATATAACAGTCGTCGAAATCCTATTCTTACAAAGGAGCGAAAGTTTTAGTTTGAGATTAATGTTTGTTCACTCCAATCGGAGATTTCAATTTTTTTTTTTTTTTTTTTTTTTTGAGTTTTGACGGTTCAAAAAGTCTTATCAGGGCTTTTCACCGAAGCCTTACGGAGATACTCGAAGATGGGTCTTTGTGACGACGGCGGTAAATTCATCTTGTCTGTCTTATCCCGGCGTGACAGCAACAACTAACTTGGCTCTTTGGGGCTCTCGTATTTATGCTTGTCCAAAATTATCTTAGGAGGTGCGTGATGGACACGGGGTATCCATGCAAATCAAATCTTTAACCAATGAGATCACTCCCAGCTCGCGGAGTGATTTTTCACCCCCACCTGGTTTAACCAATGAAATAGTAATATTTCTGTTGACGTCATTCCTTTCCGTCTTCTTCTTCTGATTCAATTAACTAAGTCAACGATCCAATTTGCATGTTGGAAATTTTAATTCAACTTATCTCCCACAATCAAAATTTAACCTATTTGCACTTATCAAAAAATTTGTGACAATCTATGGTCATTGTTTGCGGAATTACAAACAATCGAATTTTCATTTCTTTTCACTCACTTCTAACTGGTTACCAGCTGCGTCGTATGAGAACTTCCGCTTATCAATAATGCGTTGACCTTCGTCTGACCCCGGCTGGCTATACTTTGTGAAACAATGCATCGGCACACACGCAACTGTTTTAACTCATATTTATTCTCGGCTTTGTAGAAAAATAATCTGCATAATTAATAATGCAACTAATAATAATTTCTTTCACTCCGTCGTACTAACATAGTATCATGTTTTTGTTGTTTTTGTCACATGCAATAGTATCTAAACTTATTTATAAATAAAACTTTATGTGTGTGTGTGTGTGTGTGTGTGTGTGTGTCCGTTACCTATAGACTCTGAAACAGCTGAACTGATTTTTTTGAAAATTTACACAGTTGTACTATAAGCGTCTGCGAGTGTGCTTAGCTAGGTTTTGTGTCGAGGTACACCCGATAAATATCGAAAATCGACTCATTTTCTAAGCTAGAACGTATTTCACGAATTGGAAACAGCGAGTCTTAGTTTTTTTCTCAAATTGAGGACTGGAGTTCATTCTGTATCTTGGAAAGTTATATTCCCAAAGGGAAACATCTCCATGTGCTTGTAAGCTGATGGGGAGGCAGGTTTTGAGCCCTTTGACTAAAAGAAAGCAAGCAAGTTTGCCGTCAATGAACTGAAAAATGAAGACAACGATTGACATCTAAGATGACAGACAACTATTGTCATGACATCTGTCTTTGACACGAACAGACGTGAAGTCAACTAGAACGTGATTAATATCTGAATAATTTTAGAAATAATTATGAATGCAGTTGTAAGGATTCAGAAGGCACCTATGTCTCTTTGGTAGAGATAAATCATGTGGGTCACATGAAGGTCGTGTAATGACGTCATTCCATACAGCGAGGAAAGCTCCGGTCATTTTTCAGTTCATTGACGGCAAACTTGCTTGCTTTCTTTTAGTCAAAGGGCTCAGGCAGAGGCTAAACCTGCCTCCCCATCAGCTTACGAGCGCATGGGGATGTTTCCCTTTGGGAATATAACTTTCCAAGATACAGAATGAAACTCCAGTCCTCAATTTGAGAAAAACTAAGACTCGCTGTTTCCCGTTCGTGAAATACGTTCTAACTTGGAAAATGAGTCCGGCCTGTCTGAATCTAAAATCCTAAAGATGGCTTCTCCAGGACAAGAGTGTCTTTTTTTTAAATAGTTTCACTCCAAGCAAGGTAGTACTGCCACTGGTGCGCGGGGCGGGGGGGGGGGGGTACTATGAGATGAGAAGAAAGACAGAGAAGGAACAGTACAGGTGATGTTGTAAAAACCATAAGATACAGGTAGGATAGACGTGGGATTCACGGAGATAGAAGATGGCAATTGACGTTGCATTTAAACTTTTAAAGATTGTAGCTATCCGGGAAGCAATCATGGTGAAGGGAGTTCCACAGGTGGGAAGTGCGAGAAAAGAAACTGATAGAGTAGAATTGTTGGATATAATAATGACCATAAAGAGGGAATTGTAAATAGAAGAATAAAGTTTTCTCCATAGGTCTCCCCTTCCGTTACAATGTTTCGTTGCTTAATTAAACTCTTTGTTACAAATTAGTTAATTTTAACCATAAATATAATTTACTTTCGGTCACACCGCTTCTCACATGATCAGAAAAAGTTAGAATTTAATCTGCCTCCCCATCAGCTTACAAGTCGTGGTCGTCTTCCGGCCACTGGCCGAGATAGAACTCACTACACCCCTCCATGTGCATTTGGAACCCTGGCGCAGTTTCGCAGCAAAATTCATAATCTTGTCAAATAGCTGAATACTTGATGCTTGGCCAGGGCTCCCAAGGGTGTTTGTATTGTGATACCAACACTAGATGAGTTGCCTCTAGGCCCCATCCCGTTATTTAACCCATAACTGGAGGGAAGTGACGGATTAATACCTTTTCCAAGGGTACCAGTGCTTAAGTGAATGCTGGGTACTCAACTGGAATTTGAACTCGGCTCACCAATTTCTCTTTCCAAGCCGATATCCACTGCACCACAACGCACATCCGTCAGCTTACAAGTACATGGTGGTGTTTCCCTTTGGGAATAAAACTTTCCAAGATATTAAATAAAAGTCCATTCCTCAATTTGAGAAGCACTAAGATTCGCTGTTTCCCGTTCGTGACATACGTTCTAGCTTGGAACATGAATCTGGTCTGTCTAAACCTAAAGTCCTAAAAATGGCTTCTCGAGATCGAAAACATCTTCTTTTTATTTAATCATACCCATCCCGAAATGTTTGGCTACAAATGCAAGGGAAAATATGCGTATTTGACACGAATAATTACGGTATCAACGTTCTACCAGTGTCAATAAAATATTTATAGCATTACCATTTCATTGGTTGACAAGACTGAATTTTAGGGTGAAACGTTCAATTCTGCGTTCGAAAATCAAATTACTTTTCTGTGATGAATACATGTTTTGCTATTTATTGGGAAGCATCATCCAAGGCGCCTGTGGAAAAGTTGTGTTTACACTCGGCTTTAATCTTGAGTTTATTCCACACTCTTCTATATAAGGACAAAATTCAAAGTGTCTGTGATGTAATAACCTGACCTGGCATCTCAACTTCAGTTACTTTTTCACCGAGGTAACAATTGTTCTGATGAGCTTTTCTCTTTATCGCCTCGACCGCATGAATTTAAGTGTGCTACTCGATTGGCAAATAGGTCTCACCGATTTACTATTGAACCACCTAGATGAAACAGTATGTTCTATTCTAATTGCTTGTTTGTTTGTTTTCTCGCCTGTTGGAAAAAATTAAATGCAACGCCAATCGCCATATTCTCCTTTTCCTTTTCTTTTATCGAGCTTTCTCACTAAATTATTCTCGTTATCTTTCAACCCTTTTAACCCTCTACATCTTAGTGGCATCATCGCCTTTCTCGGGTTGAAATGATTAAAACAATAATAATTTGAATTTGTTGATGGGAAGTTTGCTAAAATTTTCTTAACTGTCATTTGAACCACAGGTTTGAAAATGTAAATTAGCAAAGCACATGAAGAAACAAAACAAAGTTTAAAGATTTTCGAATGCCAAATAGAGAAACCAGATAAATGTTTTAATCAAACTGAGAAAGGAACGAATCATATGATATTTAATCATTTAACATTATACCAGTAGAGTATTTTTTTTTTAATAATCATATCGCCCCAAGCAAGGCGTTTTACTGCCACTGTTTTGCAGGGGGTTACATGGAAGGAAAGTTATAACAAGAGTGATAGGTTATAGGGGGTGTCAGAAAGTCGGTAAGAGAAGGATGAATGTGGCCATAAAATGAGGGATCAGTTTATATATTGATTGTAATGTAGAATTGATCCCCCAATTTATATCAACATTATAATTATATAGAATTTTTTTTTATAATCATATCGCCCCAAGCAAGGCATTTTATTGCCACTGTTTTGCAGAGGGTTACATGGAAGGAAATTTATGAGAAAGAGTAATAGTTTATAGGGGGTGTCAGGAAGTGAGTAAGAGAAGGATGAATGTGGCTATAAAGTCAGGGATCAGTTTATATATTAATTGTAATTTAAAATTGATCCCCCACTTTATGTCCACATTATAATAGTATAGAAATTTCTTTTTAACAATCATATCGCCCCAAGCAAGGTATTTAACTATCACTGTTTTGCAGGGGGTTACATAGGAGGAAAGTTATGAGAAAGAATGACAGAATAAAGGAAGTGTCAGGAAGTGGGTAAAAGAAGTCTGACTGTGGCCATAAAGTGAGGGATCAGTTTATATATTACTTGTAATGTCGAATTGATTCCCCACTTTATGTCCACATTATAATAGTATAGTTTTTTTTTTTAATAATCATATCGCCCAACCAAGTCATTTTATTGCCACTGTTTTGCAGAGGGTTACATAGGAGGAAAGTTGTGGGGAAAGTTATGAGAAAGAGTGACAGGTTATAGGGGGTGTCAGGAAGTGGATAAAAGAAGGACGATAATACTGATGAGAGTGGAGTGGACGGAAAAAGGTGCATGAGAGAGAGGATGCAGGTTAGTGAGATAGGAGATGACTATTGACTTTACATTTTAATTCTTGGAGATTGTAGCTGTTGGTAATGCAAGTAAATGGAAGGGAATTCCACAGGCAGGAAGTGCGAGAAAAGAAGCTGATGGAGTAGAATTTGCGTTTACAATTTATTAGTTTAACAGTAAAAGATTGGGACCTAGTTACTAATCTTGTGGCTTGAGTAAATTTATGTTTAGGAGGCACCAGTGAGCTAAGTTCATCGGAGCAGAAGCCATGAAAGTATTTGTAGAAGAGACACAAGGAAGCCGGTGAGAAAGTGACTGTACCTGAGTTGCCAAATCGGGATCTATTACATTACAGATTCTCCATTGGATTTTGTCAAGGACACCTAGGTAGATAGCAGGAGCACCCGACCAGATATGGCAGCTATATTCAATGCACGGGCGGATGGTAGATTTATATATATGCAGGATTGTTTCAGGCGGAAAAAAAACTTCCTGGCCCTACACAGAGAACCAACTTTCTTAGCAGCGAATTTAGCTATGGAGTCTATATAGACATTCCACTAGACTTTTACATTTGGGGATATTGATGCAGAATAATTTGTCTGAAATTAACGACGAGGTATCAAAGCTTTAACTGAATACAAAGACTCTGCAGAGAATGTAGCTTTTGCAGATATTCCAGTAACAACAGCAGAATGAGAAAGACACTCTAATGACATGAATATCTAAATATCACTAATACGCCGAAGGCTTCAAACTGATCCTTTCTCAACTCTTTTATTTATTATGTTGTTTCGAACATCCTCTCTCAACAGTCAATCCCGAGTAATATCGGAAGATATACTTTCTTAGGATGTGCGTTTTGGTGCAGTGGATATCGGCTCGGAACGAGAAATCGGAGAGCCGAGTTCGAATTCCATTTAAATTCGTTTCATTCACTTAGGCTCAAATAACTTTGGGAATGGTATTAATCCGTCTCTTCTCCCTCCAGCTATGGGTTATGTTGTAATGGAATGTCTCCCTATCACCTATGTGGACAGAATATATTAGTAGACATATATAGTGAGCGTAGGAGAAACCTCTGACTTGTCTCGGCAACTAGGCATGCTCACGGTCTGAGTAATCAGGTCTGAGCAGTCACTCTTGTTCAACTCTCTGCTCGGACACAGAGAAGGACCAAAACGGGGCTCCGCCGAAGGGTAGAGTCTAGCTTGGGCTCATAAAACAAGAGCCCAACCCAGCCTTAAGCTGCGTCTACGGGATATTTTTGGCCGAGCTTAAGGCCTCGCAATCCCAATTGAATAGATATTGTGTTACACCTGCCTTAGCGGGAGGGAGCAAGTACTCTTGTCTCGGAAACGAGGCTCTTGCAGACCGAGCGATCGGTCTTGGGCAAACACTCTTGTTCGCCTTTCTGCGTCCGAGGGGAGAAGAACCCTGGCGAGGCTCCGCCGAGGGGTAAAGTCTCACTTGGGTTGAAAACACAAGAGCCAACCCAACCTTAAGCTGCGTCTACGGGATATTTTTGACGATCTTAAGAAGTCGGAATCCCACATAAATAGACCTGCCTTAATGGGAATTAACGGTAAATACTCTAGCTTAGGCAACGAGACCTGCTTCTGGATTGAACGATCAGTCCCGAGCAAGCACTCTTGTTCACCTCAAAGAGAAGAGCGACCCAAACGAGGCTGCGCCGAAGGGTAGAGTTTCGCTTGGATTAGAAAATAACAAGAGCCCGGCCCAGCCTTAAGCTTGGTCTAAGGAATATTTTTGGCTGAGACTAAGTGCTTGGAATTCCTACATAAATCGACCTTGTGCCACACCTGCTTTATTGGAAAGGTAGTAAATACCCTTGCTTCGGCAATTACTAGTCTGCTTTCAGACTCCCTCCCCTTGTCGTAGGGTATTTTCTTTACAGTAAGCCTCTTTTCTTCATCTGCGCACGTGTTACTGTTTTTTCACGCGAGTACCACCTTGACTGTTTCTAACCTCTTGAAAGGATAAAACAGGTTAAATAGCAGAACAAACTGGGTTCTATAGCCTTGGTTGGAAACCAGTCTACCGCAGATGTAAATGACAAAATATTGTAGAAAAAATCTTCTGCCCAGTCATGTTTCTTTCGAGACAAGATCGCCCTAGATCGACAAGATCGTACAACTGGTAGCATCTTAGTACCAAAAGACGTACTGACGAAATAGCATGCGAAAAGAACTGAACGTGAGAGAAAAATAAGGATTATAGGACTTTGTGGCACACATGAAAATGGTAACTGGGGTGTAGACTGGTTCATTTTAGAGTCTTCCTTTAATAAATCAATAGAAATTTCACAAATGTTAATTGTATTTACATCAGTTACATTTATACATTGACTAATCATTTAACATATTTATTGCATTCGGTGAGATTTGTAAAGAGGTAATTATATACATCCCTCGATTAGCTGATCATTGTATACATAGAATAAACATAGTAAAATAAGATGACTTGGAATTAAACATAGACCCGAATCTGACAGAATGATAAGATAGAGAAAAAATAGGAAACGTTTATCAATCTAACATGTTTCACTTTTATTAAAGCTTCATCAGAGAATGAAATATGGAGAAAAAGAAGAAAGAAATATATGATAAGATAAAGAACAAATAGGAAACGTTTATCAATCTAACATGTTTCACTTTTGTTAAAGCTTCATCAGAGAATAAGATATGGAGAAAAAGAAGAAAGAAATATATGATAAGATAAAGAACAAATAGGAAACGTTTATCAATCTAACATGTTTCACTTTTATTAAAGCTTCATCAGAGAATGAGATATGGAGAAAAAGAAGAAAGAAAATATATGATAAGATAAAGAACAAATAGGAAACGTTTATTAATCTAACATGTTTCAGTTTTATTAAAGCTTCATCAGCGAATGAGATGTGGAGAAAAAGAAGAAAGAAATATATGATAAGATAAAGAACAAATAGGAAACGTTTATCAATCTAACATGTTTCAGTTTTATTAAAGCTTCATCAGCGAATGAGATATGGAGAAAAAGAAGAAAGAAAATATATGATAAGATAAAGAACAAATAGGAAACGTTTATCAATCTAACATGTTTCACTTTTATTAAAGCTTCATCAGAGAATGAGATATGGAGAAAAAGAAGAAAGACAATATATGATAAGATAAAGAACAAATAGGAAACGTTTATCAATCTAACATGTTTCACTTTTATTAAAGCTTCATCAGAGAATGAGATATGGAGAAAAAGAAGAAAGAAAATATATGATAAGATAAAGAACAAGTAGGAAACGTTTATCAATCTAACATGTTTCACTTTTATTAAAGCTTCACCAGAGAATGAGATATGGAGAAAAAGAAGAAAGAAATATATGATAAGATAAAGAACAAATAGGAAACGTTTATCAATCTAACATGTTTCAATTTTATTAAAGCGTCATCAGAGAATGAGATATGGAGAAAAAGACGAAAGAAATATATGATAAGATAAAGAACAAATAGGAAACGTTTATCAATCTAACATGTTTCACTTTTATTAAAGCTTCATCAGAGAATGAGATATGGAGAAAAAGAAGAAAGAAATATATGATAAGATAAAGAACAAACAGGAAACGTTTATCAATCTAACATGTTTCGCTTTTATTAAAGCTTCATCAGAGAATAAGATATGGAGAAAAAGAAGAAAGAAATATATGATAAAATAAAGAACAAATAGGAAACGTTTGTCAATCTAACATGTTTCACTTTTGTTAAAGCTTCATCAGAGAATAAGATATGGAGAAAAAGAAGAAAGAAATATATGATAAGATAAAGAACAAATAGGAAACGTTTATCAATCTAACATGTTTCACTTTTATTAAAGCTTCATCAGAGAATGAGATATGGAGAAAAAGAAGAAAGACAATATATGATAAGATAAAGAACAAATAGGAAACGTTTATCAATCTAACATGTTTCAGTTTTATTAAAGCTTCATCAGCGAATGAGATGTGGAGAAAAAGAAGAAAGACAATATATGATAAGATAAAGAACAAATAGGAAACGTTTATCAATCTAACATGTTTCAATTTTATTAAAGCTTCATCAGAGAATGAGATATGGAGAAAAAGAAGAAAGAAATATATGATAAGATAAAGAACAAATAAGAAACGTTTATCAATCTAACATGTTTCACTTTTATTAAAGCTTCATCAGAGAATGAGATATGGAGAAAAAGAAGAAAGAAATATATGATAAGATAAAGAACAAACAGGAAACGTTTATCAATCTAACATGTTTCGCTTTTATTAAAGCTTCATCAGAGAATAAGATATGGAGAAAAAGAAGAAAGAAATATATGATAAAATAAAGAACAAATAGGAAACGTTTATCAATCTAACATGTTTCAGTTTTATTAAAGCTTCATCAGAGAAGGAGACATGGAGAAAAAGAAGAAAGAAATATATGATAAGATAAAGAACAAATATGAAACCTTTATCAATCTAACATGTTTCAGTTTTATTAAAGCTTCATCAGAGAAGGAGATATGGAGAAAAAGAAGAAAGAAATATATGATAAGATAAAGAACAAATATGAAACCTTTATCAATCTAACATGTTTCACTTTTATTAAAGCTTCATCAGAGAATGAGATATGGAGAAAAAGAAGAAAGAAAATATATGATAAGATAAAGAACAAATAGGAAACGTTTATTAATCTAACATGTTTCAGTTTTATTAAAGCTTCATCAGCGAATGAGATGTGGAGAAAAAGAAGAAAGAAATATATGATAAGATAAAGAACAAATAGGAAACGTTTATCAATCTAACATGTTTCAGTTTTATTAAAGCTTCATCAGCGAATGAGATATGGAGAAAAAGAAGAAAGAAAATATATGATAAGATAAAGAACAAATAGGAAACGTTTATCAATCTAACATGTTTCACTTTTATTAAAGCTTCATCAGAGAATGAGATATGGAGAAAAAGAAGAAAGACAATATATGATAAGATAAAGAACAAATAGGAAACGTTTATCAATCTAACATGTTTCACTTTTATTAAAGCTTCATCAGAGAATGAGATATGGAGAAAAAGAAGAAAGAAAATATATGATAAGATAAAGAACAAGTAGGAAACGTTTATCAATCTAACATGTTTCACTTTTATTAAAGCTTCACCAGAGAATGAGATATGGAGAAAAAGAAGAAAGAAATATATGATAAGATAAAGAACAAATAGGAAACGTTTATCAATCTAACATGTTTCAATTTTATTAAAGCGTCATCAGAGAATGAGATATGGAGAAAAAGACGAAAGAAATATATGATAAGATAAAGAACAAATAGGAAACGTTTATCAATCTAAAAATGTTTCACTTTTATTAAAGCTTCATCAGAGAATGAGATATGGAGAAAAAGAAGAAAAAAATATATGATAAGATAAAGAACAAATAAGAAACGTTTATCAATCTAACATGTTTCACTTTTATTAAAGCTTCATCAGAGAATGAGATATGGAGAAAAAGAAGAAAGAAATATATGATAAGATAAAGAACAAACAGGAAACGTTTATCAATCTAACATGTTTCGCTTTTATTAAAGCTTCATCAGAGAATAAGATATGGAGAAAAAGAAGAAAGAAATATATGATAAAATAAAGAACAAATAGGAAACGTTTGTCAATCTAACATGTTTCACTTTTGTTAAAGCTTCATCAGAGAATAAGATATGGAGAAAAAGAAGAAAGAAATATATGATAAGATGAAGAACAAATAGGAAACGTTTATCAATCTAACATGTTTCACTTTTATTAAAGCTTCATCAGAGAATGAGATATGGAGAAAAAGAAGAAAGACAATATATGATAAGATAAAGAACAAATAGGAAACGTTTATCAATCTAACATGTTTCAGTTTTATTAAAGCTTCATCAGCGAATGAGATGTGGAGAAAAAGAAGAAAGAAATATATGATAAGATAAAGAACAAATAGGAAACGTTTATCAATCTAACATGTTTCACTTTTATTAAAGCTTCATCAGAGAATGAGATATGGAGAAAAAGAAGAAAGACAATATATGATAAGATAAAGAACAAATAGGAAACGTTTATCAATCTAACATGTTTCACTTTTATTAAAGCTTCATCAGAGAATGAGATATGGAGAAAAAGAAGAAAGACAATATATGATAAGACAAAGAACAAATAGGAAACGTTTATCAATCTAACATGTTTCACTTTTATTAAAGCTTCATCAGAGAATGAGATATGGAGAAAAAGAAGAAAGACAATATATGATAAGATAAAGAACAAATAGGAAACGTTTATCAATCTAACATGTTTCACTTTTATTAAAGCTTCATCAGAGAATGAGATATGGAGAAAAAGAAGAAAGAAAATATATGATAAGATAAAGAACAAATAGGAAACGTTTATCAATCTAACATGTTTCACTTTTATTAAAGCTTCATCAGAGAATGAGATATGGAGAAAAAGAAGAAAGAAAATATATGATAAGATAAAGAACAAATAGGAAACGTTTATCAATCTAACATGTTTCACTTTTATTAAAGCTTCACCAGAGAATGAGATATGGAGAAAAAGAAGAAAGAAATATATGATAAGATAAAGAACAAATAGGAAACGTTTATCAATCTAACATGTTTCAATTTTATTAAAGCGTCATCAGAGAATGAGATATGGAGAAAAAGACGAAAGAAATATATGATAAGATAAAGAACAAATAGGAAACGTTTATCAATCTAACATGTTTCAATTTTATTAAAGCTTCATCAGAGAATGAGATATGGAGAAAAAGAAGAAAGAAATATATGATAAGATAAAGAACAAATAAGAAACGTTTATCAATCTAACATGTTTCACTTTTATTAAAGCTTCATCAGAGAATGAGATATGGAGAAAAAGAAGAAAGAAATATATGATAAGATAAAGAACAAACAGGAAACGTTTATCAATCTAACATGTTTCGCTTTTATTAAAGCTTCATCAGAGAATAAGATATGGAGAAAAAGAAGAAAGAAATATATGATAAAATAAAGAACAAATAGGAAACGTTTATCAATCTAACATGTTTCAGTTTTATTAAAGCTTCATCAGAGAAGGAGACATGGAGAAAAAGAAGAAAGAAATATATGATAAGATAAAGAACAAATATGAAACCTTTATCAATCTAACATGTTTCAGTTTTATTAAAGCTTCATCAGAGAAGGAGATATGGAGAAAAAGAAGGAAGAAATATATGATAAGATAAAGAACAAATATGAAACCTTTATCAATCTAACATGTTTCAGTTTTATTAAAGCTTCATCAGAGAAGGAGATATGGAGAAAAAGAAGAAAGAAATATATGATAAGATAAAGAACAAATATGAAACCTTTATCAATCTAACATGTTTCAGTTTTATTAAAGCTTCATCAGAGAAGGAGATATGGAGAAAAAGAAGAAAGAAATATATGATAAGATAAAGAACAAATATGAAACCTTTATCAATCTAACATGTTTCAGTTTTATTAAAGCTTCATCAGAGAATAAGATATGGAGAAAAAGAAGAAAGAAATATATGATAAGATAAAGAACAAATAGGAAACCTTTATCAATCTAACATGTTTCAGTTTTATTAAAGCTTCATCAGAGAATGAGATATGGAGAAAAAGAAGAAAGAAATATATGATAAGATAAAGAACAAATAGGAAATGTTTATCAATCTAACTTTTTTTTAATCATATCACACCGAGCAAGGCGGTAACGCCACTGATACGCAGGGGGTTACATGAGAGTGAAGAGATTAGAAAAGAGAAAACCGGAAACCGCATCCTAAACAGGAAACAAGGGATGAGCCTCTTCACCTGTTCAATAGACGTGGGTGGAGTGTTTCACTTTTATTAAAGCTTCATCAGAGAATGAGATATGGAGAAAAAGAAGAAAGAAATATATGATAAGATAAAGAACAAATAGGAAACGTTTATCAATCTAACATGTTTCAGTTTTATTAAAGCTTCATCAGAGAATGAGATATGGAGAAAAAGAAGAAAGAAATATATGATAAGATAAAGAACAAATAGGAAACCTTTATCAATCTAACATGTTTCAGTTTTATTAAAGCTTCATCAGAGAAGGAGATATGGAGAAAAAGAAGAAAGAAATATATGATAAGATAAAGAACAAATAGGAAACCTTTATCAATCTAACATGTTTCAGTTTTATTAAAGCTTCATCAGAGAATGAGATATGGAGAAAAAGAAGAAAGAAATATATGATAAGATAAATAACAAATAGGAAACGTTTATCAATCTAACATGTTTCAGTTTTATTAAAGCTTCATCAGAGAAGGAGATATGGAGAAAAAGAAGAAAGAAATATATGATAAGATAAAGAACAAATAGGAAACCTTTATCAATCTAACATGTTTCAGTTTTATTAAAGCTTCATCAGAGAATGAGATATGGAGAAAAAGAAGAAAGAAATATATGATAAGATAAAGAACAAATAGGAAACGTTTATCAATCTAACATGTTTCACTTTTATTAAAGCTTCATCAGAGAATGAGATATGGAGAAAAAGAAGAAAGAAATATATGATAAGATAAAGAACAAATAGGAAATGTTTATCAATAAAACATGTTTGACTTTTATTAAAGCTTTATCAGAGAATGAGATATGAAGTAAAAGAAGGGAGACATTCTGGTAGTTTTATTTTTGTGTTGTTTGATTTTCATTGGTTAATCATGTTGCATGTACATTCGACTTGCTAAACAAACATAAGTATAAGATGTGGCGTTCTGAATCCAGTGAAGCATTATACGTCCATTCGAAGTTTCAAGAAATTGACAGATTCCAAGCCTAAATGAAAAACTGTAAATATTGCTTTTTGTATTTAAGTGTAGAATAATTCTCGTTTGCCTGTGTAGGATTCAAATGATAATCTATATTCGTCAGTGTTTGTGTGTTTATGTTTAGTAAACATTATGTTTTGGACCTAGAATAGGTCCGGAAAAAAACTCGAATTCGGGAATTAGTGCAGACATATCAATTAAACGTAAAACAAACATAAGAGTGTCACAAGTCAGTCTGACTGCCAAGTATTAGACCGGGGTAACTCAACCCAACTCAACTCCACCCCGCGAGGCATATTTTTCCGGTATTCATAATAATAGGAAGAGTTCATTATAATCCAAAAAGGGTAGGTCCTATAACACATTGTATTTGGTGTTTTTCACATGTTGATTTAGAAACGCTTTTAAGCACATACCGTTTCTTTTGGATAAACATACATTAAACTCTTTAAGAGTGAGTTCAATAAAGATTGATGATGTAATATAATGTTTTTAGACGTGTGTTCATAGTTGGCAATATTGTTATTACTTTCGCCGTAAAGAATTGTTTGAAGTGTAGGGTAATCGTTAATGTTTCTTTGATTTGGCCTTGTGTCAGACTCAACCGAACTCCCTACAGATTACAAGTTTTATGCAGAATTATCATCAGAAGGTTTTCATTATCAGAAGGTTTTCATCAGAAGGTTGGTTGTCTGCACGTTGGAATATGTGGAATTGTGTGGAATAGTGTAAGAATAGAATATACATTTTGAATGTTAAAATAGAAATTTATTAAAGGAGGAATAACAAGAATTCATAGAAATTAATGTTCAATGAGAAAGTTATGGTATCAAGAGTTCGTACAAAATGTTCTTAGTAGTAATTGTTGAAAGAGAAAGAGGACAATATCCGAGTCACTTGAAGTTGAAGTTACATTTTAAATGTTTGTCTCGCGGCTCCCATCTGACTGACTGACTGACTGACTGACTCTGATGAAGTCCTTTTATTGTAATCTAGATTTTTCGCACTTACTCGCGAAGTCCTTTTTGGTCTTGCAAGTCGTTCCCATTTGTCAAAAATCATTTTAACACCTACTTGCGAATTCTGGGTTCGACTTTTTCTTTAAGCACATGGTCAATCTTTTTTCTATTTGGGAAAAACAGGATTTCACACGTCATTGTGAATTTTTGTAAAAGTGAAGAAGGTTGATTTTATGTTGTAACCCTGTTTAAATGGCCACAAATAAAAACAGGAACACGGGATTAGTGTAAACAATTGTATTAACAAAATAACGGGTGAAGAAAAGGTACAATATGCCAGTTTTGTTCGTCTAGCTGACGAGCAAGCGGTGTTGGATATCAAAGTCTCTGTTCGGTAAGTCACTCTAGGGGTGTCTGACTCATACCAGACCGGTGCTCTCTAGGTGACTACTAGTCACATGGTATTTGTGCAGGTTGAGTTATGTTAATTGGTAGGTCCGCCACAACATTTTAATTAATTTCTTATCCGCTACATCTTCGTTTTCATTAGGATGGCATTTGTAAAATCAAAGTTATAACCAGTTTTGTTCTTGCGTATTACGAGAGTGTTTCAATACTCTTCTAAGTGTAAACCTCTTTTATGTTCAAAGCTACAGAATTTTAGATCCCATAATGTCTCTCTCTGGCATAAATGTTTTAACATTGTAAACAATTTATTTGATAAGCAACGACATCTGAATTGGTGTTGGATATATTTTTCTTCCGAATTATATCTCTGTCTTAGACATGCTTGTAAAGATCCTAGTATTAGGGATAACTATTCAACATGTCCAGCGAGAATATTTTGAGGGCCCTAAATGTTATGCCAGGATTTGTCATCGGAAGCCACGATTTGAATAACATAAGATACGCAGATGATACAGTGCTGGTTGCAAACACCCACAAGACCACCTGCAGAAGGTAGCTGAAGAGAGTGACAAAAAAGGACTAAAAATAAACTGCAAGAAAACCGAATGCATGGCCATCAGCAAAAAGAGCAACCCAAAATGCCAAATACAGCGCAGGGATACGAAAAAAAATTTTTTTTAATCATATCACCCCAAGCAAGGCGGCAACGCCACTGATGTGCAAGAGGAAAAAGAGAAAGCCGGAAACCACATTCTAGTCAGGGAACAAGGGATGAGCCTCTTCACCTGTTCAATAGACGTGGGTGGTGTGTGAACCGGGCGATAGTTTAGTCTATCTATTCCAATTGGAAAAAAAAAGAAAAAGGAGTGAAAGGATTGGAAATGAGAAAACCGGAAACCACATCCTAAACAGGAAACAAGGGATGAGACTCTTCAGTTGTTCAATAGACGAGGGTGGAGTGGGAACCGGGCGATAGTTCAGTCTATCTACTCCAATTGGAAAAATAAAAAAAGAAAAGAGTTAAAAGATTGGAAGAGAAAGAGCCGGAAACCACATCCTAAACAGGGAACAAGGGATGAGCCTCTTTACCTGTTCAATAGACGTGGGTGGATTGTGAACCGGGCGATAGTTCAGTCTATCTACTCCAATTGAGAAAAAGAAAAAAAGAAAACAGTGAAAAGATTGGAAAAGAGAAAACCGGAAACCACATCCTAAACAGGGAACAATGGATGAGCCAATTCACCTGTTCAATAGACGTGTTCAAGGCGGCAACGCCACTGATGTGCAGGAGGCTACGTAAGAGTGAAAAGATTGGAAAAGAGAAAGCCGGAAACCACATCCTAAACAGGAAATAAGGGATGAGCCTCTTCACCCGTTCAATAGACGTGAGTGGAATATGAACCGGGCGATAGTTTTTTCTATCTACTCCAATTGAAAAAAATAAATATCTGGGAAGTGTTATAACAGAAGACGGAAAGTCCGACACAGAGATTCCAAGACGAATTGGCATGGCGAAAGACGCGTTCCAGAAGCTGAGTAAAGTATTAAGACACAGGAGACTTTCACTAGAAACAAAGAAGAGAAAACTAGATTGCTATGTGATATCAGTTCTTCATTATGGCAGCGAATGATGGACAATATCAACAAAGATGAAGGAAAAACTTGAAGCTGCCGATATCATGGACCGAGCATGTGAGCAACGATGATGTGTTGGAAAGAATGGAAACGAAAAGGAAATTAATACTGAGCATCAAGAAGAGACAACTGAAGTTCCTGGGACATGCAATGAAGAAGGAAGGCTTGGAGAACCTGATACTAACAGGCTAGGTTGAGGAGAAAAGAAACGGAGGAAAGCAGCGGATAACATATTTAAAGGGCTTGAGCAGGTGGAAGACAGAATGGGGGTTGCAAGATGTTACAGGAGAAAGCATGCTAACAGCCACCAAGAATAGGAAGACTTGGAGGGCCATGATCGCCTACGTCGTGAAAGGATAAAGCACGTGGAAGAAGAAGATGCTCACAGGACGGATAGAAAAAAAGAGAGACAAGGGGAGGCGTGACATGGTTGAGGAACTTGAGCAAACGGATGGCGGAGCAGAGGTTAAGTGAGATAAAAGTGAGCTGCAATGTATAGGAAGATGTGGAAGGCCATGATCGCTTATGTCCTGAAAGTACACGGCACATAGAAGAAGAAGAAATAAATGTATAAGACATGCCTGCTTAGCTAATCAGTATTGAGAAGAGGTGGATTCATTCCTAATCAGAATTTGATAAACAAATAGGAAATTATGTGGATATAAACTGGGGGATCAGTTCTATATAATAATCAATATATGTACGGAGCCCTTACTTTATGGCCATGCTAGTTTCTATACATTTATATTCTAGATTTATGGGTTTGATCAAATGGATGGCAGAGCAGGGTTTGGGGGGTAACAAGAGAAAGAGTGTTAAGAGCTGCAAGAGATAAGAAGATGTGGAAGGCCATGATCACCTCCGTCCTGAAGGGACACGGCATATAGAAGAAGAATTTATTTACAAGTTTAATAGAAAGAGTGTTAGAGGCATGTTCTTAGAAGTATTATTAGTGGTGTCTAGTTTTTTTCTGTTTTTTTTTTTGGGGGGGGGGGGGGTAATTTGTGGATTTTGTAAGATTGTTTTGTAGCATTGAAAAGATTGAAATGATGTGGGTTGAGAAGATGTCTAAATGTTTTTTCAATGTATTTATCTTTTTCACCCAGGTATTCTGCCTCTGGAGGATGTGCGTTGTGGTACAGTGGAGTTCGCAATTCCAGTTGAATCCATTGTATTCACTTACGCGCAAATACCCTTGGGAAAGGTATTAATCCGTCTCTTCCTTCCATTTATTGGTTAAATAATAGGACAGATTGGGTTCTGTAGCCATGGTCGGCAACCAGTCTACCGCAGAAAGCAATGGCAACCTACTGCGGGATAGCCTTCTTCCCATCTACCGCAGAAAGCAATGGCAACCTACTGCGGGATAGCCTTCTGCCCAGTCAGTCATGTCTCTTTCGAGACATGATCGCCCAAGCGTGTATCACGTATGGCACTTAACTGACTGAATATCTCCTTGGTAATATAGTTTCATTAGTATTTGTAAAGGTGGCTGCTAAGATACCTTGCATGAAACCATTTTCCAATTCTCTGTGGTCGAAACTTTGGTTTTTAATGTGATTAAAGCGTCATCTTTCCTTAATCCAGTGGAACATTTTAAGTCAAGGCTTAAAGCGGATAAGAAATTAATTAAAATCAACATTCTTCTTCACTTTTACAAAAATTCACAATGACGTGTAAAATCCTGTTTTTCCCAAATAGAAAAAGGATTGACTATGTGCTTAACGAAAAAGTCGAAACCAGATTTCGCAAGTAGATGTTAAAATTTTTGACGAATGGGAGCGACTTGCAAGACCAAAAAAGAATTCGCGAATAAGTGCGAAAAAAAATCAAGATTACAATAAAATGACTTCATCAGCGTCAGTCAGTCAGAGAGTCATTGGGAGCCGCGAGGTAAACATCTAAAATGTAACTTCAACTTCAAGCGACCCGGACATTGTCCTCTTTCTCTTTCAACAATTACTACTACGAACATTTTGTACGAACTCTTGATACTCTTAACATTCTCATTAAACATGAACTTCTACGAATTCTTGTTATTCCGCCTTTAATAAATTTCTATTTTAACATTCAAAATGTATATTCTATTCTTACACTATTCCACACAATTCCACATATTCCAACGTGCAGACAACCAACCTTCTGATGAAAACCTTCTGATGATAATTCTGCATAAAACTTGTAATCTGTAGGAAGTTCGGTTAAGTCTGACACAAGGCCGAACCAAGAAACATTAACCATCTCCCTACGCTTCGAAGCCTCCGTTTCAATGATAGAAGGTTTGATGTTAGAAATCTTGTAAACAAGAACCGGGTCACCCATCACTTTCCATGTACTCTGGGTGCATAAGTTGTGAAACTAATGCTTTATTCGATTCATCTGCATGTTGTTAATGCATGATATTGTTTGTCGCAAACTTTCGAGTCTAAAGTTAGAAAAATAAGGTGTAAACTACACTATTCTTCTTCTATGTGCCCTGTCCCTTCAGGACGTAGGCGATCATGGCTCTCCACGTCTCCCTATCCCTTGTGGCTCTTAGTATGTTTGCTCCTGTTGCTCCTGGCAGGCCCCGTTTCGTCATCCACCTGATCAGACCCTGCAAATATGTTATCCGCTGCCTTCCTCTGTCTCACCTTCCTTCTATTACTCTAAATAAAGCTATGTATAATTTTCATGTTTTACTTTACCGAAATATATTTGTCATACGTATCTTTCTTTAACTGAGTTACTGATACAATGCATATGTAATCAGTATTATCAGTTCACAGAGATTCAAAATGGCCCTGAAATTTACCATATTACAAAGCAATTCTCACGGGTAAATGATGATAACGTCTACCTAACGTCCTTCTCAATCTCATCCCCGCGGACCCTCGCCTCCTGCATCTTCCTACTGTTGCCATATCTGGTCGGGTGCCCCTGCTATTCTCCTTGGGAATGAAACAAGCTTGCCTCCCAGAGAGTAAAACACTACGCCTCCTTGGCCTCACACTCTCAGCGGACCTCAAGTGGAATGACTATATCGAATTCATTGCTAAATCCGCTGCTATGAAAGTCGGTTCTCTGTGCAGGGCCCGGGGTTTTTTTTCCGTCTGAATCTATCCTGCACATATATAAATCTACCATTCGCCCCTGCATTGAATACTGTTGCCATATCTGGTCGGGTGCCCCTGCTATTCTCCTTGGGCTTCTCGACAAGGTACAGCGGAGGGTCTGTAATGTGATCAATACTGACTTGGCAGACCGCCTGCAGTCTCTCTCTCACCGGCGCGACGTGGCTTCCCTGTGTCTCTTCTATAAATACTTTCATGGCTTCTGCTCCGATGAACTTAGATCACTGGTGCCCCCTAGGTTCGAATTTACACGAGATACTAGATTAGCAACTAGATCCCACCCTTTTACAGTGAAACCGATAAAATGCAACCGCAACTTCTACTCCAACAGTTTCTTTTCTTGTACTTCCCGACTCTGGAATTCCCTTCCACATGACTGCTTCCCCGACGGCTACAATCTCCAGGAGTTTAAATGTAAGGTCAATAGACACCTCCTAACACAATAACTCGCTTCCATTCTTTCAAACACTCTTCCCATCCTCCCAACTACCTATCACCCTCCTTCTGACATTTCCTATATCTAACCACTATTTCTATTTACCTTCCACTATGTAGCTCCAAGCGCAATAGTGGCAGTGGAATGCCTTGCTTGGGGTGAAACGATTAAAAAAATAAATAAAAATTTCTATCAATGCAGATAAACTCACTCGCATTAACAAATGGCACACATACGCACCAACTATTAGTGTCCCACGCCTTCCAATGTAATATGACGCCATTTTCTTTACAAAACGTAGCCATAGCACTGTTTGCAGGCAGTATTTCTTTCCCTTAAACGTATCGAATCTCTAATATCAAAGCAATGCACCAGGCAGTAACGCAAGATTTTTGATTGGCTGACGGTGTCTGTAGACATAGAAACAGTAGGGAGTAATAATTAAATTCGCTTTCCCTCTCAATTCGCACGATGCATTTCCTGGGTGTATATTTTTCACTTCCTTTCTATTAGTTGATCTCCTCGTGTTGTTTTTGTTGCCTATTATCGCAATGCTCAAATCATCTTACATTATTTAAACGTTTAGTAAGAGGCATGGATTTGACAAAAGTAGAACGTATCCCGTATCCTTTAGAAGTTCATCTGACGAAACTGCAGTTCGTTTAGCGGGTTGCTCTTCTTAACCAAATTGATAAAGACGCTGTCCATGCCCTCATGAGTTGTGAGTTCAAATCTCCTCTCTATTTATATACTAGCAGTATAGCCCGGCTTTGCTCGGGTGTCATGAAAGCTTTTATATATATATATATATATATATATATATATATATATATATATATATATATATATATATTTCTGCACTATTGTAAGAACTGCAACCTTGAAACTTTTAAATATCGTTTCTTATGTCTTTGTCTATGAGTGTATCAAATTTGATTAAAATCGGACCAATCCTTCTATAACTCGATTTATAGACTCCGAAACGGCTGAACCGATTTCCTTGAAAATTTACACTGTTGTGCTATAAGCGTCTGCGAGTGTTCTTAGCTAGGTTTTGTGTCGAGGTACCCCCGATAAATATCGAAAATCGATAATCGAAAAAATCAGAAGAGAATCTGTAATGTGATTGGTCCCCACCTGGCAGCTCAACTCTAGCCACTTTCTTATCGTCGAGATGTGGCTTCCCTCTGTCTCCTCTATAACTATTATCATGGCTTCTCCTCTGACGAACTTGGGTCACTGGTGCATCTCCACTCGGGCAACCAAACTGGCAACAAGGTCCCCACCCTCTTACAGTTAGATCAACCAAATCCAGGCAACACTTCTACTCCATCAGCTTCTTCTCTCGCGCTTCACGTCTGTGGAACTCCCTTCCATATACTTGCTTTTCTGACGGCTATAACCTGTAGGAATTTAAATGCAAAGTCAATTCCCATCTCTTATCTACTTAACTCCAGTCCTTTCTACATCACCCCGTTATCTTGTTCTTTTCCTTTCTCTCTACCTTCGCAACTCTCTTCAATCCGCTGTTCAAATCTTTTTCTTGCCCTTTCTCTTTCACCCTCTGTAGCTGGTTCGTCTTTGTCTTCACTCTCCTCCTGCCAAATACTTCAACTCTCTTATGTAACCCCTGCACATTTGTGGCGTTAAGGACTTGCTTGGGGTGAAATGATAAAAAAAGGAAGAGGTTTGAAAGCCGAAACATTAGCCTAAATAAATCAATTCATGTTTTCTGAAATCAGATCGAGGTTCTCTTATGAAAGTCATGAATGGCGCCAAAATCGTTCAGAAATAACTCAGCTGTCAGCTGTATAGAAGTACTTTCTCAGTTTAATGAATAAAAATGGCACCAAATGAAAGTAGTCGGTAGATTTTTGCGATGGCCACCCTTCTTCAAACCTCGGGGAATGGCGCTGCACAATCATAAACAAAGAAGTGTACCAAAATAACAGAAATTCCATCACTTAAAGTCTTTCAACAACTGCAACAAATAAAATTGATATCTAAACTTATTTATAAATGGAACTTTGTCTGTGTGTATGTGTCCGTTACCTATAAACTCCGAAACGGCTGAACCGATTTTCTTGATTTTTCTTTTTACACAGTTGTACTATAAGCGTCTGCGAGTGTTCTTAGATAGGTTTTGTGTCGAGGTACTCCCGATAAATATCGAAAATCGATAATCGAAAAAATCGGGTTATAGAAGGACTGGTCCGATTTTAATCAAATTTGATACACTCATAGACAAAGACATAAGAAACGATATTCAGAAGTTTCAAGGTTGCAGTTCTTACAATAGTGCAGAAAATCGATAATATATATATGTATATAAGGCAAGATGTTTGTGTGTGTCTGTTTATCTGCCTGTATGTCTGTATTTTTTCAGCCCTTTTATTTTAGTTTTTGCTTCTGATTTGGCTCTAACTAGGTATAATTGTAGTTCTTAGTCTCAGCCATGATACCATTTACTCAGAGGACTTATTTAGCCTTCAAAATTCAGTTTAGGACGAAAAATACTTATTTGATATCGATACGCAGAAATCAAAATTTGACTTACATCCATTCATTTTTCTTTCAGTTTACGGTTTTGCTTTAACTGGAAACAAATATTGCTTTTTAGTCTTTCGTGCCAATGCCGGGCTCTCCTGCTAGTTGTACATAAAATAAACTTTCCAATGATAAGAAGTATGTTAATTTATGATTGAGTGCTATTTCAGCTAAATTCATCCAAACTTTAGCTGTATTCATATTTATAATTTACTGAGTTGAGCTTAGTAAATAATAGAACTCACTACTCAATAGTAATGGTAAACCCAGCTACTTCGCTAATCATAAGCCGACAGCAAGGTATCCATGAATACATTCCTTTTTGCACGCAAATATACTCGACAGAAACGCATTTTATCTTTTATATTTTATTCATGCAAAAGTTCATTGCTACTTTTAATGTTTTCCTCGTTTTCAACATGAACTCAAAATAAACTTTTTGTTTACTCACTTTCAACCATTGGCAAAAACTACTTGAAATTATGAAACTTGAATCAGCGACTAGAACAGAATTCCAACTATGTTGTTTACGAATAAGGCGGGTGAAAAGAAACAATGTACATTTGAATAGCCATTGACTGTCGTCTGAATGCAGATATGTCTGAATATGTGCGCACGCGCACGCGCACGCGCATGGAGAGGGTTATTAGTGCGGTGGTGGAAAAGGCAAGACGAGCAAGTTTTGAGATGATAAATAAGATTCCTTCCTCTCATCGGTAACAGCTAAACGCGAGGTTGCATCAACTTGTGACAGAAGACGTTTCTATGATTGCCGCTGTATTAACTTCTGCAGTGGGTAGGGTATTTATAAAGAGTCCTTTCCTGCTGTTGCAGCGTTATAAATTATATAGGTCTCTCTCTTTCTGACTCCTGATGAAAGGAAAAATACAGACTAAACGCGTCAGTATCACCTAACTTGGTCCACAATGATGTTCTATTCATGGAAAGAAACCACAGAAGACAAGACTATTGGATAACATGCCCTGTTCTTTTTATATGAAATACTTTGTCGTTGCTGTAAATCTAATATGCATATATTTATATTTGTTTCCTTCTTTCGTCCTTTCTTTCGTTTGACGTGTGTTGGGTGGGGTGTATAGAAAGAGAATACAATATGCTACCCTTGCTATACGTACCTCATCTCCTTGGTTGTTCTAGGACATAAATATATCCAGCCCCAGAAGAATCAAACACACCTCTCTCTTTCCCTCTCTATCTATCTATCTATCACAATCTGTTCAGATCTATCTATCTATCTATCTCTGTTCATATCTATCTATCACAATCTGTTCAGATCTATCTATCTATCTATCTATCTCTGTTCATATCTATCTATCTATCACAATCTGTTCAGATCTATCTATCTATCTATCTCTGTTCATATCTATCTATCTATCTATCTCTGTTCATATCTATCTATCTATCTATCTATCTCTGTTCATATCTATCTATCTATCTATCTCTGTTCATATCTATCTATCTATCTATCTCTGTTCATATCTATCTATCTAACTATCTCTGTTCATATCTATCTATCTATCTATCTCTGTTCATATCTATCTATCTATCTATCTATCTCTGTTCATATCTATCTATCTAACTATCTATCTCTGTTCATATCTATCTATCTATCTATCTATCTATCTATCTCTGTTCATATCTATCTATCTATCTATCTATCTATCTCTGTTCATATCTATCTATCTATCTATCTATCTCTGTTCATATCTATCTATCTATCTATCTATCTATCTCTGTTCATATCTATCTATCTATCTATCTATCTCTGTTCATATCTATCTATCTATCTATCTCTATTCATATCTATCTATCTATCTATCTCTATTCATATCTATCTATCTATCTATCTATCTATTCATATCTATCTATCTATCTATCTATCTATCTATCTATCTATCTATTCATATCTATCTATCTATCTATCTATCTCTATTCATATTTATATATTTATCTCTATTCATATCTATCTATCTATCTCTATTCATATCTATCTATCTATCTATCTCTGTTCATATCTATCTATCTATCTATCTATGTTCATATCTATCTATCTATCTATCTATCTATGTTCATATCTATCTATCTATCTATCTATGTTCATATCTATCTATCTATCTATCTATGTTCATATCTATCTATCTATCTATCTATCTATGTTCATATCTATCTATCTATCTATCTATCTATCTATCTATCTATGTTCAGATCTATCTATCTATCTATCTATCTATCTATCTCTGTTCATATCTATCTATCTAACTATCTATCTCTGTTCATATCTATCTATCTAACTATCTATCTCTGTTCATATCTATCTATCTATCTATCTATCTCTGTTCATATCTATCTATCTATCTATCTATCTCTGTTCATATCTATCTATCTATCTATCTATCTCTGTTCATATCTATCTATCTATCTATCTATCTATCTCTATTCATATCTATCTATCTATCTATCTATCTATCTCTATTCATATCTATCTATCTATCTATCTATCTCTATTCATATCTATCTATCTATCTATCTATCTATCTATCTCTATTCATATCTATCTATCTATCTATCTATCTATCTCTGTTCAGATCTATCTATCTATCTATCTATCTATCTATCTCTGTTCAGATCTATCTATCTATCTATCTATCTCGAAAGAGAGACAGGAAGAAAGAAAGAGAAACGTAAACAAATTGACAGAAAAAAAACAAATAAGAAATAACGAAAGTAGATTTGTATGTTACTGTTGATGTTGATTTTACAAGGATGTGAATCTACATCTCGTGGCCAGTTAGAATGGAAATTAATTGATGTGAAAAGACAGCAATCTGAATTTTATTAAAATGCCAGAAGTACTCTGAGATCTGTTCGTTCTATTTGAAGCGGAATAAACTAATTTAAATTAAAATCTCGTAAAAAGTGAGGTTTGAATATAATCTAAGATGTTGACAAGAAACATGTTTGTTTGTTTTTGAGGCTTAACGACCTATCAATCCTTATGGGATCATTTTAAGGTCATAACCAATGATTTTGGGTAAGGTTATTTTATTTTTACAAAATTTTTCTTTTTCACGATTCATTGGCATTTGTTTTTAAGAGCAGGGTCCCCAAGTCCTACCCTTCTTATTTAACCCATAACTGGAGGGAATGGACGGATTAATACCTTTCCCAAGGGTACCAGTGCTTAAGTGAATACAGGGAATTCAACTGGAATTCGAACTCGGCTCACCGATTTCTCTTTCCGAGGCGATATCCACTGCACCACAACGCACATCCGTCACTGGACACTTACAGCACCTGGTATTCCCAAGCGGTCATCCATCTAAGTACTGACCAGGCTCAACGTTGCTTAACTTCGGTAATCGAGCGAGAACCGGTGTAGACAAGAAACATACGTTTTTGAGTCATTATTCGATATAATAAAACCAACACACATTTGGGGAATGATGCATCACAGTGGAAAATGTTTCCTTGTGACACGTTTCATTCTTTAAGACTTCATCAGACTAAATTAGTTATGTTGGTTCGACGACAAATGCGCATTAGCGAGGGATATTACATTTACATTAGCGAGGGAATGTTACATTTTGAATTTATATATAATAATATTGAATTAGAACACTCTCAGTTATTGGGCGTGTGTATAATGATAATGTACACGCTAAAAAGTCTACCTCCTTCTACCGAGCGCCCATAGCTCAGAGGTAGAATCGCCGATTGACGCCAATTCGGTCGATTTAAGAAGCAATCGGATGTCTAACCGTACTGATGAGCTGTGATACAGAGAAATCGATCTGTCTGCGGAATGACTATTTACGCTCTCACACCCTGATTGAGCACTCTGTAAGAATGGTAAACTTTGAAAAACAGTAGCTACTCTAGCATCTACGCATCGTTCATTCAGCAATGAATTAGAACACTGTCAGCTATTGGGCGTGTGCATAATGGTAATGTCCACTAAAAAGTGTGCCTCCTTCTACAGAGCGCCCATAGCTCAGAGGTAGAATCGCCGACTGACGACAATTCGGTCGATTTAAGAAGCAATCGGATGTCTAACTGTACTGATGAACTGTGATACAGCGAAACAGATCTGTATGCGGATATATATATATATATGAGAGAGAGAGAGAGAGAGAGAGAGAGAGAATGGCAGACCCGTAAAGACGGAGAGAATATCCCAGAAGATCCAATTAATATAAACTATTAATTACATAAAAACAGAAAGCTCAGTTGATATTAACCAGACCATTAAGGACGAAACGCGTCACAAGAAAACTTTTTCTAATTTGTCATACATTTTCCTCAGTATTGTTCTTTATATATAAAAGTTTATATCGTCATTTCATATATATATATATATATGGAGGAATGGTATATTTTAAAAAAACAGTAGCTACTCACCCATCTACGCATCATTCATTCAGCAATGAATTTGAACACTCGACTATTGGCGTGTGTTTACATTGTATATGACAGGCCAGAGTCCGACTTCCTCTACCGAGCGCCCATAGCTCAGAGGTAGAATCACCGATTGATGTCAATTCGGTCGGGTTTCAATCATGGCTAGAAGCAATCGGATGTCTAACCGTACTGATGAGGTGTGATACAACAAAAGGATCTGCCTGCGGATGACTATATATATATATATATATATATATATGGAAACCCTTGAAGACGAAGAGAATAATCCAAAAGATTTTATACAATTAATACAAAATATCAAAATATCAATTAGATAATATTAGAGAGCTGAATTGATATTATCCAGAGTGAAATTAACATTTATTTATTTATCTACGACTAGCAGTATAGCCCGGCGTTGCTCGGGTGTAATGAAAGATTTAAAATTAATCCATGGTTCTGGGGCTCAGGCTCTTTGGACATTGGCACGAAAGACTAAAAAGCAATAGTTGTTGCCAGTTAAAGCGAAACCGTAGACTGAAAGGAAAATGAATAGATGTAAGTCAAATTTTGATTTCCGCGTATCGATATCGAAGATGTTTTTTTCGTCCTAAACTGAATTTTGAAGAATAAATAAGTCTTCTGAGTAAATGTTATCATGTCTGAGACTAAAAACTACAATTATACCTAGTTAGAGCCAAATCAGAAGCAAAAACTAAAATAAAAGGGCTGAAAAAATACAGACATACAGGCAGATAAACAGACACACACACACAAACATCTTGCCTTTTATATATATACATTATCGATTTTCTGCGCTATTGTAAGAACTGCAACCTTGAAACTTCTGAATATCGTTTCTTATGTCTTTGTCTATGAGTGTTTCAAATTTGATTAAAATCGGACCACTCCTTCTATAACCCGATTTTTTCGATTATCGATTTTCGATATTTATCGGTGGTACCTCGACGCAAAACCTAGCTAAGAACATTCGCAGACGCATATAGTACAACTGTGTAAATTTTCAAGAAAATCGGTTCAGCCGTTTCGGAGTTTATAGGTAACGGACACACACACAGACATACACACACACACACATACACACACAGAGACAAAGTTCCATTCATAAATAAGTTTAGATCTGAACGATCTTTATTTTGCTGAAATGAATTCTTGATTTAAAACTGTTTAACTATGTGTTGAGTTTTCTTTATATATATATATATATATATATATATATATATTTCATCCCAAGCAAGGTAGTACTGCTACTGGTGCGCTTTGGCTTACATAAGAGGAGAATGAAGAGAGCTGCATGAGAGTATAGTGGAAGGAAAAGAACATGATGCAAGGGTTGTCAGGGAAAGGATGTAAGTCAAGAAGATAAGCGATGGCAATTGACATTTCACTTAAATTCTTGGAGATTGTAGCTGTCATGAAAGCAAGTAAACGGAAGGGAATCCCACAGGCGGGAAATGCGAGAAAAGAAGCTATTATAGAATAATTAAATAACATTAGAAAAAATGGTTGATAAGCCGTAAAGAATAAATCAATATCGTTGGCGTTATCTCGTATCCAAGAATTTAATTTGTTTCCTGCTGATCGCTTCCTTTTTGACGGTGGCATTGATGACTAAGTAGACCAATTCTCGCATGGTATTGACTGGTATTGAGTGCATAGTAATGTTGGTGGAGGACAAGGATGATTTTATTAAGCCTTTCACTTTTGCCTCGTCACTTTTGCCTCGTCCCTTTTTATTCTTTCCTGATGATGAAGTTTTTGGTTTCTAAAAGGCGTTGAAACGCTATCAATCGTTTTGTTTTGTTTTTATTTTATGCTGGATTCCCAGCCACATTGGTCTCAGAGGAAACGAAAAGGTAGACATAGCAACTAAAAGATCATTAAACCTCAACATTAGTGATATAAAAGTACCCCACACAGATTACAAACCTCTAATCTACAACTTGATTACGACCAAATGGCAAGAGTTGTGGAACTCCTGCAAAAATAACAAACTCTACAAAATTAAACCCATCCTCAAAGAATGAATATAAGTTAAAATTTCCAATAGCAAAATGTCAAAAAGAGAAGTAGTAATGACTAAACTTCAAATAGGCCACACCTCTGTCACCCATTCATACCTACTAAAACGTGAGGAGGCACCAATTTGCATTCCATGTCAGGAGCTCTACAAAGTAAAACATCGACTAACAAGCTGCATAAATCTTGAACAAATGCGATTAAGATAGTATCAAGAAAACGATCTGAAAGACATCTTCAACAAAGCTGACCCAAATGACCTTTTAGAATTTCTAAAAGCAATAAAATTATATAAAATATAGTTTCAAAAGAAAATAGCATATAACCATTACACATCAATTCACATCCCCTCCACTTATATCTCGACAGCAATGCTCACAAAAGATCAACAAGCAGTAAACAAAAACCAAACAAATTCTTCAGCATTAAGTAACCCAAAAGGGTAGATATACTGGTAAAACAAACAACTAAACTAAACTAAACTACCAGTTGGTACGCTCCGATGCTTGTGTTTCAAACGATTTAGTCTCAAGTTTAGTAGTTTTCAGAGTTGTTTTCAGTTGGTCTTTGTATCTTCGAAGAGGGCAACCCAGTTGTCTTTTCCCTGAAGTAAACCCACCGAATAAAATTTGACGTAGAAACCTTGACTCTTCCATGCTTGCTACATGTCCTGACCATCGAAGACGGTGTTTCATAATCATCGATTCTATTTGTTGACTCTTGCCCTGACTTTGTTGTTGGTCACATTGTACATCCATTTGATGTTCAGGATCGAACGAAGCTTTTACTGGTGAAAGAATTCTAATGTTTGGATGTCACG
Source organism: Ascarosepion bandense (assembly GCA_037127315.1). Lineage (NCBI taxonomy): Eukaryota > Metazoa > Mollusca > Cephalopoda > Sepiida > Sepiidae > Ascarosepion > Ascarosepion bandense. The sequence goes on along the minus strand of JBBBDQ010001117.1, from coordinate 142,533 downwards.
ACAATATAGAGTTCAGGTTTCGCGACAAGCAAGGTTGAGATGACAATAACATTATAGACTATAATTTTTGCTGTTAAGTTCAGACCTTTGTTGTTGAAGACATGTTTTCCAAATGGCCAAATACATATCAGTCTGAATAACACAGAATTGTCTCCGGGGCACAGCTTAACTATGTCAATTACTTTTTATAATCATATCGCCCCAAGCAAAGCATTTTACTGCCACTGTTTTGCAGGGGGTTACATAGGAGGAAAGTTATGAGAAAGAGTGACAGGTTATAAGGGGTGTTAGGAAGTGGGTAAGAGAAGGATGAGAATACTGATGAGAGTGGAGTGGTCGGAGAAAGGATCATGAGAGAGAGGATGCAGGTTAGTGAGATAAGAGATGACTATTGACCTTACATTTAAATGCTTTGTGATTGTAGCTGTCGGGAAAGCAAGTAATTGGAAAGGTATTCCACGGGCAGGGAGTGCGAGAAAAGAAGCTGCCAGGGTAGAATTTGCGTTTATATTTTATTGGTTTCACAGTAAAAGGGTGGGACCTAGTTGCTAATCTTGTGGCTCGAGTAAATTCATTTATAGGGGGCACCAATGAGCTAAGTTCATCGGAGCAGAAGCCGATAAATAAAATAAAATAATATAGATGGCTTTCAATAGATAAAGCGGAGTAGAGTTTAATTTAGGTATAAAATGCTAGATTGTTGTTTATCGATCATTGGTTTTTACTTTCCATACATATATATACATATATATAAGCATACATATATATATATATATATATATATATATATATATACATATATATAAGCATACATACATATATACGCATATATATAATATGCATATATGCATTACAAATTATATTATTTATAGTTAATATTCACATATTAATTCTAATTCTATTAACACCCTATCACTTTCTTGATACCGAGCACTTTTTGACAAAGAATATGCTTGCCTAAAATGCCTTTCTACAAGTAAACTGCTGACGAATACAGCAATTTTGACATTAAGCATCATTACAATGTAACATTTATATAAATTAAATTAAATTATTTTTTAAAAAAATCAAATTTAATTATATTACGCTCTACCATTCATGTTTTTTTAAAAATAAATGCTGAAGAACGCCAGATTCTAAACTTGTTGGTTCTCTTGATCTGGATATATACACTACCGGCCATAATTATTAGGCCACCCCAGTTTTTTTTTTAAAAGAAATTATATATTTCATACTATTTTTAGTATTTACTGCCAAATAAAAATAGAATGGTTCTTTTGTTATTATTACTTTGAAAAATTTTACAAGGCAAATAGCGACAATTTATCCATCGCACCCTGTAGATTAGTTATATATATATATATATATATATATATATATATATATATACACTACCGGCCATAATTATTAGGCAATCCCAGTTTTTTAAAAGAAATTATGTATTTCATACTATTTTTAGTATTTATTACCAAATGAAAATAGAATGGTTCTTTTGTTATTATTACTTTGCAAAATTTTACAAGGCAAATAGCGACAATTTACCCATCGCACCCTGTAGATTAGCTATATATATATATATATATATATATATATATATATACACTACCGGCCATAATTATTAGGCAATCCCAGTTTTTTAAAAGAAATTATGTATTTCATACTATTTTTAGTATTTATTACCAAATGAAAATAGAATGGTTCTTTTGTTATTATTACTTTGCAAAATTTTACAAGGCAAATAGCGACAATTTACCCATCGCACCCTGTAGATTAGCTATATATATATATATATATATATATATACACTACCGGCCATAATTATTAGGCAATCCCAGTTTTTTAAAAGAAATTATGTATTTCATACTATTTTTAGTATTTATTACCAAATGAAAATAGAATGGTTCTTTTGTTATTATTACTTTGCAAAATTTTACAAAGCAGAGAAGCAAAGATGAACTCGTCCGAATCAGCCTAAATGAAACTGCAATACAGGTAATTATTAAATATTTATAAATTCATTTGTTGCGCATGATATTGTGCAATATTATTGCACAATATTAACAAAAGAACCATTTTGTTTTCATTTACAATTCTTCACTTGGCAATAAATAGTATAAAAATAGTATAAAATACATTATTTTTTGAAAACACTGGGGTGACCTAATAATTATGGCCGGTCGTATATATATATATATATATATATATATATATATAGATATAGATATAGATATATATATATAGATATATATATATAGATATATATATATATAGATAGATAGATAGATATAGATATATAGATATATATATATTTAAGCACAAAGAGTCTGTCACCTAAACTGACCAGATTCATGCCGACTTGACCACCAGCCCTGACGAGGGAGAACATCATAACGGTGTCCTCACGAAACTTCGAAGTAGGCATGAACCTGCTCAGACAGACTCTTTGTTTTATCAACGCTCTATCTATATCCCGATATCGAGCACTTTACGATAAAAAAAAAACCTGCTTGCCAAAATATATTTTCTAAGTAAAACCATTGAAAAAAATAATCTAAGCTTGTATACGTACTTTCTTTTAATCGGTATCACCCCATGCAAAGCAGTAAAGCGACTAGGAAACAAGAGGTTACAAGGTGTAGAAGAATTAGAAAGAGAAATATTAATAACAAGGAAAAGAAAAGAATAATCGGGAGGATAGTAGATAGTGACTAACATTAGATTTAAATTTTGCAGATTAAATTTGACTGGAGACCAATGACCCGGAAGAGACTTCTAAAATTGAAAGTGTGAGTGAAGAAACTGTTAGCATAGAACTTACGGCTCAATCTAGCCAGTTCTACTCTAAACTGATGAGATCACGACGCCAATCCAGTACTGCGCTTAAACAAAAAACGTCTAGGTACCACAGCAAAGTGCTCACCCGAACAATTACCATGAAAGTAGTTTTAGAAATAACAGCGAAAGGCAACCTTAAGGCAGCGGGCAAGTGACTTAATCTCCTTTGTTTGACCAAGAAATGTTCAGCTCTTACTTGTATAACATTTAAAACCGAATAAAGTATCGGTGGAAACACAATGAAAACAAAATAAGAAAGATGCGGATACTCGTCGAATTCATTCGTTTTAAAAGCTGTGTTTCTATTGCTTGCCAAGCGTTATGACGTTGGGGTGATTAGATAGGTAGTAATACATCTATAATAATGAACATTTGCATATAATAAAATATGTAACCTCATGAAGTCAACAAAAATAACAATGGTGGTTTTGTTAATAAAATCTGGCTTTTACTTAGTTATTATCTCAACCTCGTTCATACCATAATGTAAAATCGGTCATCATATGACCGAATGTTTTGTGTGGCGAAACTTCAAGAACTAAATGTACTTCTGTTTCTGCATGTGACATTTAAGGATTCTAAATTTTCTAAAGAATAAAATTAAGGCCCCGATAAAGAAAAAGAAGATAATTAAAAAAAAAAAAGAGAGAGAGAGAAAAGAGTTAAAAGTTGACAGCAAAAAAGAAACAATGAAATAAGGAAATTGACGATAAATAAGTCAGTTAAACAGAAAAGGAACGGTTCGCTTATGACACTAATAAAAAAAAAAAGAAAGAGAAAAGGATTAAAAGTTGACAGCAAAATAAAGAAACAATGAAATAAAGAAATGGACGAGAAAGAAGTCAGTTAAACAGAAAAGGAACGGGTCGCTTATGACGCTAATAAAAAAAAGAAAGAGAAAAGGTTTAAAAGTTGACAGCAAAATAAAGAAACAATGAAATAAAGAAATGGACGAGAAAGAAGTCAGTTAAACAGAAAAGGAACGAGTCGCTTATGACGCTAATAAAAAAAAGAAAGAGAAAAGGTTTAAAAGTTGACAGCAAAATAAAGAAACAATGAAATAAAGAAATGGACGAGAAAGAAGTCAGTTAAACAGAAAAGGAACGGGTCGCTTATGACGCTAATCAAAAAAGAAAGAGAAATGGTTTAAAAATTGACAGCAAAATAAAGAAACAATGAAATAAAGAAATGGACGAGAAAGAAGTCAGTTAAACAGAAAAGGAACGGGTCGCTTATGACGCTAATCAAAAAAGAAAGAGAAAAGGTTTAAAAGTTGACAGCAAAATAAAGAAACAATAAAATAAAGAAATGGACGAGAAATAAGTCAGTTAAACAGAAAAGGAACGGGTCGCTTATGACGCTAATAAAAAAAGAAAGAGAAATGGTTTAAAAATTGACAGCAAAAAAAACAATGAAATAAAGAAATGGACGAGAAAGAAGTCAGTTAAACAGAAAAGGAACGGGTTGCTTATGACGCTAACAAGAACAGCGAGTTTATGAAAATGATGATGATTGTTTAAGTTTTCATTACAATGAGAACGAGTACGAAAATTGTCAGTGATAGCAAAGAATAATGAAGACTATTCATGCGTCTATTCCCATGTTCTCTTGATCTTTTCTGTCGGTCAGTGGGTCAGTCAGTAGGTACAATTTATATTGCCAGAAACAAAAAAGGCAACTAACTGATGAGAATCGCAGATTTTGCGGGGGTTGAAAGAAAAGCATAAATGAAAACGAGGCTAAATATCAAAAAGGTTCCGGGCAAATGGTCGCCTATGTCAGACCTTGATATTTTGCCTTGGGTCTGTTGGAAATCAACGGAAAGAAGAAATGCCAGTTTTTGAATAACTGAACATCGTGTCATTGTGTCAACTCAACTTGCTTACTCAAATTTGACAATTATACACTTCCCGTTACAATTCCGCGCATGTGCACAAGCATTTTACAGTGAGTGTGCGTTGTGAAGTTTAATTTCTTAGTTATATACAGATATACTGACGTTCATAAGCAAATGAATGTCAGTATACCTTACATACGATATATATATATATATATATATATATATATATATATATATATATATGCACAAATGAATTAGAAAGAAGAAAATAAGGGCAAGTTCAAAACATTAATTTAAAACAGTGCTTAATATAAAAATACAGCAATTAATATTTAGGATTAATTATTACAGTTGAAAAACTACAAACTACTACAAAATTGTACATTTTGTTTCGACATTGAAAGAACAATGTCTCATTAAGTAAAAAAATCCGAAAATAAAGAGAATTGTTGTTCTTAAAAGAAATTCTTTTAATAAAAACGTTTATTACCATCATTGTCAACTACCTGAGAAACATTGTTCTTTCAATATCGAAAAAATGTACAATTTTTAATAGTTTGTAGTTTTCACGTGTTCTAACGTAATAATTATATATATATATATATATATATATTATTTAAAATTTATAACATAAATATGTTATAATATCACTACAAAAATAGCTATTTTGTTTCAAACCTACTCGTGTCTTAGCAAGTGATGGTGCTGATTTCAAGTTGAAGAGTTGTAAAAGGTTCAAAACTAACCAATTCCCCTCAAGCAGGGAAACGTTGTTACATAGTCTGTGGTGACCAATCAAAATAGAAGTAATTTCTAATTTTAGGAACATTAAGAACAGACTCTAAAAACAATTTATTGGAGCATTAATGTTAATAATTGATCAAAATAGAGATCAGTATTAGACTATTAGTTTCACTCTACAATAAAAATTAAATTTATTTTTTAAAAATTAATTACGAATTAATGTTAGACTACAAATTTTAAGTTCTAAGGTTAACAAAGCATTAGGTTTAGATTATTATAAAGTTATTCAAATATGAACAAATATATAGATACCCACTTGTTAATTTTTATTTGTTTAACATTATTATTTTTTATAAAATTTCCGTATAACTCCATAACGCCACTGATGTGCAGGGGGGTACGTAAGAGTGAAAAGATTAGAAGAGAGAAAGCCAGAAACCACATCCTAAACAGGGACCAAGGAATGAGCCCCTACACCTGTTCAATAGACGTGGGTGGAGTGTGAACCGGGCGATAGTTTAGTCTATCTACTCCAATTGAAGAAAAAAAGAAGAAAAGTGAAAAGATTGGAAAAGAGAAAGCCGCAAACCACATCCTAAACAAGGAACAAGGGATGAGCCTCTACACCTGTTCAATAGACGTGGGTGGAGTGTGAACCGGGCGATAGTTTAGTCTATCTACTCCAATTGAAGAAAAAAAAAAAGAAGACAAGTGAAAAGATTGGAAAAGAGAAAACCGGAAACCACATCCTAAACAGGGACAAGGGATGAGCCTCTACACCTGTTCAATAGATGTGGGTGGAGTGTGAACCGGGCGATAGTTTAGTCTATCTACTCAAGTTGAAGAAAAAAAAAAGAAACATTAATTAATATGTGTGTATATATAAATGTTATTTTCAACTGAATTTGCTTTTCTTGATTTTATAATCATTTTATGACTTATAGTGGGCTATCTACCACAAGGCCAAATTCCGTTAACCTGCAACATTATACAATTGCCCTTCTCTTGAACGGAACCCAAATCCTAACCCGAGAAGGAATAGATAAGAAACTCACTATAACTTACAAGGAATTTTTTTTTACTATTTTAACAAAAAAAGAAAAAAAAAAAGATGTTTTGGTTTGGTTGACGGGATGAGCGCAAATGTAGGCACCACATTTAGACATATCGCAACTAATTCACCCACATTTGGGGCGATCGCAAATGTCAATCCAACCGAAGTGCAATGGAAGGGCCACGCTCTGGGAGAATTTGGTGTGAATTTTAGTAAATATATACTTTATCACTATTATTCTGTCGTTTTTTTATCATATTTCGATTTCAATGCTATGGTCGCACTACCAACCAAGTGTGCGGGAAAACCTAAGGCAGGTCGTGGTGTGTTGTTATGGCTCCATTTCATGTTTTTTTCTATCTCCCCTATCATCCCTAGCGTTACATAGACAAAGTTCTCCTTAGTGTGTGGGCTGTACTTAATAAGACAATTTTTTGTATATCTCTTAAGCTGGGGTTTCCAGGGATTCTTTCAATGTGTTGTTTTGTTCCATTTTTTTATCATTCCAAGTGCACCTACTATCACGGGTACGATTCTTGTTTTCAATTTCCACCTTTTTATTTATTTTTTTTTTCTATTTCAATTTCCAGGTCTTTATATTTTGACAGCTTTTCGAATTCCTTGGTTGCTATGTTAAAATCCGCTGGACAAGCCATATCAATTAATAAGCAAGTTTTTTCTTTCTGGTTTTTAACAATAATGTCCGGCCTATTTGCTTCAATTTTTCTGTCTGTGTAGATGGTGTAATCCCATAGAATGGTGACATCTTCTATTTCTGTAACCGGTGCTGGGTGATGTTCATACCAGTGTTTGTTTACAGATTTTCCATAATGTTTACACATTGCCCAATGTAAATATTGCCCCACTCTATCGTGGCGATTTTTATATTCATTTGGGGCAAGTACAGAACATCCTGAGATTAGATGGTCTATTATTATTATTATGTCACTTTTCATCATATTTCGATTTCTGCTTTGGTCTCACTACCAACCAAGTCTGCGGGGAGACCTAAGGCAGGTAGTGGCGTGTTGTTATGACTCCATTTCATGTTTTTCTATCTTCCCTATCATCCTTAGCATTACATAGATAACGTTTTCCTTAGTGTGTGGGCTGTACTTAATAAGACAATTTTTTGTATGTCTCTTAAGCTGGGGTTTCCAGGGATTCTTTCAATGTGTTGTTTTGTTCCATTTTTTATCATTCCAAGTGCACCTACTATCACTGGCACAACTCTTGTTTTCAATTTCCACATTTTTTCTATTTCAATTTCCAGGTCTTTATATTTTGACAGTTTTTCAAATTCCTTGATTGCTATGTTACAATCCGCTGGACAAGCCATATCAATTAATAGACAAGTTTTCTCCTTCTGGTTTTTAACAATAATGTCTGGCCTGTTTGCTTCAATTTTTCTGTCTGTGTAGATGGTGTAATCCCATAGAATGGTTACATCTTCTATTTCTGTAACCGGTGCTGGATGATGTTCATACCAGTGTTTGTTTACAGTTTTTCCATAATGTTTGCACATTGTCCAATGTAAATATTGCCCAACTCTATCGTGGCGATTTTTATATTCGTTTGGGGCAAGCACAGAACAGCCTGAGATTAGGTGGTCTATTGTTTCTTGGTGTTTATCACAAAACCTGCATTTTGGATCCATATTATTATGCATAATATTTGCCTGAAAGTTTCTCGTGAAAAGACTTTGGTCTTGTGCTGCAAGTATAAATCCTTCAGTTTCAGACTTTAATCCAGATGCACGTAACCATCGATGAGTATTAGCTTTGTCAACATTGGATTTATTGGCACATTATTATTATTATTATTATTATTATTATTATTATTATTATTATTTGGGGTGAATTAATATTTTGGGGTGAATTAACAGAAAAGATCCGAAACAACATCTGGATTCGGTCCCTTGCATCACTACAGCTTTTAAATCGTCTGTTTTCTACAGTGTCCAAGTTACACAACACTTTTTGGCTTTTCCTGATTATTGTTTTTGGGTTCTGCTACTTTACCTAACATCAGAAAGGAAACAGCATCTGCTGTTTATTCGTAAACATTTCGTAATCCCTTCTTCAATATCTACTTTTTTTTTTTCTTTCCTCGCTTGTAGTTTGCCAATAGAAACACAGAATAATTCGAGGAGTGTTTAATTTCAGGGAGTACAGACGTGACAAATGACCTACTTATTCCCGCTGTTATCGTATTAGTTACTTGCTGATGCACTTCTCCCAATATCCACTCTTTCTTTTTCTTTGCAAAAATCATCGCATGATATTATTATTAGATGCTATCAGATGACAAGATGGTTCAATTATAATTCTAGGATCGGTACATGCTCGCATGATTATGGTGTCATCGCTACAACGTGAGTCGATTTTGTATAACTACTGAGTGAAGAAATTATTAAGAGCAATTTTATTTTATAATAATAACAATATATATATATATATATATATATATATATATATATATATCGAGTGAATAAGGAACGAGGAAAAATTTACAACGAATAAAACATTAATTTAAAATAGTGCTCGATATATAATATAGAGCTGTGAATATTTATTATAGTTTAGAACATGTACAAATTGTTTAATATATATCCACTACAAATTGTACATTTTGTTTCGACATTGGACTTCCAATGTCTCATCAGGTGGTGTGGAAAGGAATGGAAGACCTCTTTTCTTATATTTGGGAGTTGTGTGTGGGATGTTGGCGGGGATTTCTTTCCACACCACCTGATGAGACATTGGAAGTCCAATGTCGAAACAAAGTGTACAATTTGTAGTGGATATATATTAAAAATAAAATGTACATGTTCTAAAATATAATTTATAGTATATTATATATTCAGAAATTATACGATGAATATATTATAATATCACTACAAAAGTAGCTGTTTTGTTTCGACACTTCTTGTGACTTATCAAGTGATGAGGTTTATTTCTAGTTGAAGGGTTTTAAAAGATTAAAAACAAGCAGAACCCCTTTAATATATATTAATAAAAAATGTACCAAAAACTGAAAGGTTAGAAACTTACAGCAGGGTTAAAGAAACACGAGGCCCAGACCCTATTATCATCTAAATACTATTAAAGGCATTAAAAAAAAAGGGGAGCCCGCCTTCAGTCAGTTTCTCGCCGACATTGTGTGGATTCCATTTGTATTTTCTACAAGCCTTTTTTTCCCCTGGTACTCCACTATATTGAATCCATAGCAAAATCTACTGCTAAGAAGGTTGGGTCACTATGTCGATCCAGGATGTTTTTTCCACCTGAATCCATCCTGCATATATACAAGTCAACCATCCGTCCGTGCATGGAGTACTGCTGCCATTTATGGTCAGGTGCCCCTGCCGTTCTCCTCAGTGTTCTTGACAAGCTCCAAAGGAGAGTCTGTAATGTGATAGGTACTGATTTGGCGACTCGACTGCAGCCACTTTCCCATCGTCGAAATGTGGCCTCCCTCTGTCTCTTCTATAAATACTTTCATAGCTTCTGCTCGGATGAGCTTAAGTCACTGATGCCTCCTCAACAGGTGTTTACCCGTTCAACCAGACTGGCAACTGGGTCCCACCCATTCACAGTCAGGTTAGCCAAATGCAGACGACAATTCTAGTCCTGCAGCTTCCTCTCTCGCACTTCCCGCCTGTGGAACTCACTCCCGTATTCTTGCTTTCCTGACGGCTACAACCTCCAGAAATTTAAATGCAAAGTTAATACTCATCTACTAACCACTGGACTCTAGCTCTCTCCCCTCCCCTGTATAACCTTCCCTTTCTCTCCTCCTATGTATCTGTCATCGCACCTTCTTTCTCAGCTTTCTATTGTTCCTTTCTAACTAGTTTGTACTCCTCACTCTTTTCTAATTAATCTTTTTACATTTATGTAGCCCCCTGCACATCAGTGGCGTTTCCGCCTTGCTCGGGGTGAAATGATTAAAAAAAAAAAAAAAAAAAAAAAACTCCGACCATGTGTATTCAATCATGCTACGAGATTGTCACCAAATGTCCACCCCTTCTACCATCGAAATGTCACTGTCACTTATAATCTAAACAGTCTATTTTCTCGCATTTTTCGTTTGTGGAACTCACTTCCATTCGCTTGCTTTCCTGAGTTACAATCTTCAAAACTTTAAATGCAACGTCAACTTCCATCATCTATTTGATCTCTATCCGTCTCTTAACATTCTTCCATACTCACTGGCTTACGGCCATATCACGTTGAATACACCGGTTCTCGCTCGATCACCGAAATTAAGCAATGTTGAGCCTGGTCAGTACTTAGATGGGTGACCGCTTGGGAATACCAGGTGCTGTAGTGGGCTCCGACCAGGTGCGTTTAGTGACGATGTGCGTTGTGGTGCAGTGGATATCGACTCGGAAAGAGAAATCGGTGAGCCGAGTTCGAATTCCAGTTGAATACTCTGCATTCACTTAAGCATTGGTACCCCTGAGAAAGGTATTAATCCGTCCCTTTCCTCCAGTTATGGTTTAAATAACAGGGTAGGACTTATAGACCCTGCCCTTAAAAACAAATCCCAATGAATCTTGATACTCGAAAAAGAAAAAAGTATTACTAGACACAAAATCTTATATAAAAAACAACAACAATAAATTGTTGAAAGAAAAAGATATTACCAGCAATAAATAAATGGAAAAAATTTAGTTGGCAATAAATGACCCGCCGAGGTTGATCTGAACTTTTTTATACATGGAACTTTGTGTGTGTGTGTGTGTGTGTGTGTGTGTGTGTGTGTGTGTGTGTGTGTGTCCGTTACCTATAGACTCCGAAACGGCTGAACCGATTTTCTTGAAAATTTACACAGTTGTACTATAAGCATCTGCGAGTGTTCTTACCTAGGTTTATGTGTCGTGGTACACCCGATAAATATCGAAAATCGAAAGATCGGGTTATAGAAGGAGTGGTCCGATTTTAATCAAATTTGATACACTCATAGACAAAGACATAAGAAACGATATTCAGAAGTTTATATATATATATATATATAAGGCAAGATGTTTGTGTGTGTGTCTGTTTATCTGTCTGTATATCCTTTATACAAATCCACAATTTTTATCCGATTCTCACCAAACTTCACACAAATTTTCTTTAGGCTGAGTCTGAGCTCCAGGACCATGGATTAGTTTTAAAGCTTTCATTACACCCGAGCAAATCCGGGCTGTACTGCTAGTGTATATATATATATATATATATATATATATATATATATATATATATATATATATATATATATATGGTGCGATTGGTAAATTGTCGCAATTGTTTTATTATTTCTAATATTCTTTAGCTTCAGGACCATGGATTAGTTTTAAAGCTTTCATTACACCCGAGCAACGCCGGGCTGTACTGCTAGTATGCTATAAAACAAAAACAGCCAACCAACCAACCATACTCACTGTACCCTTTTTTTTCTCTCTCATCGTAACCACCCGCGCATAATGCGTGGCTTCACTACTTCTACGATCAAGTATATGAAGGTTGCCCAGAATAAACCAACTCTTAACAGCACAAGTCTGCCCGGGGCGAATCAGACTACGCAGAACAGATGACATTGGCCAAAATCTTTAACTCTGCATTCAGCATAGTTAAGAGCCGGAAAATATTAGTTCCATCCTTCCGTGTTTATTCATACGAAGCAACTTAATCAACCACGCGGGGTGAAGTGTCCGGGAATGCTCCCGTTCTTCACCCATTGGTCATACTTTTTTTTTTTTAATCATATCACCCCGAGCAAGGCGGTAACGCCACTGATGTGCAGGGGGCTACGCAGGAGTGAAAAGATTGGAAATGAGAAAGCCGGAAACCACATCCTAACCAGGGAAAAAGGGATGAGCCTCTTCACCTGTTCAATAGACGTGGGTGGAGTTTGAACCGGCCGATAGCTTAGTCTATCTACTCCAATTGAAAAAAGAAAAGAGTGAATAGATTGGAAAGAGAAAGCCGGAAACCACATCCTAACCAGGGAACAAGGGATGAGCCTCTTCACCTGTTCAATAGACGTGGGTGGAGTTTGAACCGGCCGATAATTCAGTCTATCTACTCCAATTGAAAAAAAAAAAAAGAAAGAAAAGGGTGAAAAGATTGGTAAAGATAAGCACGTACGACTGACTCAAGTACACTGCATAGGGTAGATCATCGATATCCGGAATCTTGCCTCCGTCGACAAGCTTCAACGCAGATTTCCGATTCTGTCATTGATCTCTCTCACCTCACCGCATCAGTCACCGCGAGGCGAGAAAAGTCTAAATAGGTGTCGAAAATGAGCCGAGCTCAGACCCGGTCTCCCTGGTAAAAAGATCCTGAGAATAAAATCGGAATGCCTCACATATGCTGTCGTTTGTAGTTACCCTAGCGACGTATCGATCTGCGATACTTCAAAATTAATTCAGCTCGCAGTTCAGCGTAGGTATTTGTTCCGTCGGAAGACATCTTTTTTTAATCTGTCCCTAACTACAAGAGCATGGTTCTTCTTGATAAGCAAGGAGACCAACTCCATCCTAGCTGCAGATATTTGCTTTCTACTCTAGATTCCTGTGCCGTTTGCTCTGCTAATCTATACTGGTTGAGCCACTTACTATAATTAGCAGCAAACGACCTAATAGTAGCCTTAAGGTAAGCCCACCACTTATTCCCAACCACAAACACACCGAGGTTTCCCAAAAGCATGCTATCGGTAACCAGATGAGTGTACTTTTTGGCTCGCTCGACGAACACCGCCACATTGACTATGCATTTCCCGTGGGGTAGAAGTGGGGTCCAAATAAAGGGTGATTCCCCAGCCGCTATACCTTTGACTTCGTCAGCCGCCATACAAGTGCCTGGGTTTTTCTCTTTTTCATTTTTTTTTTTTTTTATATATATATATATTCTCTACAAGGGAGGTGGGCGCATTATCTTTCCACTCATAGGGCCCAACTTTAGAGGAACTATTTTTTTTTCCTTTTTGTGTGGTCGTTTGGTGGGGGAGGATATTGTTTTTGCCTCGCAGACCCAATTTTTTTGTTTTTGTTTTGACGGACCGAATTTATTGGCCCTCTTGCAAAGTTCTTTTTAAAAAACAGTTATTATTTTTTGTTTAAGTCCATTCATATGTAAAACTCTTACTTTCATATCACACAAGTATTTGAATATCTAATAGCAGAGATTTGCAAGATATTATTATCAGAATGGATATTTTAAAATATTTTTCACTCTGTAAGGTAAGTTTTGTATTACTTTTATGTGTGACAATAAAAATAGTTTTGTGTTTAAACAATTAAAATAAAACGAATGCTAAATGACGGAGTTAGTGAAAGGTTTTCTAAAGAGTTTTTTCTAAAAGTTTTCTGAAGGGTTTAAGTTTCACTTATTCCAAAACTAGCAGTATCGCCCGGCGTTGCTCGGGTGTAATGAAAGCTTTAAAACTAATCCATGGTCCTGGAGCTCAGACTCTTTGGACGTTGGCACGAAAGACTAAAAAGCAATAGTTGTTTCCAGTTAAAGCGAAACCGTAGACTGAAAGAAAAATGAATAGATGTAAGTCAAATTTTGATTTCCTGGTATCGATATCAAATACTAAAATAAAAGGGCTGAAAAAATACAGACATACAGGCAGACAAACAGACACACACGCAAACAGCTTGCCTTTTATATATATATATATATATATTATCGATTTTCTGCACTATTCTAAGAACTGCAACCTTGAAATTTCTGAATATCGTTTCTTATGTCTTTGTCTATGAGTGTATCAGATTTTATTAAAATCAGACCACTCCTTCTATAACCCGATTTGTTCGATTATCGATATTTATCGGTGGTACCTCGACACAAAACCTAGCTAAGAACACTGGCAAACGCTTAGAGTACAACTGTGTAAATTTTCAAGAAAATCGGTTCAGCCGTTTCGGAGTCTATAGGTAACGGACACAGACACACAGACAGACAAAGTTCCATTTATAAATAAGTTTAGATGATTAACTTTAAAAAGCTTCCAGTAAGACAAATCCTTCAAAGCGGTTGCCTGTTTCACATTTAAATTATAAAAGTGTACATTTGAATTTACTTCAGCAGAAAGGAATGGTATCCATTTCCGAGTTTGCTTTTTTTCTCTCCAATTAAAAGGAAATAAGCAATTGTAACCCAAATGAAAAGTGAACCACACCAATACCCTCAAGAAAAATATAAAGAGATAATAAAAAAAAAACAGCAAAGAAATGAAATGCAGTCTGGAAACAAGGAAATCTGTTGAAAGAGAAAAAGATGATGGTAAAAGAAAAGCGAAGTAAAATTAGGAAATGAAGAGAATCAGCAGATAAGAAAGAATAAAACGCGCCAAAACAAAAGATATAACTACAAGTAGAAGGAGGAGGGTAAAGTAAAAAAGAAAGAATAAAGACATACAACTCGAACACATGGGAGTAAAAAGAGATAGAACCGGGAATTGGCAGAAGCAGATAAAAAGAAAAAAAAGAGACGAAAGTAGAAGAGTTAATAAAGATGAAAAGGAGAAAATAAAGAAAGGAGAAAAGGATCGGTGCGTGGGT